>CM022551.1:7328793-7878793 GCA_012273795.1 Dendrolimus punctatus | reverse complement strand
TAGTAAAAAAAGTTCTTTAGAATTGCACGAGCTGATTCCTCCATCGCCTTTTTGCCATCGGACAACCAGACGGACCGGTTTGCGCCACCGTTACATGGTGGAGACACCACCAGTCTGAACCAAGCATTTTGCTTCATCTTTTCTGGTGCGCACTGCCGAAGAGTGGAATAATTTGCCGGGAGTCTGTATTCCCTGACAAATACGATCTTCGAGTGAATAGGTATATTCTAGGTAAGCGTGCTCCATCTTAGACTGCGTCACCACTCAGCATCAGGTGAGACAGTGGTCAAACGCAACCTATACATCCTTCAAAAAAATTTTAAAAGTCCCCCCGATGTTGAAACATTTTTCATTAGTGCTCCGCTCCTATTGGTTTTCGCGTATGATATATAGCATATAGCCTTCTTCGATAAGTGGGCTATCTAACATTGAAATAATTTATCAAATCAGATCAGTCGTTTCTGAAATTAGCGCGTTCAAACAAACAGACAAACGAACTCTTCAGTTTTATATAGTAATATAGATATATACACTCATGTTTAACTAGTCTCCAGGGCTCCAATTCTGCAATTTGAAATCTACGCGTTGCAAAGATTTCAAAGTACAATTCCATTGCGCTACTGTCAAAAAGGCGTATTCTACTAAATCCAGAATATTTTCTCAATATCGCCGCGGAGCAATAAACGGGTTAATTAGTAAAGACTTCATTTATAAATAATGTTTAATCAGTTTAATTTACGTATATATTTTTGCTAAAAATAGTAAATCGTGTAATAAATATACCAAAATGTCAATTAACATATTTTACATAATATAAAAAGCCATTTTAGTAATACACAAAAAAAATATTCAAATCGATTAATTTCGATTTATTGAGGTATAGTGTCGATTAATGGTCTGTGCGTTACATGACTCACAGGACATCACTATTACGTCACCCACAACAATAAAGTACGACAGTTATGTCATTTTGTTTCATGTGGGATTTACTATCAAGTTACACATAACTTGACAGGCGTGCAAATGTCAAAATTAAAATAAACGCTTGGAAACATTTATGAGGAATTAGCGAATATACAGATGTCAAAGAAATTGTGCGTATATAATTATTACTTTAGAAAATATATGCACTGTTTTGTATGAATATCTCAGCTGAAAGATGGTTAGGGCGTGGTGCAAGTGAAAGGCTTATGAGCAGCCAATAAGAAATTATTAATGTCAATATTACACCATACGGACCCTTCTGCTAAATTAGGGTAGTGTATTTTTTTTTCAAAGTAACTTTCACAACATAACTAGCTGGCCCGACAGACGTGGTCCTGCTCTGAAAAAATAAAAATCTAGGACCCGACCCCAGCGCCACCTACCGGTTCCAATTATCCAATAAGCTATCGTATCTTTCAAGTTGGATCAAACTGCACACGGTGTGTAAATTTGATTAAAATCGGTTAAGTAGTTTAGGAATCCATCGCAGACAAACAACGTGACACGTAATTTATAGGTATATATTAAGACTAGCGGCCCCGGCAGACGTTGTCCTGCTCTGAAAAAATAAAAATCTATGACCCGATCCCAGCGCCACCTACCGGTTCCAATTGTGGATTTAAACCATCCGGGGACCCACTCAAACACACAAAAACAAAATCGCTCCCCGTTGTTAAGAGGATTCTAGAACCCGATCTCAGCGCCACCTACCGGTTCCAATGGTATAAAAACTATCCTATCTTTCAAGTTGGATCAAACTGCACACGGTGTGCAAATTTTATTAAAATCGATTGAGTAGTTTAGGAGTCCATCGCGGACAAACATCGTGACAGGAGATTTATATATATTAAGATATTGGTTTTAATGGTTTTTAAACAATTTAAAATTGACTTCTTGAAGGCACATGAAAACTTCGAATTTGATTTGATGAAACTGAAAACCGGTGCTGCTGTGTCAGCTCTTGACGCAGCATAATGCTGAATCAACAGCCTCATAGATGTGAATTTCATGCATGTTTCTCTAATAAAGTTTTTATTACTGTATTTCGTCAGTGCAGGAACGGAGAAGGAATACTATTTCCTGCAACGGGGCGGCCTGTCGTAAGAGGCGACAAAACAACCCACAGCCAGGTGGTAGGGCATTTGCCCAACTGGATAGCTATCACCCCTGATCTAGCGTATGCCACCATAACAACTTTGAGTTATCTTCCGCCATTAGTGACCAGGTTCCAGTCTCCCTTAAGAGAGCAGCAGCGCATTTGTAGCACCTTTGGTGTTGCAAATGTCCATAGGCGACGGTAACCGCTTTCCTACAAGTGGGCCGTCTGCCTGCCTGCTGAACTCATGAAATAAAATAAAAAGTTTCATGAAAATATGTTTAGTAGTTTTTGCGTGAAAAAGTGATTTTTAGTGTAGACAACAAAGCGTCTATGTCAGTGCAGCATACTGTAACTATATTTTTGGTGGGATTATTATATATCATCAAAATTGTTACATATTACTCGTAAGTATTAAGGTGAATTTTTCAAGTAGGCCTTCGAGGCCAAATCCTAAACTATAGAAAATAGGGCAAAACATTCAAAGGAGTTTCGAGGCCAATTTTTAACCGACTTCAAAAGAGGAGGGTCTCAAATCGTCGGAATCTTTTTTGTTACGGAAAAGAACGGAAAGTAGCGGGATTAGATAGATAGATAACACTTTATTGTTCACCTAATATACAATTTCAAAAATATATTTACAATCACAATATTATCATGGTAGAAACAATAAGCGGCCTTATCGCGTAAAGCAATCTCTTCCTTAATATATATATATATATATATATATATATATATATATATATATATATATATATATATATATATATATTATATCTATCTATACAATTGTGTATATTGTATTTTGGCCCCAAAAGCCCTTTTGAAAAATTCAACCTGTATAATGTGTGTTAAAATATATATTATTATTTATATTTATTAAACTATCTTAACAAGAACTGGCCAGTCTTTTGGGCACGTTTCTCACTGACAGCGGTCTGGAACTACATTTTATGGTTTAATTTTAATCTAATATATAAAATTCTCGTGTCACAGTTTTCGTTGCCATACTCCTCCGAAACGGCTTGACCGATTTTGATGAAATTTTTTGTGCTTATCCGGTATCTATGAGAATCGGCCAACATCTATTTTTCATCCCCCTAAATGTTAGGGGTAGTCCACCCCTAAATTTTTATTTTTTTATTTTTACCGGGCAGGACGACGTCTGCCGATACAGCTAGTTTGTTATATATATATTTTTATTTTTAGTTTAATTAATTAATAGTAATTATAATATAAATAATATGAAAAAAAGGTAATATTTATTTAATTGATTGTTGGTGTGAATATGGAACTATCCTATATATATTACTATTTATTAATTAATAATTTTAATAACTGTATGAGAGCTGGTTTAGCAACTACCGACTTTTGTTGTACTTCCTATACTTCATCCACTAGTTGTCTGGAAGAAATCGCCATGGGAGATAAAACCGCCGATTGTACTTCTATATATTAATGTTCTAGATTTTATGTAGCATTTTTGCACAAAATATATTGTACTCTAAAACAACTTACCCGCTCGCTCTTATGTATTGCCCCATAACCTCAAGCGAGAGGAAGATAAGCGTGCTTCCGCTTCCGCTTCCGTGAGGCTTCCCTGATGTACCGCTGATGGCTACAGATATAACAGCCCTCACGCAAGTTGCAACTGGTTCAACCCTATTCATAATACTGTTTTTCTATTAATAACAGCAATGTTATGATAAATAAATACTTAACATTATTCTCTGTGGTAAGACTCGGGGCCTAATTCATAGTTCTTAAAAAAAAAACCAAACCGTAAAACAGAAAGTCGTAATAACATAAATCGTAAAAATCCGTCATTATGAGATAATCGTAATGCCTCTACCGCAATTGAAACTCAATTAACCCAGTCGCAAAATGCCTATTATTCCTAGGAAATCTTGAACCTGCAAAGCTTAAGGGCTTCTAAGAATATGCAATGCCATTTGAAATATATGATGTGACAACCCTCGCGAAAGTTGCAACGTGCTTAGCCATATTCATAATACTGTTTTTCTATTAATGACAACGATGTTGAGAAAAAAATACTTAGCATTATTCTCAGTGGTGAAAGACCAGGGGAAAAGTCCGTTAATCCGTTCGTTATATACGATAATCGCTCCGAAGTACACTAAGTAACGCCTCGAGCGCAGTTGAAACTCAAATAACCCATAACTCGACTGGCCGACATTATTTATATATTTCTAAAATAGATATTTCCGTAAATTCAAATTCAAAAGTTTTTATTCAAAATAAGTTCCACTGGAGAACACTTTTTGAAGGTCATAATACATATAGGTTAAAATTTAATTTTACTTCCTAGTCTATGTACACCGCTTCGCAACGTGTTATTCCTGTTAAGGAGAAGAAGAATTTATATTTCTTATTTTATTTATATCTCAAGTTCTTTTTTTATAAGTTTTATACAGAAGTGTGTTACAGAATTGCTTTTGAAGAATAAATGGAGTTGTAGCAAGGAGAACGACTTATTGATTGATGTGGCGACCAGTGATCAAGTACCCCTTGTTAGAAAATTAAACCACCATCAAACTCCCATAAAAGAATACCGCAATAAACGTGTCCTGATACTTTCAAAGCCATAAAAGTAGGTCCACCATAAAACCACGGCTCTTGTCGACATACACTCAATATTATTGGAAATGTCGTAAAAGCAATTCAATCGCAAAACAGTTTGGTTCCCATTCGAGGAGAGAATAAAGCACTGTATCTAGATACTAGATCTAATTATAAAGACATGGGTACATGGAAATTGAACCTTGTTAACGCGGCTGCTAAGTGCTGCGCTGCATCGAAGTCTTGGAACAACATACCGCCACCCATAAAGAAACTGCAGACTATTTTTGGATTTAGGACTAAGTTAAAAAAAAATGCGTCTCGTGACGCCCAACAGAAGTGATAATATTGAAATAGTATAACTTGACAAAAGCTTAGGTTATTACTTAAATTTTATGTATATTAATATGATAATGTAAGGAAAGGTTAGTTATTAATAAAATATTTTATTGATTACCGTATATATTTTATTCTTAGTTACATTAGAATTTTGTGTTTGTATATTATTAGTATCATTATTTGATCTAATTCAACAATATATGTGTTAGATCAGAACAATGCCTAAGTGGGGGATACGTTTTAGCCAGGGTCGAACCCGCGTCCTTTGAGTTAGGGACGCGTGCGCTAGCGTGTTTTCTTGTATCTTGTAATATATTGAAATCTTATAATTTAAGGACCGAATATTGCATTTCTTAGAGGACGCAATTTTATTTTTGGGACATGTGTGGGGGGTCAATAGAAGCTTAACCTCAAGTTTGTGGGGTCACCACCCTTGTCCCCCGGCCGCCATCTTGGAAAAAGTGGTGAAAACACTGGTTTCGCGATATCTCGGAAACTATGCGTCTTACAAAAAATTTATAAAGTCATAATTTGTAGCAAATTGTTTTGCCCACAAATATGTTTATATACCTTTTTGCCCTAAATTAAAAATTAAAGAAGTTATAAACGAAAAAGTGAGATTTTTTTATTCATTCCCAACTCTTCTTTACCATAGAACTTACCAAATTTAACGTATCGAATGTTAAGCAGGTAGAAAAGGTCCCCCGTTTTCCCCGCCACCTATGAGGTAGAGTCCGTAGGCGCAGCGCGCCTCCATAAATATTGGAGATAGGATATAGTGGAGAAGAAGATATAGGTCAACCAAGTCACTGATGCTGCTTACAAGAAGCCCATGAAGGCAATCGAAAGCTAACGGTTGGCCAATGGAAGTTATCATAATTGTTTTGTCTGGTTTCAAATCTTTGACTAAATAGATGAAAACATAATTAAAAAATGTCTCTTCCCTAATAAATTATTGATATCTGATGCACTCAAGTATTTCTGTCTGACTCTTTTTTTACATTTTGGAAAACTTGCATACTCCTCCCCCCACCAGTGAAAGGGGGCACACATCATATAACTTTTTTTCATGTCAGCATCTAATCTTCACAACCTTAAAGGTCCCCGAAGCTCGAGTAACTCCACGTTTAACGTCTTGGGCTCCTCACTATAAATAAATACGCTGCTTTTCTTTGTTCTTCTTTTTGAAAATGAAAAATCGAGAGAAGAACGATCTTTGGCTTCATACAGTCTAGAAGAATTCGATGATATTTTTTTTATTGCATTTGTTTAGCAGACAGGTAGACGGCTTATTGATGGAAAGCGGTTACCATCGCCTATGGACATTTGTAATACTAAAAGTGCTACAAATTCGCTGCTGCTCCCTTAAGAAAGACTGCAACCTGTTCACTAATGCCGGAACACAACTCAAGGTTATTGTGGCGACATACTTTAGACCAGGGGTAGTAGCCATCCAGACGGGCAAATGCCCTACATGACTGTGGGTTGTTTTGTCGCCTCTTACGACAGGCCGCCCGGCCGCAGGAAATTGTATTCTCTCTCCGTTCCAGCACGGATGAAAAGTCTAAAATAAATACAGATATAAACACACAAAATGACGTGTACGAAGCCATTTCAAAAATCCTACTACTATATAAACTAAGGATTCAGTTTTATGAACACCCCCAGATATTGCCATTCCACTCGCGTTAAAATGTAAATTATGCCATAAAAAAAGATATATCATACCCCTTCCCGTTACGATGTGGAATTTATTAATGTTAAAATTCCTGCAGGCATTAAAACTTTGTTTTTTCAAATTTTCACTGTATTCTTTTTTTCTCCCGACAACGGGATTTCGGGCAAAGAATGTTCGAAAAAGATTTGTATTATATACTTAAATTACATATACATAATTACACTAATTTATTAATTGAATACATATATGTATAACTAGCTTCTGCCCGCGATTTCGTTCGCGTGGAATAGTTTTAGAAAAAGGAAGTTTAAAAAAACCCGCAATTTTAAAATATTCTTCGTTGGTCGTCCGCTCCTTTTGCTCTTAGCGTGCCTATAACCTTCCTCGATACATGGGTTGTTTAACACTGAAAAAAATTTCAAATCAGACCAGTAGTTCCTGAGATTAGCGTGTTCAAGCAAATAAACAAAGAAACAAACTTATCAGCTTTATATATTATATACATAAGATAAAACTCTCTCTCACCGTCACCACACTCTGTCAAAATCTGCGCTTCTATTATGTTACGTTACAGAGAAATTACTTTCAGTCTGTTATAAGCTGTTTAAGCAATGAAAGCTTGTTTAACTATCCCACGGGAACTCTTTAATTTTTCGGGATTAAAAGTATCCAATATACCAGGGGTATAAGTTACCACCATACAAAATGCATGTAAATCGGTCCAGTCTTTTCGGAGATTAGCCGGTACAAACAGACTAGGGTTGTAACGGAACTTCGCTTCCGCCTCCGTTACTGCGGAAGTTCCGCAAGAAACCGTACCTCCGCCTCCACCTCCGCATCCGTGTAATTTTTGCGGAGTCATAACGGAGGTTTATTTACTAATCATACGCAAGCAGCGACGCTCACGACGACTCAGCCGTCCGGCCGCGCGCGACAAATGAACAAGAATCAACGCGTGCACGGCGGGAACGCGGTTGGGGTGGGGAGAGGGCGTACAAACGACATTGTCAAATGAATGATACGAATATATACGAATCAATCCATAGATGATACACTATACATAGAGAAATCTGTAGAATTAATTGGACGCGTTAGACGTAGTACATTCGAATTTGATTTAAAATAAATATTTTGTAGTATTGATAGTTTTAATAAACCATAAACTACTATTTTTTCAACATCCACTTTCACTTCCGCCTCCGCCTCCGTTAACCTCCGCATCCGCGGAGGCGAAACCCGTCGCCTCCGCACCCGCCTCCGCCTCCGCTAAAAAGGCCTTCGTTACAACCCTAAAACAGACAGACAAAAAGAGAAATAAAAAAATTGAAAAAATCTAAATTAGTTCTATTTCACTTCTTATATCCCCTGACTCGGTTTTTAGCCTTTTTTATTTTACAGAAATTTGTCCTCTACAATTTTATTATATGTATAGATACAAGTCGCGAAAACTTTAAAAAATATTACGTTAAAACATAGCTTTATCAAGCAATAAAGAAACCTGAGATAGCTACGGAACCCTAAAAAACAATTCCAAAGGACCACAATTAAATATGAGTTATGCGGAAATGTTTTCCTTGCCTTAATAAATCCGTCCGACAAAAGCCTAAAATAATAGCGCCTTGTCAAAGTGGGACTTCGTGTAAAATAGCCTAAGAAGAGGTTTTTCACGGTCGTTCAAACTTTCCCAATTTTCTCCGCTCGTATCTGAAAAAACTTGGTTTCACACGGTCTGATTAAATACATATTTTTTATATTTTTTAGGGTTGTATAGCCGTTTTGGGTAAAATTAGAAGCCTTAATTATATAATAATAAACTATAGTCCACATATTCCCAGACCCCTTGTTCCACTAGCAGTTCACTACAATAGCCCGGTACTTTTGTCCTCAATTCCCACAATAGTCCTACACTGGCCGGGGCCTGTCCTTGGATGCATTAGTATATAGTGTAAACAGCGATAATCGCCGGCCATTGCCAATGGACATTTGGAATAGCAATTCTGCTACAAATGTGCTGCTGCTCTTTTAAGCGATGCTGGAACCTGGTCACTAATACCGGAACACAACTCAAGGTTGTTATGGCGGCACACTCTAGACCAGGGGTGGTAGCCATCCAGATGGGCAAATACTCTACCAACAGGCTATAGGTTGGTTGTCGCTTCTTACGACAAGCCGCCCGGCCGCAGGAAATTATATTCTAAATCCGTTTCTGCACGAATAAAATCTCGGTATAAATTGTAATAAAAAATATTAACAATTTTGTAATATCGTTTTATATTTTTATCACTTACTTTCCACTAACTTAATATTTAATTGCAATACTCGTATATACAACACTTATATATTTATTCATGATTATTTATTTCCATATTTTTCGGATATACTACGTATGTGTGTATGTATGTGTATTAGGGTGATCCAAAAAAAATATTTTTTTTTTTCCAAACAGGCTCGAAAGTTTCTTTTTTGAATTGAACTTTGATCTTGAATAACTTTTGAACGCGTGGACAAATCAAAAAATGTTTTCAGACCTTTTTTGTAGAGCGTTCAATTCTCTATAAAGATTGAAACAGTGATTTATCATTCAACCAGTTGTATGAACGGTACAAAAATCAGAAGAAGCAAAAAAATATTTTCCTGTGTTATTCTTATGGAAATTAAAAAAATGCGATGAGGACCATCTTAATATTAATATTAAGGGCTTATCTTTTCACAGAAATTATTTTACACCCAATAGAAACATTTGAGCCTATTTGAAAAAAAAAATTTTTTTTTTTTTGGATCACCTAATGTGTATATATGTATGTGTATATTATTTAAGATGCGGTGTTTTGCAATGATGTAATATCTGCCGTGACAGTACCTTATGGGCTCAGCGGAAGATCAGCGCTGGTTTTAAAAGACCAGTATTATGCTGAGTCTGATGCCCCTTTCAGGACAAGATTATGTTGTTAGTTTTAATTAATTTTTGTAAACAATTGCACCTACACTACACCAATGTAATTTGGCCTGAACAAAATTATTTTCTTTCTAATTTAGATAAATTTGAGCTAAATATGAAACGGTCATCAGTGATAAAAAAAATACTTTTTATATATATTTATGGCTTGGCAACTAGGCCTTTACGCCAGCAAAAAAATACTGGCTGGTAGAATGCTACAGAAAAAAAACTTGACATTTCATATGTGACGTACGTGAGGACATTTCATCAGATTTGGATATAGATTTAACGCCCAATTTTATGAGAGAAGTTTGTTTAACTAATCACTTTATATTTGCTTTCCTCTATTCGAAATGAAAACCAGAGTGTTAACCTCGGGTGAAAGGCGTATTTAGGCCAACCAAACTATCTCGTGCCTCATCTAAATATGTCGCTATTGTCACCTCTTGTGTAAATATCCACTATATAATTTTTTTACTAGCTGACCCGGCAAACGTTGTTTTGCCATATAAACGATAACTTCTGTCCGCGCCTTTGCCCGCGTGGTGCGGTTTTTTAATTATCCCACTGGAACTCTTTAATTTTTCGGGATCAAAAGTATCCTATATGTTGACCAGGGATATAAGCTACCACCATACAAAATTTCATGTAAATCGGTCCAGTCGTTTCGGAGATTAGCCGGTACAAACAGACAGACAAACCGATAAACAGACAAACAGAGAAACAAAAAATTTTAAAAAATCTAAATTACTTCTATTTCACTTCTTACATCCTCCTGAGTCGGTTTTTGGCATTTTTTTCATTGTACAGAAATTCGACCTCTACAGTTTTATTATATGTATAGATGTGGTAAAGTATAAGAGAAAATTAAAAAAAAAATCGCGTCCATCTCGTGACGCCAGACAGGCTGGCGCCGTAACGTGTTACGTAACGAAGCGACTTACCCTCCTATAAGAAGTTATCACTTCAAAAAAAAGAAACGTGTGCATCTCGGGATGCCCGGCAGAAGTGATAACTTGCGTGAGAGAACGGGAAGCCAGACAGACTGGCGACTAACGCGTTACGTAACGAAGCGGTTTACCCTCCCATAAGAAGTTATCACTTAAAAAATATATTAAAAATTACAGTCATTTCAATGGAGCTTTTCAATGCTTCATGCACGACACGCACATGGCCGATATTTTTTACTTCTACGGAACCCTATAAACAAGACCGCTGTAACGCCCGTAAGTATTCTCGTAGCGTACCAAATCATCTGTGTGAACCACACACAGCACAACTAACGTGCAATCCCGGGAATTTTTCACGCAAATTTATTCCCAAAATCTAATAATATTCGGGTCACGTGTAAACGGGATACGCTGTGGGAGCGGTGTGGCCAGCTTTTAAAATGCTCAAAAAGCCCCATTAGATTCCTAATCAAACGTGTACGGCCTGCTTTAGGCTACTTTAATATTGTTAGGAGTGCGGGACTCGAATTAAAATGCCTTTGAAATTACTATAGAATTTATTAGAACTGTACAAACTCGTACAACATAGGTATAAATATAACTGGACACAATCAGTACAAATTGCACGATTCCACAACACGCGCAAAGTTTTTACTATAACATTATCGAATGTATACACGTCTTGCCACGCTTGTGGTTATCGCTTGACTGCCAATCTCCCCATTGCGGAATTGCTTTTTACTGTACAAATACAATATGTATGCTCGACCGCGTGGACTGAATTTTCCAAGAATCACACCCGGCTAATGACTCCATAAATATTACATGCACAATGGACTGTTTTTCTAATTACAAAATTTAAACACAAACTAAACTAAAGAAGTCCAATGAAGAAAAGGCAATAAAATGTCTGCAGGTACACAGGTGTGAATTTGTCTTTTGTCGGCAGTCACTATTCTATTGTCGTGGATTTTTGTTTTGGTGAACTATGGCTAATCCCAGCAGTTTTAATATAGCTTTTATATTATTGTTTAATTCAACCTGGCAACATTGTATGCGAATGATGCCACATTTTTATAACAGAATAGAGGCAAAAAAAGTATAACCATTTTTTAACAGCGGCGCTCAGTTTCACGTCATATTGTCCGCAGGCATATTTTACCCGGAATTTATTTTAGTATTCCGTCATACACATTGTTCATATTAAAGCCTTATAGATTATTAGGGTTCAGTAGATAATTCTTCAAGACTGTGCGATCTTTCTTTGGTAAAAGCTCTTATTAAAAGACTGACAGACTGAAGGAAATTTGTTATATTTTTTTCTGCCTGCGACTTTGTCCGCGTGGAATAGTTAAAGAACCCTCCCGATTTTAAAACATTCTTCATTGGTGCTCCGCTCCTGTTGGTCTTAGCGTGATGATATATAGCCTCACTGTTTTTTAATCTGTAAATTGTTTTACTGCATGATGATACCGATAATATCAATACTTAATTAGGTGCATAAATTGTATAATAAACTATTTATTATATTAAAGTTTTTTAACTATCCCACGGGAGCTCTTTAATTTTTCGGGATCAAAGTAGTCTATATGTTGACCAGGGATATAAGCTACCACCACACAAAATTTAATTTAAATCGGTCCAGTCGTTTTGGAGATTATCCGGTACAAACAGACAGACAAACAGCGAAACAAAAAATTAAAAAAAAAACTAAATTAGGTCTATTTCACTTCTTACATCCCCCTGACTCGGTTTTTAGCATTTTTTTAATTGCGTAAAAAGGCGTACAAAGTTTTTGCTTCATGTATTAATCTAATATATAAAATTCTCGTGTCACAGTTTTCGTTGCCATACTCCTCCGAAACGGCTTGACCGATTTTGATGAAATTTTTTGTGCTTATCCGGTATCTATGAGAATCAGCCAACATCTATTTTTCATCCCCCTAAATGTTAGGGGTGGTCCACCCCTAAATTTTTTTATTTTTTTTAGACAAAATTTTTAATTTCTATTTTTTTATGATACAACATACAAAAATACATACAACCCTAAATTATTAACCCTCTGCGACAAACCCCTATTTTTACCGGGCAGGACGACGTCTGCCGGGACAGCTAGTATAATGATAAATTCATAGGAATTAACAGAATACCGATATCAAAATTACAATTAAGACTGTTAAAACACCTCTTCAAATATTAATATGTGGTCTGTAAATATTTTAATTATTAAATAAAACTGCACGTGCGTAATATGATGAAGATTTTAATAATAATGGAGAGGAAAAAATATACAGATAAAAAAACCAAAAAAGAACATTCTAAATTCAAACAGTATATTCGGTGGCTAGTTCCATGCCACACCAAA
Source organism: Dendrolimus punctatus (assembly GCA_012273795.1). Classification (NCBI taxonomy): domain Eukaryota; kingdom Metazoa; phylum Arthropoda; class Insecta; order Lepidoptera; family Lasiocampidae; genus Dendrolimus; species Dendrolimus punctatus. The sequence goes on along the minus strand of CM022551.1, from coordinate 7,865,863 downwards.
TTAATAAAATAAATCTATTGCCATAGCATTTTTTATGAACTTATGCAATTATAATTATTTATTTATTGTTTACTAGCTGTCCCGGCAGACGTCGTCCTGCCCGGTAAAAAATAGGGGTTGATCGTAGAGGGTTGAAAATTTAGGGTTCTATGTATCTTTTAATGCTGTATCATAAAAAAATAGAAATTAAAAATTTTGTCTAAAAAATAAATAAAAAAATTTAGGGGTGGACTACCCCTAACATTTAGGGGGATGAAAAGTAGATGTTGGCCGATTTTCAGACCTACCCAATATGCACACAAAATTTCATGAGAATCGGTCAAGCCGTTTCGGAGGAGTATGGCAACGAAAACTGTGACACGAGAATTTTATATATTAGATTTATGCAGTATTTTTGCTTTGATATTAATTCAAGTTACACTTTTTGAACGGGGTGACCGATAAGAAAACAAATCACCTATGTATACATATATACCTTCATGTATACTTACGGGGCGCACATGCGGTGAGTGTGGCATTATAAAGAAATGATAGATACCTACACACCTATATAGTTTCGCACAAACAGCTGCTTACATATTCGTCCGATTTCGGAGCAGCTCGTCTCGATCCGTGCGAGCTTCGTACAGTCGTAAACATCTGTGTTCTAAATTCAAACATTCAGTATATTTGGTGGCCAGTTCCATGCCACACCAAATTAATAAAAACTTTTTGTTGAAGAGTCCAACAAAGACAAGAAAGATAGTATCCGGCGATTTTGACAAGATAGCAAAATTAGGCACCTGACCACTGCCTCAGGTAATCCTTGAATCCATAACATTGCGCATAACTTCCTGAAAAATATTGTAAGCATCTAAACAGGTTCTTCACTGAATAACAAATGATGCCTTAAGTTTATGGAGTGCTCATTCATCTCTGTCCTCACGTTAATTTAAGCGAAAGCGGTTTAATAGCGTCGCGGTGAGAAAACACCCATTAAAGGTAGTAAACGCGATATAAAGTTCATGATAATTATTTTAAGGATTAAAGTTGATTATTTTGTTTTCAACCGAGTCCAAAAAAAAGATTCTATATTATCGTGTACTTTTTTAAATGTAATATTACGAGTTAGCGGTACTCGAATTATAATTCCGTTAGAATTATTATAAAGTTTATTAGAACTATACAAACACGTAATTCAACAACACGCGCAAAGTCCGTTACTATATAGCTTATCGAATGTACACACGTCTTGCCTAGCTTGCGATTATCTCTTGACTGCCAATATCTCCATTGCTTTATACTGCACAATTACAATATGTCTCTCGACCGCGCAGACTGAATTTCTTAGAATCACACCGAGCTAATCACTACCATAAAATATTACAATACACATAGGCTGTTTTTCTAATCACAATTTTTTAAACATAAAGTAAACAAAAGAAGTCCAATTGCCGAAAAGGTAATAAACTGCAGGTATGAATTCCCTTTTGTCGGCGAGTAACAACACAAATTCTTTGTATGTGTGTGTAGGTACTTGTTAAATTTGAATTTAATTTTTTTGGAATGCGTGGGTGTCTTTAAATTGTTTCTGTCACTCATGAAGTTACACTTAAAAATATATCTTGTAACAACGAACCCTTTCGTATTATTTAATGAAGTCTTCTTAAACCCCAACAAATTAGCCCCCCTTATTTTCTCTACATTTTAAATTCACTGTATAAACTCAACCCCTGTTAAGATTTATTATATTATAAATGTACGTAAGGGGAAGTTGTTGGAAATAATACTTAAAGCTGTCATTGCAGCGGCTACGTAACGAGCTCGTGGAAACTTCTCCATTTCCGCATCCGGCCCGCGATGCTCGGCACATCCGTTGTGTTTTTTCAAAAGTTTTCAAGTCTGCGTTTATCGCTGTAAGTTTCCTGTAATGTTTCGGGTTGGGGATGAATTTTTGGTCCTTTTTGATGGACACCGCTTTTAATTATAATCTCAAAGTTTTAGTAGACAAATATATACCTACTTATAATTATTTTACACTAGATCTTTTCACGTGGTCTTGCTCGCGTGAATTTCGATTTTATACTGTGTGGAAATAATCCCATTGTTATCTTCTTTATTTCATCTTCTTTACGTAGTATAAACTTGTTTTTAAACACAAGCTTTTGAGATCTTTGATATCATGTAGCAACAGCAACAGAGTGCTAGCCAAGACAAGTAAAACACGACGGGTCTAGTGCAGGAGATCCTATGGCCACCTTCCGACTCCATCATCAGATCAGTATACATATATACTACCTAATAAAAAGCTACTGTTTGAATGTTCTAGTACATCTATATTGTTGTATTTAATCCGTGCCGGAACGGAGAAAGATTACAATTTCCTGCGTTGGAGCGGCCTGTCGTAAGAGGCGCCAAAACAACCCACAGCCAGGTGGTAGGGCATTTGTCCGACTGGATGGCTACCACCCCTGATCTAGAGTATGCCACCATAATAAATCACCTTTAGTTGAGTTCCAGAATTAGTATTGGTATTGCAAATGACCATAGGCGATAGTAGTCAGGTAGTAACTTTCCACCAGTGGGCCGTATGTCTGTTGAATTCATGCAATTGAACAAAATAAAAGAAATGACTTGACCTCACTGATTGACTAAAATGTCAAAGCACAGACCAAACTACTAGGGTTAGAACCATAAACATTTGCATGATGGTTCTTTCTGTACTTTAAGTGAGTATTAAGAAAGCATTTTTGAAAATTCAACCCCTAATGGGGCACGTAAATAAGTAATAATTTTTTTTATGAAAAGTCGTCATTTCTAAAGTTGGAAGCAGGAAATATATATTTCCTGGATATAAATAAATGTACATGAGTATCGCCTTTTTGAAAATAATTAGGTGAAAAAGGAGCGACTTTTTGAAGTGAAACTTTAGAATCGTTGTGATTTGAAACTCGATGAAACGTAAAAGCGACGAACGCGCGTATATTTAATAATTTAAACACTATGCTCATATAGATAAAATTGGAAATGTTTATAAGTTTTTCGTCTAGTGTTTGGGCTTGTTTTACTTGTCTGGGATAGCACTCTGCTGCTACATGATATCCAGGATCTCAAAAGCTTTTAATTAAAAACTTTTTAAAAAGCTTCTTTGTACAAGTTTCTTTTTAACTTTGATACAAAGGTGACAACATTGTGCAACAAAATGATATAGGACAATTAAATAAAAATACAAAATGTTTAAATAACATACTAGGATATAAGAAAATTTGTATGTCAGTAAATGGCGAAACATGTTCTCACTATCATAAGATCTTGATGTTCATGTGTCATACAAATAAAGATTTCATTACATAAGTTATCACTATTTTTAATCTACGTATGCGAAGCCGCCGGTAACAGCTAGTGAGATTATGTAGTTTCTCAAATCATTTTGCTGTGAACTAAACCTAGGTCTAGGGTGAAACTTCATGACGTCACTTCCCATGATATAGCACGTATTCATACGCAAATGTTCGTATTTATGAGCGCATCGAGTGCAAACCGCAGTTCACTAGTTGTGCATTCTAGAACTTTATCTGCCATCTTAAATGTATGCAACATGGAATTAAAGTTTTTACTAGATGTGTCATACAGATAAATAAAATTGCAATCTATGTTTGTAATGATAAAATAAAAATGTGAAAAATCAGGGGAATAATTGGGACCAAGAGATCTAGAAAATGAAATTTTAAGATTTTTGTCTGATTATCTGTCTGGATGTTTTGGCTAATCTCTGAAACGGCTGAGCTGATTTTGATGGGACTTTCACTGGAAGATAGTTGATGATATAAGGAATATCTTAGGGTACGTTTTATTAGCTTTACACGAAAAAAAATTAAACCGTTTGTCTCAGCTAATCTCCAAAACGGTTGACCAAGTTTGACGGGAATTTCACTGGAAGATATTTGATGTTATAAAAAGTAACTTAGGGTTCTTTCTTTTACTTTTTTAAAGGATTTCATGAAACAAATCACCACACAGACAAAGTCGCGGGCACGGCTAATTGTAATAAGACCAAAATTTACAAGTTTTTGTTGAAAAAGAGAAAAAAAAATAAAGTCGCCCAAAATTATTTTCCTAATATCTTTCAAATTTCGTTTAAACATAAACCCAGTCTTTTTGAGTGTAATAATTGTGATTTAAAGACAGACAGATAGATCGACGAATATGACGAACAAATTAGGGTTTTTGCCAAAATAACAAGAATGTTAATATACAAATATGAAGAAAAACAATTTTTTTGCTGGACGTTGCTGAGCAGTTTCTTGCCGCTTCTTCTCATTAACTGCAATAACATGTTGCGAAGCGGTGTACATAGAATAGGAAGTAAAATTAAATTTTAATTTATATGTATGACCTTCAAAAAGTGTTCTCCAGTGGAACTTATTTTGAATAAAAACGTTTGAATTTACTTTACTATAATATATTATTATTTATATTTTACTATTGGTAGAAAATTTGTATTTATTTTATGGAGTTCAAGTGAAATCTTAACTAGTAGTGAGGCAAATAATTGAAAAATGTATTTGGTAGTCATGCTGGGATAATTACCTTGATTACAGCTTTGAACGTTAACTTATAATGTTTATAATTAGCTTGATAACCATTTATAATTTCGATTCTTCGATATTGTTACGTATTACAGGACTTGAATTAAAAATGCCGTTATATTTACTATAAAGTTTATTAGAACTGTACAAACACGTATAACACAGGTACAAATATAACCGAACACAAGAAGTTCAAACGTAATGCAGAGGGTCGTAATTCAATAGAACGCGCAAGGTCTGTCACTAAAAGATTCTCGAATGTAGTACACACGTCTTGCCTCTTTTGAATTTTGAAACAAAATTTTAATGATTAATAATGTTACATCTAGTGCTATACTTATATCTACGTAATGTCGTCAGCGCGGTTATGATGCAGCAAAACTTACGCCGCATTTTAATGCAAAACCAAATAACACTTCGATTCGCAGCCCCCGGGCTTGAGTTCTTGATACCTACATCGATACTATGAACTTTTGCAGGTAAAGTTCCCAACCAGATAATACAAGTTATCTTTCACCTCAATAGATCAAAGAAGGCATATTTATTGCATAAAATCACGGTTGAGTTAATATCCCTCAATGAATTGAGTGAAAGATAATTTCATTCACTCAAGTGAATGAAAGTTAATTTCACTGACTCAAGTGATTAAAAGTTAATTTCGCTCACTCAAGTAAGTGAAAGTTAATTTCACTCACTCAAGTAAGTGAAAGTTAATTACGCTTAATTTGTAAGTGGACATCCGGAACTCTCAAACTCATCGTATCACGATTAGTTCATGGCTCACCGTTTCTATCCGTGCAGGAACGGAGAAAGAATACAATTTCCTGCGGCCGGGCGACCAGTCGTAAGAGGGGACAAAACATCCCACAGCCAGGTGGTAGGGCATTTGCCCGACTGGATGGCTACCACCCCTGGTCTAAAGTATGTCGCCATAACAACTTTGAGTTTTGTTCCTGCATTAGTAAACAGGTTCCAGTCTCCCCTAAGAGAGCAGCAGCGCATTTGTATCACCTCTGGTATTGCAAATTGCCATAGGCGATGGTAACCGCTTTCCATCAAGAGGGCCGTCTGCCTATTGCAGTTTTTATTTTATTGCATGAGTTCAGCAGACAGGCAGATAGCCCACCTGATGGAAATCGGCTACCATCGCCTATGCACATTTGCAACACTGAAGGTCCTACAAATGCGTTGCTGCTCTCTTAAGGGAGACTGAAATGCCAGTAATGCCGGAACAGAACTCAAGTTTATTATGACGGCATACTCTAGAAGAGGTGTGGTAGTCATCCAGACAGGCCAATACCCTACCACCTGGCTGTGTAATTGAAATTTTATTCTTTCTCTGCACGGATAATGTGTGTTGTAGTTTTTGTCACAAGCAACTATCTAAAATTGGTTAATGTACGGCGGCTACCCCGAAACTTTTCTTTTTACGATTTCATCACATAATTGTATAGTTCTATATCCAATGGTATGTACTAATGGTCCCCAAACTATATTCTCTCATAGACCTCTTGTCTAATTTTACTGTATTCGGTGGACCCCCTATCTTTTTAACTGATTGAAATAAAGGAGGATGTGCTCCATTCGTTATATGAATATGTAAGTATATTTCTTTTATATGTTCAGCCATATTTATTTTTATATCTGAATTGATTTTGACAATTGTGTTGGATTCAATGTAATTTATAATTGGTCCCATATAAATTTTATTGCTTCTAAATACAAACGCGTGCTATCATATTTTATTATTTTATTTAGGAAAATAATTCAAAATCGTCACAGCATGCTTAAATGGAACTATTATTACGGACCCCTACTTGCAGCTTCAGGACTTTCTTTTGACTGTCGTGGACCTTTTGAGATTCAATATGGATCCTGAACCCCCAGGAGTCCATATGGACCACTTTGGAAAACTATGCTATAGATGAATATTATAACAACGATACCTTGAAAGTAAACCTTTTTGGATAAGTGTACGCAAAAAAGTAAGAGTACCATTTCCAAATGTAATTCTCAATGTAAACGATACTATGATTTCAGGAGGCTAACATCGAAGTTTTGCGATTCCCAAGCAGTTTCCCCTATTTACACAAAAAGGGGAACAAATGAAAAAGTTCCCCATCTTGAGCTAACTTAAAATACGAGGGGTTACGAGTTTTGTCAGTTCGCGAGGTACTTTCATTAATGACATGTGATTTCAATGCTTCTGATAACAATATTCGAAATATTATTTCTCCATTTTTACTTTAAAAATTGAATTGGAATATTCATGTAGACTATTTTTTAAGACTAACCTGATGGAAAGCGGTTACTATTGCCTATGGTCATTTGAAAAACTTGAGAGACAATACAATCTGGCCACTAATGCTAGAACACAACTCAAGGTTGTTATGGTGGCATACTTTAGACCGGGGTGGTAGCCATCTGGACGGGCAAATACCCTACCACCAGCTGTGGGTACTTTTGTCGTCTCAACAGGCCACCCTAAAGCAGGAAATTGTGTTCTGTCTCCGTTCCTGCACGGATAAATTTGCAATTGATTGTACATTTCATTTCATACGTGTGTACTCCTGAGAGGACGGTTTTCTCAGAGCGCCACAATATGGGGTATTATTCGAATGGTGCTATTTACCGAAGATGATGAAATAACGATACTCGAAGAGATCGCTCAAAAACGATAAGGCCGCTCTTTTAATTTATTTATTTTATGTTTATGTGTATTAATTTTCTATATAATTATGGTGGAACTAACAATAAGAGTAACAACTTAAAGCATTGTGATAATAAATCCTTAGTATTCTACTATAATGTTTTAAAGAAAAAAAAAGTATCTTATTGCGTATTTTTGTTTTGTAATGAGTGGAAATATCATATGTTAGTTTTATAACAGCCTATTTTCATTTAGTATTTTTTCCTATAATAAAAAGTTATATCACATTAAAAATAACAACGTAAAGCAGAAGAACCAGAGGACCGAAAACACTCTGAGCGCACGTGTGTTACACTGCTGTAATTTCTCACGTAGCGTATGCTACAAAGTTACCATGAGTTATTATGAGAAATTATCACAGTGACATCATACGATTGCTTGGAATGTTTCCGCTCCTCGGATACTTCGGCTTTAAAAATGTATTTTATATTTAATACGACTTTTTAATTATTACGAAAAATTGTTATAAAACTTTTTAATGGTCTTATCATTTATTAAAATAAAATTCAAGATTCAAGTATCCAATTCAACTACCTTATAGGGAGTTTAGTGAAAGTCTCATATGTTCATGTTTACACATCGACAATCGAAAGTTATCCACGGTACGTGACGTGTGTTCTTACTTCACGCCTAGTTAAAGCACTTGGAACGGTTTGGAATAATGTTGACGGGGTAATAAGGAAAATTTTGAAATACGGTGGAAAACGGATTGTTTTACGAGCTTACTTTTTTATTGCTTCAGTTCCGTCAGGCGGTCTACCTGATGGAAAGCGATTACCTTTACACAACACTCAAGATGATATAAATGTGCTGCTTGCTGCTCTTTAAAGGACAGGCCAGGTGGTAGGGCATTTTTCTGTCTGGATGGCTACCACCCCTGGTCTAGAGTGTACCGCCATAACAAGCTTGTGTTGTGTTCCGGCATTGGTGACCAGGTTCCAGTCTCCCTTAAGAGAGTAGCAGCACATTTGTAGCACTGCAGAGCACATTTTTGTCCGAGCAGGAACGGAGAAAGAGTACAATTTCCTGCGGCCGGGAGGCCTGTCGTAAGAGGCGACAAAACAACCTACAGCCAGGTGTTAGGGCATTTTGCTGACTGGATAGCTACCACCCCTGGTCTAACGTATGTCGTTATAACAACCTTGAGTTGTGTTCCGGCATTAGTTCCAGTCTCCCTTAAGAGAGCAGCAGCGCATTTGTAGCACCTTTGGTGTTGCAAATATACATAGGCGATGGTAACTGATTTCCATCAAGTGGGCCATCTGCCTGTCTGCTGAACACCTGCAATATAATTTTTTTTTTAAAAACGCGACTGGAACCTGGCCACTAATGGTTAGAAACTGAAAGTTGTTATGGCGGCGTGCTCTAGACCAGGGGTGGCAGCCATCCAGACGGGCAAATGCCCTACCTGGCTGATGGTTGTTTGGTTGTCTTTTCGCCTTTTATCGGCAAACTTTTATCAAATCATCTATAGTTGAAGACTATTTCAGTTTTACTAGATTTTCTGCCTCAGCCACATAGACAATAATAAGAAGTCTGATAGCCGTTTCTGTTTACCTAGCAGTTGTTCTTAAAAATGTTAACAAACCATAAAAGATTGTGGATAACATTTTAAGAAGCTTTCACACTTTCGGGGCCTCTATAACCCGGGAGCCCCGTATCATGGAAACGGCTGATACCCCGGTAGCTAAACGCTCCTGACTCTTGAAATGGTTCCATTGTCAAATTGAGAGCAACTCTTGGTGACGAGCGCCGCGCGCCTACGCCATTTGAAAGGCAAAACTTGTATACGCGTGCCATTAGTATAATTCTTACAGGCGCTAAAATAACATTTCTAAAATTCTTCAGGCAACTAAAAAAGTACAAAATAACTTTTTTAACAAATTCAAAGCTAAGTTCAGAGTTAAAAGGGAATAATTAATATTTTAAGAACATCTTTGTAGGTATAAATGTGATTAAGTGGGCTACTCCTACGATAGCATGTGTTTTTTTTTTGACGTTATTTATTCAGAATTTTGTGGGAATCTTCATAACATATATAAAGTATCCGAGTAATTTGTCTACATAATTTATTGATTCGCGTGGAGATTCATTCATTATTAAAGCAATTTTTTTATGTTTGTTATTAGGGTTGCCAGACGTGTCCGAAATAAGTTAAGTGATCTTTTGTTATTATTTCTCTTGACATTAATTACTTGTATTTTATCGATAATTGACTTTTTTTTATTAGAATATTTATGTTGATTTAATGTTAAATTTGATTTCATTAATTTTGTACACCACTATGTGGTAGAATGTACTGTGCATCTACAATCATGTAACACCTGTATAAACTACATTCTTACAAATAAAAAGATTGATTGATTCCTCTTCTGATGGAGTCAGAAGAGTCGATGTGTCAAGCTCGTCCAGCCACCTTGGACAAGCAGGGCGGGTATGCTTTCCGTTTCCCAATAGTGGGAGGCTCGGGCCCAGCAGTGGGAGGGTTATGGACTGTATTAATTAATCCCTCATAGTTTATGAACTGCTACGTACTTGACAACATTATTTACATACATATATTTTGTAACGCCTGTTTCCCATTGGGGCAGGCAGAGAAGATGGATCTCCACTTGATACGATCCTGACAAATGCTTTTCGCTTCATTAACTTTCATTAATCTTCTCATACATACACGCTTATTTAAACTACTTTTTATCTGACCTTTCTTCAAAATATCTTGAATTTGATCATGGTGAGAACGTCTCGTTCAACCGGCACCGATTCTTCCAGTCACACTGCTATCATATACTTGTTTTGTGATTCTGCTATCATTCATTCTCTCTACATGGCCAAACCGCCTTAACATTCCCTTTTCAACTCTTGTCGCTACATCTTCTTTCAATTCACAACGCTCCCTTATCACACTGTTTCTTATCATATAACTTACCTAACCTATTAACCTTGCATATACTTCTCAAAGCTCTCATTGCAACTGCATTTATCTTACTTTGATGCTTCTTCTGCCACACCCAACTCTCACTGCCGTACATTAGAGTTGCATTATTTAATTGTAGGTATCCAAACCCTAGAAACAACAAAAAAAAAACCTTAGTTAATTATTCCACTTTGAAAATAATTTTCTCTTCGACAAAGCGAGTAATGAGCGGAGACGTCCGTCATTGGAATAAACGGACTGACGGTCTCACGTCGAAAGTGGGGGTCCCTCGTGATCAAGCTGTAGGGGGCATAGGATTTTTTACAAAGATGGAAATTTCTATTATGTTATTATACTTCTTAACAGCGGAGCAAGTTTGCAGACCTAACTTCGCCTCACGGCCAATGCGACACATGTACCTCCCGAAGCATCCCTGTCCCGAGAGGACCTGGGTCAGCTTAAACGTAAACGTCAGGGTGCCGTGTTTACGTGTAAGTTAGTGTTAGACAAAGCCTGTCGGAACTCTTGTTAAATTAAAAACTTCTTAACAATGACACATACTACTTTTTGAAACGAATTCCTCAGACGCTCGGCGGATAGGGACTAGACGTCTAAAAGTATAATCGCAATAAAAAATGCTGACCGCTGTATAGTGTTTGTCTCTTTACGCTATCTGTACATTCTGTACGATACTACTACACTTTGATCTTGGTTATATACTATTTATCCATATATTAGTTCGAGCATCTTCCGCGGATGGTGCAATTTTAATTTCTAGTTTTTAAAAACATTTACTATATTGCGATACAATTTACTTGTCTATGTAGAATGTAATTTTTTGTTATATTTTAATATATATGTGGAAATGATATAACTTGAACGCATGTGGTGAATATAATATTATATTTCTTAATGAGCCCGTCGTGTGAAAGAGATGACGAATGAAAGAAGAGAGTAAATGAGGAGTGGTTGACGTACGCCCGACGCAATACAGAGACGCTCTGAGTATTATTTTATTAATATTATACGATATTAATATTCATAAATATTATACTATGCAAGATTAAATTGTAGTTTTTCTTATAAGCCACCATATCCACCCACACACTTGAAAGGAACTTCGTTACAACCAGGTCTCCCAAAACACCTCAGGCATTTTTCAATATTATTTATAGCGGAATGTTCAATTTTCAGTTGAAATCATGGCAACAGTACACAAAAGTGCCCTCGCAAACTTTCCAAAGAGACAATTGTCAAGGAATTTCCACTGATGCGAAATTCTTTCAACCATTTTGGGATTATTTAGTAATGCTTTAGAATATTATATTCCTTGAGAAGCACTTAAACAGTGTACTTGAATTTAATATTTTCTGTAGTACTTGTTTGTTTTGTTGTGATATTTCTTATTATATTATTCGGTTTACCAAAAAAGACATGACAAATGCAGTAATGACTTATAGGCAAACACTAAATGCAATTTTATAATTTGTAGTTTTAATAAATTATAATATAATTAACTTAAAGAAGAAAAAGGCTTTAATAGCTATTAAGTTCAAAAAATAAAGAAATTAAAAAAAGAGAAGTTAATTAACAATGTGGGATGCAATAATTCGACGAAATTTGTAATATGAATTTGCATGTCGATCAGTAATATCACTGTAAATGTTTATTAGTTTACATAGTCTAGGTATGGGAGAGTTGGCACCAAGAACCGTGCGACGTAAAGGCGGATACAGGGGCGTAATAGGTGTTCGAGGGCATCTAGTCGGTATTTTAAAACTGAAGCCATGAGCGGGCAGACGAACTGGCAAGGCAAGCGGCGACGCAGCTCGATGCGGCCCTTCTGTACAGCAAATGTCCCGTTTCCTACCAGAAACGGTCCATTAGGATGGAGTCGGTCCAGCAGTGGGTTCGAAAATACGTGGGCGGTCAGACGGCGAGCGTCACGAAGTTGTTCTTCCCCTCTGTTTACGCGGCACATCGCATACTCAAGGACATTAAATTAACGCCACATTGGTGCCAAGCATTCACCGGACATGGAGGATTCGCGGCCTACTTACACCGATTTAAATTAAAAAATAGCCTGGCGGCATGCGTATATGACAGTGGGGGCGATGAGACTATCCAACACCTCATGTTCGAGTGCCCCATCTATGATCGACTCAGGTGCGGCCTCGAGACGGCCACACGTATTAAGATCACCGAGGAGACTATTTTTGATTTGATCTCGGGCAAGGACTCCAGGCCATACCTGGAGAGGTTCTGCATGCGGCTGGTAGAGGAGGCCATAGAACGCAATAAGACGAGGTGATGGGTAGTTTTATCGTCCTTGCTGGAGAACACCGTATATATATATATATATATGTATATCTGTTATGTAAGATATTAGTTTTAAGTTAAAATTAATAATAAGCTAAGGAAGACCCTGACTACGTTAGGGGGACGCATGGCCACACGGGCCATTATAAAAAAAAACTGAAGCCATTAAGCAAATCGAGACAGTCAATCAATCCATTAGTTTAAACAAAAATTGCATATCTAAAATATCCCTGAGTTTGTTTAAAGAAAATATTTTAAAATACAGCAGCCTATCCTTATATGAGAATGATCTTCACGCCTTTCCTATGCAAGATGCCAAAGAAATATATTCTGCATCCTCTCTAGCCTCAAAGGGTGTGTTGACATGCTTTATATATATAACACTGTTGGGGAATAGGCAGGGAGTTAGTGTAGGCTTATTTTTTCCTCCCTTCCTCCGGATGAACGGGATTTTCCGGGCTTTCTACTTTTTTGGGGTTTGTGTATGTTTAAAAAAAAGTGTTTTACAAATGTTTCTTAGTACTATTACATGTGCTTTGTTACTATCATATATTTATACATTTATATATACACTAGTTGGACCCCGTGGACTTCTCGCCCCCCCCCCCCGTCGGTGAAGAGGGTACCCTTCCCCGGGGGTGCCTTAAGTGAGAGCCAAGCGTAGGGGTGCCATAGATGTAATGTAAACATATGGTTCAGTTTCTGTGCCACCCCATAAAAGCGCATAGGAGAGGGGCGCAGGTTAGGTTTAGTAGGTAGTCTGACGGCTGACTAACCTCCGTTCCTCTAATTGGCCACGGTGGGCATCCGGCCAATCAGGAGGCCCGCACATCCCTCGGTGTAAAGCCTTCCCCACAGGCCCGAGTATGGTGTCCCAAGTAATGACATTCCTCCTGCGCCATAAAAAACGGGGGTAGGGTTCATTTTTACTGATAGACAATCGATGACGTCACGGCGCTGCACGTTTTTCAGGTTTGCCCGCCTGGATAAAGCAGCGCCAAGAATTCGCCGCTTTGTGTCGGACTAGACCTCTCACTGATGGCCGTCGTTCACACCATGTTCAGGAGCTCCTCCAGATTCGACGATTTCTCCACCGTCCTTGCGAAGGGTTCCTACCCGCCGTCAATGTCATCGAGATTTCGCGTGAATTCAATTTTCTTCAATCATTATGACAACAGTGATCGACCATTCTGAAGATTGTATTATATCAGAATTGGGACCAAGATCAGCATCACATTTAATGATTCCATGAACGACGCATTGCATATTGTAGTAGTCAGCGATGGAAAAAAATAGTGCAAGATAAAGTAGTGGGGAATGATGCCGACCAATGAGGTGGATATAGATAATAAAGACTATATTTTATGTTTGTTAACTAAATATTTGTAAAGTAAATAGTGATACAGTCAAACGATATCCTGCCCTAGTAACAAAATGGTATACAACTCAGGTCACGACCAAACAAAATCCACCTGCGTATCTGAAACAAAGCATATTTATTACTCGTCGGCATTTGAACTAATAATATTGAAATTATTTTGTGGTCATCTTCTTTTGTTTACTTATTAGCATACGGCCTATTGTAGTATTATAATCATTAGCCAGGTGTTAAGGATTTTAAAGTACAAGCTGATTGAGCTGCCGGGCGGACATTACATTTATGCAGTATAAAGCAATGGCCCGATTGAGGAAGGGGTGAGTTAATCGAGAACCATGAGCGAAGTGAGACGTGTGTACTACAATCGAGAAACTAATAAGTGACGGACTTTGCGTGTGTTATTGAATTACGACCTTCTGCATTACATTTGGATCTGTTGTGTTCGGTTATGTTTGTACCTGTGTTATACGAGTTTGTAGAATTCTAATAAACTCTATAGTCATTCTAACAGCATTTTAATTCGAGTCTCGCGACTCGTTACATTATAATAACAAGCACGATCCCTACATATATATATATATATATATATATATATATATATATATATATAAAGAATAAAATATAAAGATTTCATTTTCGTAAAAACTGAAACATTATATATCGATAAAAGCCTAACAAATTTCTGAAAAGCCATCAGTCCCTCCGACAGCTGTTCTTGCACCTGGGGCTACCCTCAGGGGTTTGGAAACCTCTATTAATTCACGTCGAACCCCGCATTTGCATACTTTGGAGTTTGCTTCCTCTCTTCCTAACACATTTTGAGATATGTGTTAGGAAGAGCTGTGTTGTTTTTACGGGATGTAAATTTATCAATGCAATCAAATACAGAAGAAGTATTATATATCTCTATCGAGAAGTTAAAAAATAATAGAAAAAAAACGTGTGCGTCTCGGGACGGGACGAAGTGATAACTTAAACTAATCTAAGTTGAACTATTTAATATTGAAATGTTTACCTTGAGAAAAACTTAACTTGAGAAAAGGGAGACCAGACAGAACGGCGTGGTAACGCTTTACGTAACGAAGCAGTTTACCCTCCCATAAGAAGTTATCACTTCAATAAATTTGTTCCGTATTTAGCACAATCGATTATCAGCATTTTTTTAAAATAAAATATTTAAACTAAACAAAAGGCGGCCGCTGTAGTCGAGCGGGCTAAGCCTTTGCCGGCCTACCTCACTGCAATGCAAAGGCTCCGGGTTCGATTCTTGGTATAGTAAATTTTTGAAATATATTTCTCCGTTATTTACTTATAGTCTGGGTGTCTGGGTTGGCCCTAGAGTAGAGTAGTACGTTGTCTATTACCCATAACACAACATGCGCAGTCCGTCACTATATAGCTTATCGAATGTACGTGTTGCTCGTATCGTAATCCTCGCTTGACTGCCGATCTCTCCTTTGGGGCACTGCTGCACCGATACAATATGGCTGCCAGGCCGCATAGATCGGATTTCTTAGAACGGTTCGACACACCAACCCAATGACTGCCATAAAAGATAACAATACAACGGACTGTTATTCTGATTACGAATTTTACAAACACAAAGTAAACAAAAAAAGTCCAAGTGCGGGAAGGTAATAAACTGCGCTTTAAGGCAGGCTGGTGTGCATTCACTTTTTGTCAGAGTGTAACACTTTATTTACCTTACATAAGTTTTCACTAAAACCTCGATGTCTTCATGAGTGTCGTTTTTGACTCAAATGTGTAAAAATTCTCAATGTATATGCCACATTCAGAACCACTTACCAAGAGTACAGTTTTAGCAACGGCGACTAAAATCAACAGAAAACATCCCTAACAAAAATCAACATGGTCCCCGGTTAAATATGAAAGTGCATGGTTTTTTATTGGATTTCCAGCGTCAAAGCGCTGCGAGCCACTGCTGGATCGGCGCTCTTTGTGGCTTGAAGTCTGTGAGCGTACGATCAACTCTACGCTTTTCGCTGGCCCAGCCCTCATGTAATTTAAATGAAATCGACGTAAGGCATGAGCGAGGGCGTGATTTGAATGATTTTGACGATTCAATTTGGGGTTTCTCAATTTCTCATTTTCACAACCGCATAATTCAATAAATGAGCTTGAACATTTATTGAATTATGCGCTTACCAGACTGAACCCTTTGACTCTATCCAGCATCGCGCCTTTTGTATAGTCGACGATGCTATACTCACAGGTGGTTTAGAATCGCTTGGCCTACGGAGAGACTTAGCTGCGTCCCACTGCGTATTCTATCGTCTGTACAACGGAGAGTGTTCCGAGGATCTGTTTGATCTGGTGCTAACTCCTCATTTATAACAACCGCATCGCTCGCTATTGATGCTATGTTCACCTCCATTTTCTGAAGCTCCCTTAACGCTTAATAGTTCACTAGAACGTTTATTCCGCGTATAACAATGACCTGGAGAGAACTTTCCGCCGAGGTTTGCCCTCTGCGCAACGACATAGGTTCGTTTAAGAAGGGCGTTATAAAATTTATTAGAGGCTGGTAACGCTCCTGGTGTTGCAAACGTCCATAGGTGTCCGTAACTACCATCCGTTATTTGAGCCGTTCGCCTGTTTGCTTGTTTCAGGCAATAAAAAAGGTCATAATGTAAACTACGTTTTAACGATTTTCAACCAGGTATTATATATATATTTGGTTTGTTGAATTTTGTCTCAATTTGTTACTCTAACCGGCCTTAAGGTACGACCATGTTCCGACGCCCTCTAAATGGAGATTGGAACCTGGCCAATAATGCCGGAACATAACTGAAGATTATTATGGCGAAATGCTCTACACCAGGTGTGTTAGCCATCTTGCACATTGATAAATATATTGTGGCGAATGATAGCGGAACCATTTAGTTAGTTTTAGAACTTAAAAAAAAACTAAAACATTCTGGAAAGAAAAGACAAGGGCGCATTTTGTTTAGAAAGGGATAGATGTATAAACGAAAGTTCCCGAACAGAAGGTTCAGGAAGGGAGAGATAGAGATAGATGGGTTATAGAAAATTCTTTCAGGTATATAAACAGCGTAAGGCGCACCTACCGGGGGGACGTTTAGAGTTAAGTTCAGTTCAAGACATTGGGCCGAATGCATTGATACTGTAAAAACTTAAAATGCATGCATTACGCATTAAATATATTCTATTATATTCATTAAATGACGATACTCGCAATTCACTTATTGCTTATACCAAACCACATCTACCAAAGTAGCGACTTGGCCGGTGTCCATATCACGTACGGTGGTCGAATTATAAAGCTCCGGTACTAGAGGTGTGCTCAATGTTGCGGAAATTTGATTTCCAAGTTAATACAGTTTTAACATATCAACGAGAAAACTTTAATGT
Source organism: Dendrolimus punctatus (assembly GCA_012273795.1). NCBI lineage: Eukaryota > Metazoa > Arthropoda > Insecta > Lepidoptera > Lasiocampidae > Dendrolimus > Dendrolimus punctatus. The sequence goes on along the minus strand of CM022551.1, from coordinate 7,848,578 downwards.
TTGTGGTGTTCGATGGAAATTATTTTTGAATTTTGTATGTGCTTGTACGTAGAATATATAGTATAACTAACTATTATCTGTGACTCCGATCGCTTTATAAATGTTCATTACAGGCGACAAAATAACCCACTGCCAGGTGGTAGGGCATTTACCTGGGGATGGCTACCACCCCCGGTTTAGAGTATGCCGCCATAACAACCTTGAATTGTGTTCTGGTATTAATGGCCAGGTTGCAGACTCCCTTAAAAGAGCAGCAGCGCATTTGTAACATCTTTGATTGCAAATGTTCATAGGTGATGGTAATCGCTTTCCATCAGGTGGTCCGTCTGTCTGCTGAACTCATACAATTAAAAATATACAAGAAAATACTTTTAAAGTCATTTTGATAATAACAAATATCATTCATAATAAAACTGCGATTTAACGGTTTTAAGCTTTAATAATACTCATTGACACTTGACATATTTATCTTCCATGATCAGGGCAAAATTGGCCGAAACGTCAGAATAATAAAAATCAAATCAATTATCATGCTTTCAACCGTTAAAATGCAGTTTTATTATGTATACTATGCGCGAAAACTTAAGAAAATATTAAACACTAGCTTCTGCCCGCGACTTCGTGCGCGTGGTGCGGTTTTTTAAGTATCCCACGGGAGCTCTTTAATTTTTCAGGATGTAAAGTATCCCATATGTTGACCAGGGATATAAACTATCACCACACAAAATTTCATGTAAATCGGTCCAGTCGTTTCGGAGATAAGCCGGTCCAAACAGACAGACAAACAGATAAACAAAAAATTTGAAAAAAAAAATCTAAATTAGTTCTATTTCACTTCTTACATCCCCTGACTCGGTTTTTAGATTTTTTTAATTGTATAGAAATTTGACCTCTACAATTTTATTATATGTACTAGCTGTCCCGGCAGACGACGTCCTGCCTGGTAAAAAAAAAAATTAGGGGGATGAAAAATAGATGTTGTCCTATTCTCAGACCTACCCAATATGCACACAAAGTTTCGTGAGAATCGGTCAAGCCGTTTCGGAGGAGTATGGCAAAGAAAACTGTGACACGAGAATTTTATATATTAGATAGATTTATTCATTTCATTTCAGTATCTATCTTATTTTATTTAACTTTGAAAACACCTTGATCTTTTGAGAATTTTTTACTTTAAGCACTCAGATTCAAACACTGTTTTATTAGAAATTTTTCGTAATAAACAAAATAAAATGATGCATGTTGCAAACGAGCAAAGGCGATGGTAACTGCTTTCCATCAGGTGGGACGTCTGTCTGTCTGCTGAACTCAAACAATAAAAGAAATACGCCTCGCCTATGGACATTTGCAACACCAAAGGTGCTACAAATGCGCTGCTGCTCTCTTAAAGAAGACTGGGACCTGGTCACCAATGCCGGAACACAACTCAAAGTTGTCTAGTTCTACAATAATAACAAAGAACTGAATTTATAATTGGTTATCAAGCAAATTATTAAAATTATAATTAACGTTCAAAGCTATAATCAAGGCTTTCATTCCAGCATGACTACCAAATACACTTTCCAATTAATTATTTGCCTCAGCACTGGTTAAAATTTGAATTGAACTTCATAAAATAAATGCTAATTTTCTACCAATAGTAAAATAGTAAATTACTTTTCAAATTCGATTCAAAAGGTTTGATTCAAAATCAGTTCCACTGGAGAACACTTTTTGAAGGTCAACATTTAGGTTAAAGTTTAATTTTACTTCCTAGTCTATGTACACCGCTTCGCAACGTGTTATTGCTGTTAAGAAGAAGCGGCAAGAAACTCCCCAGCAACACGTCTAGCTATAAATTTATTTTCTTTATATTTTTTGGACTATTTATATTTCAAGAATTAAGGGAGTTGTAGCAAACAGTCAAGCTCAGTAAGATACGGACGCAATAAGAAGAAATATATAATTAGTATAGTAAGTATAATAAGTTTTTACGACAATTCTTTCACTGTTAAGGATGTACAGTTCTGGAACGCGCTTCCTGTTACAATCAGACAAGCAAAATCGCTAGCGATATTTAAAACTATGACTAAAAAATACTATCTGTCTTTGGAATATGATATTTAAATTCACTTATAAATATTTATATATTTTGTAGATATGTATTTGTATGGGATGTATATTAAGTATAATATATCTATGTAATATATAAAATTTCAAAATATATTTATTATTAAAATGTAAGTAGTTTCTACTATATGTTACATATACCACCATCGCCATTATCATCTCAATTCATTCCTGGGGTTGTCTAGAAGAGATCGCTTTTTAGCGATAATACCGCCCTTTGTACATAACAAGATATAATTTAGTCTTCAGTTAGTTCATGTTTGTATTGATGTACAATAAAGAGTTATCTATCTATCTAAATAATAGAATTATTATTGAGTGGAGAGCCCGGATGCTGGTTGGCAACGACCAGCTTTTGAACGACAATACGCAGTCACGAACATCACCGCAGGGTTGCCAGCTTATCGACTTTCTATAGGATTCACTTTGGAAAGTGATCAGCTCAGCTTTTCGATCTGATCTCGCCATCTTCCTTCCATCATCGGACAGCCAGACGCACCGGCTTGCGGCACCGATACATGGTGGATATTACACTTATAAGAACGATGCACTTTGTATCTAGCTTCATCATACGCACCGCAAAGGAGCTGCACTCATTGCCGGAGTCTGTCTTTCCCAATACTCATAACCTGGGTGTCTTCAACTCCCGTGTGAATAGATACCTTCTAGATAAGAGCGCTACATCCTAGATCACATCTTCGCTCCACATAGGGCGAGGTTGTGGTCAAATACGAAACTATACTACAATAAATAAAAATAAAATTTTCTAATAATGCCGAGACGTAATAAAAATTTGTACTGTAACATATATCCATAAATTCCTTACATGTTTAGCAAAATTAAAACTTGTTGCAGACAGAGAGCACCCTCCTGACCCACCCGCCGGAGCACATCTCTCTCTGCGCCCCGCATACCATCGACGAAAGCTCGCGCAATTAGCAGCTAGGCGTCGGACGGAATGCGGGATATAGGAGCGGTTTCGGAAGCCGAAGAACTAACCTTTACTTGCGACTACATAATTTTCACTCAACTCTCTCGCGCACTTACTTATTGTATGCATAATTCAGTTCATGCAAATATTTGAATAATAATAACAGTCCATTATATCGAGTGTCTTTTTAAAAAAGTAACAGCCACCAATAAATCTAGTATTAACTAGGATAAAGAAGCCCTGTATATTCCCTGCTCCGTAATAAACATGCTCGCTTTTAAAAAAAACAAGCCCTATTCCAGCCACGTATTCAATTTGAAAACACAAATCAAATAACATCAAAGAAACTCTTTTTATACGAAAAATGTAAACAAGGTTGTGCGGAGGTTTTCTTTTTCAATTTTCTGCCCAAAAAGTAAAAAAGTAAAACGGGTGATTACCTATTACAGTTGGATTGGAGATTATTAAAGAAAATTAAAGGCAATTTCATGATGAAATTGTTTCGGTTAGAAATGTAAAAAACATTTCCTAACAAAAGGAAACCGACTTCAAGAATAACTTAAAAGTGTAATTGGCGCGACGTAAAACATAAACAGAACTATTGTGGTGAATGAGAGTGGAACTTGCTGGCAGCGAAAGCCGGTCTCAAGACTTTTAGAAGGTAAAATATTCTGGATGGAAAGACAATAACAGATACATTTTAGGTAGAGATATATGAAAATAGAAATTCTAGAATAGAAGATTCAGGAAGGGAAAGACAGAGGTAGATAGTGTAGAAAGGGATAGGCAGTAAATTAAATCGAAATTACGAGTTCCAGAAGATTTTTCCGGGTATATAAGCTGCGTAAGGCGCACCTACGGGAGAGTTGCGTCTGATTAAAAGTCTCTTGCGACGACCGCGTAATGTCCTGACGGACAGAGTCGACGCTATTAGAAAACGGCTGGCCCGGATCAGCCCGCTTCCGGTTAGGAAGGCAGCCTGGCAGGGACCTGTTAGAGCAAATAATACGAGATCGTAATATTGGTTTTAGCCATTTTATCTTTAGAGTGACAATTTCATATTTTGCTTTTCGTAAAAAAAGATAATTTAGATTAACTGGACTGACAGACATACCCAGACGGCAGCATCTCGGATGCCGTCAATCAAGTCCAATTTCCACGTCCCCGTGAGGGACGCCAGGAGACATAGCCATCGCTTAGGATAGACTAGGCGTGTTGCTAATTTCTTTGGCCATTTCTTCTCCCCCAGCTATAAAACGTTGCGAAACGGCAGTAAGATAGCGTAGGCTGCCGTGAGCCGCCGATCCCGGCCCGCCGGGATCCTTCTCCTCGGGTTTTATATTACCCGTCGCCCGTTCTCAATTACTGAATTGTGTCGCCCTATGTGTGGGCATCATTAGATTCATCCCCTTCTCATGGCAATAGCCCAGCCGAAGTAAAACTCCTAAGGAAGCTCCCTCGAATAAGTCCAATAAAAAAATATTTCGGAGAGTTCAGTTGAGGACAGCAAAGTGTAAGTTATTTCATTTCAGATATGACAACTTTATATTCAGTAGAATACTGGCAACATTGTACCTGTATGTGCTCTCTGTGTTCACCATACTTTGTTTAGCCACATGTTCTATTTGTGCAGAAACGGAGAAAGAATACAATCTCCTGCGGCCAGGCGGCCAGTCGTAAGAGGCGATAAAACAACCCACAGCCAGATGGTAGGGCATTTGCCCGACAGGATGGCTACCACCCCTGGTCTAAAGTATGTCGCTATAACAACCTTGAGTTATGTTCCGGCATTAGTGAATCAGGTTCCAGTCTCCCTTAAGAGAGCAGCAGCGCATTTGTAGCACCTTTGGTGTTGCAAATGACCATAGGCGATGGTAACCGCTTTCCATCGAGTGGGCCGTGTGCCTGTCTGCTGAACCGCTTCAATAAAAAAAAATGTTGTTATTAAGCGTGTAAGAACTTGAGGTGGATATGTCGGGGAAAACGGGGGACCTTTTCTACCTGCTTAACATTCGATAATTTAAATTTGGTAAGTTCTATGGTAAAGAAAAGAGTTAGGAATGAATAAAAAATTTCACACCTTTTTGCTTATAAGCTTCTTTAATTTTTAATTTAGGGCAAAAAGTTATCTAATATATAAAATTCTCATGTCACAGTTTTCGTTGCCATACTCCTCCGAAACGGCTTGACCGATTTTGATGAAATTTTTTGTGCTTATCCGGTATCTATGAGAATCGGCCAACATCTATTTTTCATTCCCCTAAATGTTAGGGGTATTCCATTCCTAAATTTATTTTTTAGAAAAAAATTTTAATTTCTATTTTTTTATGATACAACATACAAAAATACATACAACCCTAGATTTTCAACCCCTATTTTTTACCGGGCAGGACGACGTCTGCCGGGGCAGCTAGTATAAATATATTTATAGGCAAAACAGTTTGCTACAAATTATGACATTACAAAATTTTGTAATATGTTTAGTTTCCGATATATCGAAAAAAAGTGTTTTTTGCCCCTTTTTCCAAGATGGCGGCCGGGGGACAAGTGTCAAACTTGAGGTTAAGCTACTATTGACCCCCAAAAATAACCAAATGTTTTTTTATTGCTTTAGGGCCGCTTGCATAACGATCGCCTTTAAATAAAATTAGTTGATCATATTAAATAGTATTGACACTTCTTTCAACAAATTAAACGGCAAAATTTGCGTTGCGCAAGACGCTAATTGTATTTAAGGGTTTTAAATACGTTTCGTGTTTCTTAAGTAAATTTATACAACCTTATGCAAGCGGCCCTTAATGTAAAAATAACATTGTGCACTCCTTCTCTACTACTCTAAACTACATACATACATACATATTGTCACGCCTGTGTCCCATTGGGGTAGGCAGAGACAATGGATCTCCACTTGTTACGATCTTGACAAACACTTTTCGCTTCATCAACTTTCATTAATCTTCTCATACATACACGATTATTTAAACTACTTTTTATCTGACCTTTCTTCAAAATATCTTCAATTTGATCATGGTGAGTACGTCTTGGTCTACCGGCACTGACTCTTCCAGTCACATTGCTATCATATACTTGTTTTGTGATTCTGCTATCATTCATTCTCTCTACATGGCCAAACCACCTTAACATTCCCTTTTCAACTCTTGTCACTACATCTTCTTTCAATTCACCACGCTCCCTTATCACACTGTTTCTTATCATATCACTTACATTAACCTTACATATACTTCTCAAAGCTCTCATTTCAACTGAATTTATCCTACTTTGATGCTTCTTCTGCCACACCCTACTCTCACTGCCGTACATTAGCGTTGGTACTAATACCCCTTGTACTCTAAACTATATAAGTGTGCGAAATATAATACTCCTCCGTCCTCGCAATTCTCGTAAAAAGGGTTACAAAGTTTTTTATTCCGGTAATAATATAATGATAACATACTCATTCATATCAACCCTAAAATGCAAAGTGAATAAATGTCCCGTGGAGTGTAAAAATTATGGTAGCAATAATTAAAAGAGTATTTGTATACAATACACGCTGAGCTTGCATCCTTGAAGCCATATTGCATGAATATATGCAACGAATTTTAATTAATCCTTTGAGTGCCGGTATGAGGGTAAATGGGGCTCTTTTAACCCAACTTCGGCACAGAAGGGTTAAAACATAGATGAAGTATGTATTAAATATGTGAATAATAATTTTGATTGTATTGATTTAGTGAATAAACTGTTTCGAGAAGTGTCCATCAACGTGAGTATGGAGCAAATCTGATAATGCTTCATAAGATGAAGCATGCTTTTTGAAAAAATGATATTCCAACAAAGGTCGCACTAAGGCTGGACGCATACCCTCGGTTACATGGTTAAGTTTCCTGATCAGGAATTCAGATTTGGAAACTTGAATAGATAGTATAATTTCAATTACTCAATATGTGGCAAATTATGTTAGTGTTGTATTAAGTGAAACTTCTTATGTATCAGATTCATAATACTAAATTCTGTACAATGCTCTATTTCGTCAAAATATGTTTTTTAAAGTAGAGCAAATACATGCAGACAATGACAAGCAGTAAAAAAGTAGCGGACCCTGGGCGTCGGAGTGAACGCTCCGAACGCAACCGGGATTTAACGCTCGGATGATGAATGACAAGCAGTAAAATCCAATGACAGATACGGTTTCACAAAAAGCACATGTATCTATATATACAAAAATCAATGCCACTTTTCGGTATAATTTTTTGACTTGAGAACGACTTTACCGATTTTGATGAAATTTTGTTTGTGTGTTTTAGCGGGTCCCGGGATGGTTTAGATTCGCAATTAGAACCGGTAGGTGGCGCTGAGATCGGGTTTTACAATTCTCCTTATCACGTGGAGCGATTTAAGTGATTTTGTTTTCGTGTGTTTGAGTGGGTTCCCAGATGGTTTGGATTCAGTTAGAACCGGTAGGTGGCGCTGAGATCGGGTTCTACAATCCTCCTAATCACCTAATCCGATTTGGTGATTTTGTTTTTGTGTCATGAAACAAAGTCTATTAGGAATTCAGAAAATAGGCTGTACGAAGTCCGCCGGGTCAGCTAGTAGATAATAAAATGTGTATGTACAATGTGCGCTCTATTCACTATCAATGTTAAACAAAAGTGCGAACCTATTAAACATAAAAAAGAATAACAATTTCCTATGAAAAAACTGGATTTATTACCTCATTCAATCGTCCTACTGAATGTGGCAACTTAACCCAACTCATCCTATCGAAGCAATAATAATTATGGAACTTTTCGAATCGGTACCGACCTGAAATTGAACTTGGCAAGTCGTAGTAAATTCAAAGCATGTACATCTAGGGTAAACTTATTATTTCCCATACCGTCCCAGCGCACGTACCGGTTGACGACTACGCTACACAGCTGCCATAGAGCATTCAATACAGACAAGCTGACTTTTGTAGTGGTGCCTATACCGTTACCACGAATATATTTTACTTTTGACAACTCGATGACGGATCAATTAGTAATAATAATAATAAACTGGCACCTTTGTGGCGAAGCCTTAGGTGAGTAGCGATACATCCTACCCAACTCCGGGGGCCAAGGTAAGGCCCGACGTCTGTGTTGCCTTAATCAGCCGGCACGGAGTGGAGATCGCTAGAGTTAAGACTCAAGCTCCAGGGGTACAAGTGATAAAAGGCATCACTTCAGAAGTAGCTACGGTGAACCTGCAGCCCACCTCACTACATCCCTTAGCCACTCGCACCCATGTTGACTCTGTCTTTTTTGGCATTTTTTGGGGCCCATGCAGGCAGTAGCGAGACCTCGTCTGCCCATTTTTCCATGTTCCCTGAATATTGCTACGGGCAGACGCTGTAGTCCCCATATTTCTAAAGCTCTAGTACCACTAGCATTTCACAGTGTAGACAGAGACAATCGCCGGCCAGTGGCACGCCACAATTACATTGAATTTATCAAGGGGCCACTGCGTGTTGGCCTTTCCGTGGCCCCACGCAAGCCTTCCAAAAGCCCGGGCCATGTTTATGGCCCGTGGTCTCTAGAGACATACAATATCTATAATAATAAAAATCGACTTCATCAATAAATAAGTTTTAATTACGTTTTAACGGTTTTAATCGCTAAATAAATAAAATAAATTACCGCGATTAAAACCGTTAAAACGTAGTTTTATTATGTGTAAAAATATTAAGTTTTAATTAATTTAACTTATCTTTATATTTTTGCTATTGTCTAATAAACATACACATTTTAATTATCATATTTTACATATCTTATACTTATATATAAAGCTAAAGAGTTTGTTTGTTTGCTTGAACGCGCTAATTAAATAAATTAAAAAAAATATTTCAGTGTTAGATAGCCCATTTATCGACGAAGGCTACGGACTATATACCTATAATATCCAAAACCCAGTCAAAACATGTTCTCGTCAAAAATTAGCTTATCCTTTTGCTGCACTCATTGAAACATTTTGAAAGATAAACTAATTAATGCTCTTAAACAAAAAATAATAAAAATATTAATCATTTAAGTGTCCACTAAAAAATAATTTGTATAGATACAATAAACAATTTCAATAAAATAAATTATACAATAACACGAGATAATTACATAAAATATCTATTTAAATTGTGTCAATATTAAATAAAATTGCATTAAAGTACAGTAATTCATCAAAGTGTAAAAAATGAGCTACAAAAATTGATTACTAACAAAAGAGATAGAGAAAAAAAAGTCAATAACTTGGATTAACTTAGGGTTCCATATTCTATACGTATATTCTTCGGGGCAGGACAACGTCTGCCGGAAAAGCTAGTATTTATATATAAACTTATGTACATGAAGTTACATGCACATATACAGCGTGTTTCATTTCAAATGACAATAAATGATAAGTTTAGCGGTCGTACTCCATACAAATTTTTTCGTAATGTCAAAAATAAAATTTTGTAATTTCCGAACAAATTAATTACAATAAAAACAGAACATCATCAACCTACCGATTTAGACACAATAACTGATACATGTTGTTGTAATATTCTGAAATAAAAAATGAGGTCCTGTGGCTAAACAGAAGAAGTAACCTTGATTCATTTTTGTATTTGGGCAGAGTACGTCATGAAGAAAACGTGGTCTGATTTATTGTCGTAAGGTCTGAAACACGCTGTATAAGTTACTGTTCACAAATTTCGATAGTGATACTTGAGAGTCACAAGCGCGGTATAAAATGTGTTCCTCGTACAGTTAGTCTTTATAGATAGTATTGAAAATATGGCACAACGCTGCCGCTCGCGGAGAAACGAACGCACGCGGAAGTAAAGTAAAGTTTTATCCGTGCAGGAACGGAGAAAGAATACAATTTCCTGCGGCTGGGCGGCCTGTCGTAAGAGGCGACAAAACAACCCACAGCCAGGTGGTAGGGCATTTGCCCGACTGGATGGCTACCACCCCTGGTCTAGAGTATGTCGCCATAACAACCTTGTGTTGTGTTCCGGCATTAGTGACCAGGTTCCAGGCTCCCTGAAGAGAGCAGCAGCGCATTCGTAGCACCTTTGGTGTTGCAAATGTCCATAGGCGATGGTAACCGCTGTCCATCAAGTGGGCCGTCTGCCTGTCTGCTGATCTCCTGCAATAAAAAAAAAAAAAAAAGTAAGGACCTGTCCCCTCTGCGTCACCTTATCCCGACCTCGTAACAGGGAAACTCTGGTTAACTTTTCAATTAATCTTATCTTATAAACTGAAACGTGTTTCAAATAAATTTCACTGCTTGATAACGCGGAACGCGACTACGTTTTTGACGGGTCTTTTACGCACGCCCTGTTAATCGTATCTGGTTACGCTCCACAGGGATTTCGGGGAATACTGCCAAATTTGGAAATATTTATGTTATATTTGAAGCTCGAAATGTTTTTAAGGTTTTAAAAATGTAACTACTAATAAACCTACGTTATAACGGTTCTAAGGGCGGTAATTTATTTGATTTTGATTTATCCGACGTTTTGGCCGCTTTTCAGTGACCCTGGTCACGGATGTAAAAGGTGACATTTATCCAACGGATATTGTTAAAGTTTTATTTAGCCGTCATAAAGTTCGCATCGAACTATGCTAGCTGTACGACTTGTTAATAGCTGAACTTAAGTTTACCGTTTTCCTAAAAAAAACAGTTCACATCAGCACTCGACAGTGAATATTACTCTCTGCTATCTGAAGTATTATTTAAAGTCTACCTTTCGCTGCTACAGGGTTCTGTTTTTGCGAAAGTAGATAATGAACCTAAGTAAGCAGCGTTTCTTTTTAAGCATAAAATTTTATCTTAGAAACAGCGTCGAGATTTTCATAAATTATTCCTTAACTTCGACCGCGATCTCACTGATAAGTTAGCTCTAAGTTACGTCAACTAGCACTCTAACATAAACAACAATGTGCCAACTTGAAATAAAGTTAGTTCAACAAAGCGATAAGAAATTGTTTTCGTTGTACTTGTGTGGTGTGTTTATGCTGTTTTAATAATTTTCAGTATATCTTAGAGACTGTCGTAGAGTGTAAAGTTTCTTAATACTTCAGGAGAAATTGGGCCCAAGTTTAGTTCGTTTATCCATATATTACATAATAATACTAGCTGTCCCGGCAGACGTCGTCCTGCCCGGTAAAAAAAAAATTAGGGGTGGACTACCCCTATCATTTAGGGGGATGAAAAATAGATGTTGGCAGATTCTCATAGATACCGAATAAGCACAAAAAATTTCATCAAAATCGGTCAAGCCGTTTCGGAGGAGTATGGCAACGAAAACTGTGACACGAGAATTTTATATATTAGAAAATCGTAGGGAACAAATTTCTGTGCAATGAAAAAAATGCCAAAAACTGAGTCAGGCGGATGAAAGAAATGATAAAAGAACTAATTTAAATTTTTTCCAATTTTTTTGTATCTCTGTTTGTTTGTTTATCTGTCTGTTTGTACCGGCTTATCTCCAAAACGACTGGACCGGTTTACATGAAATTGTATGGTGACAGCTTATATCCCTGGTCAACATATAGGATACTTTTGATCCCGAAAAATTAAAGAGTTCCCGTGGGATAGTTAAAAAACCGCACCACGCGGACGAAATCGCGGGCAGAAGCTAGTTTTCTATATGATTTAAAAATAATTTACAGTAACAGGGAAAAATAGTTCTCCATAAATCTATCTTCTATTATTATTATATATATATATATATATATATATATATATATATATATATAAGCAAAGTTTGTTTTCTTTGTCCGAGGTAAACTCGAAAACTACTGGACCGATCAGCATGAAACCAGAACCATTGGACGCGGAATTAATCGTAGATGGTTATAGGCTATATATTTTTCAAATTCTATGAGCCCTTTGCCATATTTTTCTCAATTTGTTTGTTTATTAATTTATTTGCTCCCATAAAAAAAAGACAGGCATTTATCCTTGGTTCATTTGTTTTCTAGCTCATAAAAGAGGAACGTGATTTAACATAACTTCTATGTTAGAAACAACTATAATCTTAATATATAAAGCAGAAGAGCCTGAATGTATGCTTGAACGCGCTAAGCTCAGGAACGACTGTCTGATTTGAAAATTCTTTCAGTGGTAAATAACCCATTAGCTATATATCATAGCGATAAGATCAATAGGAGCGGAGTACCAATGAAAAATGTTTCAAAATCGGTTTTTTTTAGCTTACCTTCTTTTTTGTTATTACGAAGCCGCGGGCAGAAGCTAATTTAGTAGTATATAAATATCAGCTAATTTAGTACAACCACAAATCATTCCCGGGAAAATTCTCGCGGGATTCCTGGATAAAAAATATCGTACATTTTATTACAAATTATTTAGTATCGACCAGTAAAAATATTACATTGGAATGCGTTTTTTAATCTGGTCTTTTTAAACCATTCAGAGAAAAATTCCCGCAAGATTTCCAGGATAAAGAGAGCAGATTTTAAGGCTGCTGTGCACCTAAATTTAACCGACGGTTAACCAAAAATAATCACTGTTTTTCCATACGTTTTTGGTGATTATCTTATTTTAACCATCGGTTAAAAATCGGTGCACACCAGCCTAAGGCCTAGGCCGCACTACGGTTTTTTCCCGGGAGCGGTTAACCGCTATAACCGCGAAACCGCTCGAGACGTACACACTACGATTATAAACCGCGAAACAGCCCGTGATTTTTTCACAGTTTAAAGATGGATTTCAAAAGAGCAATATGTCTTTTGGTGCTCTGGTACTAAGAAATAGAAAAAAAAATACGTCAACGAAAATTTCGCAAATATTGGGTCCATCCACTCACTCGTAGATTTGAGAAAGGTTTCTTTCAGAAAAAATATAAAATTTTAAGAGAACATCCAGAGAATTTTTCCAACTACTTTCGAATGTCAGTAGACAGCTTCGGTAAAATTTTAATTTAATTGTATCGGAACGACAACACAACTATTCTTTGCGGCGGTCGGCCGAATACTAGCCAAAAAACCGCTCGCGGTTAACGCATAGTGCGTGTGCGCCCACTTAGTTCTATGGATAACAAATTTTGCTACGGTTTCTTACCGCGACATTTTTGTAACATTTCACGGTTTTAAAATCAGTCGCGGGTAAAAACCGCAAGTGCGGCCGCTTGTATTCGTTTTCGTGTTTCATAAACTCACACGGTTAATAACCGCTGCGGTTTCACCGTAGTGCGGCCTAGGCCTTAGTCTAGGAATTAGCTGTTGATCATCGAAATCCGTAACGAAATTGGCTCTGTAGTTTTTACGTGAATCCCAGACATGAAATCTAAAAAAAATCGCATTGTGTTGTCCATCGTTTATGTATTGGATTCCATTTGTTTTTTTTAAATAGCTTCAATGTACAGACACGGCATTTTTAGAATTTTGTAATATTGTAGATATAATTTTTTTAGAATAGAATAGGATATACTTTATTGTAAATACAATAATATTTATGAAACAATTAAAAAAACAGCTTAGAATAAATCACAAATGGCGGCCTTATCGCTGGCAGCAATGTCTTTCAGACAACCTAGGGATGTAGAGAGAAAAATGGCACAAAAGCTAGGGTAGGGTTTTGCTGCACAATATTTAAAAAATCATATTGATATCCATATATATTTTATTATACAAATCTTTTACATTTTTCTTATAAATATCTTATATATATATATATATATATATATATATATATATATATATATATATATATATATATATATATATATATATATATATATATATATATATATATATATATATATATATATATTATTGTGGCGACCTTGGATAGAACTTTCCGGCAGCGTAAATCGGTCGCAAGACTTTTGGAAAAACGATAGAGAGTTCGGGAAGGAAAAGAAAGAGATAGATAGATGTTAGAAAGGGATAGGATGTTAAAAGAAAGTTCCCGAATAGAAGGTTCGCGAGGAAAAAACCGAGATAGATAGATGTTTAGAAAGGGACAGATATTAAATAAAAGAATAACTAAATTATGGGTTCCAGAAAATTCTCCCGGGAATATAAGCAGCGTAAGGCTCGCCTACCGGGCAGTTTAGGAGTTGAGTTGAGTTCAAGACAGCGAAGCGTCAAGTGCGATACAAAGAATTGGAAGAGAAGGTTAATAGAAGACGGTGATGAGTTAAGTGGTGAATTTAGTGACAAGTTTAGTGGACAGTTAAGTGAAGGAGGTGTGTAGCGTAGTTCAAGAGACGAACCAGAAGCGAGCTACCCGCGGTAATATCGGAGGTGAGCACTGCAGTAGCAGGAGGTGGTCTACGCAATATCGGCGACGGTATTGTGAGTGAGACACTTTATCACCGGGACAGTACATCATTTGACGTACGTATAGGGACAATCCTGCGGAGAGGTATTATGTGCAGCTGTTTCAATAAAAGAGTTTAGTTAAAAACTAGTGTTTTCTTTCAATCCTAAGTGCGTATCCCCCGCTCGCACGTAACAATATAATAATCTATTAGAAACACAAAAATACATAAATTATAATTTATAATAGTAATCCTTAACAAATCTCTTCGTTTTTGAGTATGGTGAAGTTTTGAAGTACTTTATATTCCATCGGTGTTCATCTATCAAAGAAAAGTTCGCAACTTACGAAAGTCATAAGTCATTCGACAGTCTTAATCAAGTTCTCAAAACTTTGTTCTCGAGTTTTTCGCATCATAATAATGTTAGGCATTGTTTTCTTTCGGCTTCATAATATAATCAGCCTCTATATATCCCACTGATATTAAAAAGGACGGCAAGCAGATGACCCAGCTCATGGAAAGTGGTTACCATCGCCTATCCATCAGATACGAAGACAACGTGTTGCCAGCCTCTAGGGAGAGAAGATGCGATTAGGTATTGGATGAAGTGCATGACATAGGAGTCTGTATAGCATAGAAGAATCATATAAAGTGAGTGTGATACAGAGTATGGGGATAGAGGAATTGAATAGGGGATGGGATAATAAAGATGGGATAAAAAGATGGGATAAGAAAGACGGGATAAGAAAAATAGGATATAAGGAAAATGTGGACCACCGGAACTCTCCCTCATGGCACGGCATATGCGAGGGCAATGTGTTCATGCCTCTAGGAAGAGAGGATGCGAGAAGGTATTGGATGAAGGGCATAAGATAGGGAGTTGTATGGCATAGAGGGATTACATAGAGTGAGTGTGTCACAGGGTCGATGCCCTGTGGACTACTCTGGATACTCCTCTATCCCGATGGATAGAGGAATTAAATAGAGGATGGGATAATAAAACGATAAGAAAGATGAGACAGAAAGATTTGGTAAGGAAGATAGAATACAACGAGGATGTGGACCATCAGCTCTCTGTATGTAACCCACTTCTGATATACAGTATTCTGTTATTGCACAGCAGATATGCTGACAGACCACCTGATGGAAAGTAGTTACTGTCGCCTTTGTTTTAGTTTAGGGATGAATGACCCGTTTGGGAGGAGCGAGTTGGAGTAGAATGTTTTTCCGATTCGAAGGTAAGATCTTCCACAGAGGCTCTCCTTTCCTTAAAATAAAACTCACAATACACATTTGACCTTTGATTTATTTTCTGACTTTTTTGGTGTGTCTTTCTCCGCGACTGTATAAAGTTTTGTTATCAAAAACACGTAACCTATTTAAGGTAATAGGTTATTTAACTAAAATAAAAGCCTACTTTCATTACCTTCGGAGTAATAGCAATAAAGAGCGCATGTCACACCGAACAACTCGCATCAAAATAATACGACGCTGACATTAAAATCATAGCCGTGTTGTGTGAGTTCGCGACGTGTTCGTTACTGTGTTAACAGTGTCAATTTTCTCGGTGAAAATAATATATGAGCCAATTTGCAAGAAAAGAAATAGCTCCTAATCTACTTCGAAATGAGGTACAATTTGATTTTTGATATGAAATCAGAAAATATTAGTAGTTATTTAGTAGCATAGTTGCTCTTGTCATATTTCCGTTTAAATTTGATAATTAATTTTGTTATGTTCCCTCTTATTGAAGTTCTACTTCTTTAGGCGCGTTAGGGAAAAATGATGAGAGTAAATTTTTACGATGCGCGCGCACACCGTCACACGAAAAAGCTACACCATGAAGTTAGCTATAGTCAACTGACATCCTGAAGTTAGCTATAGTCAACATTTTAGTTTTACAGAATGGCCGAGTGTAGTATGGTGGTTGATAGATGGATTGTGAATTTGTGAGACGAGCATTGTAATATTTCTTTACATTATTGTGTTTTAATTAATATACGATGATTGATGATTTGATATGATATTTGATGATTTATAAATCATTTATTTAGCATCCTACATATATATATATATATATATATATATATATATATATATATATATATATATATATATATATATATATATATATATATATATATATATATATATATATATATATTAAAAAATTAACAATGTTAATTAACGTAGAATTATTATCAACGACAATGTTATATTAATTCTTAGGCTAATTGAAATATAATTTTGGGTGCGGTATTTATTACTTGAGATTAGATTTGAAATTAATTTTGGAATTTTCTAACCTATATTAAAAAAGTTCGGATTTGTGCATAATAAATAAATGTGCCGTGTATCTATACCCACCCATAATTTTATAATTTTTACCTATATCTACTTATTTTAGTACATTATCCAAGTCTTCGAAGATATTACATAAAATTGCTGGTTAATGTGATTAATTCTGTGTAAATTATCTCTTCATCTAAATTGAGTAGACATTATACAGAATGGCTATATATATATGCTATATAATATCCGAATTTATTACTTTGGCTGTATATATTGTTACAACTCAGGTCCCGACAAAAACAAAATCCACCTGCACATCTGAAACAAACCAGATAACCTGCCGGCATTTAAACTACTTGTAACTCTTTTGTAATCGTCTTCTTTTTTTACTTTATGTTTGATATTTGTGATTTGAAAAAAGCCCATTGTTTTATTGTACTCTTTTATGGTAGTTTGCGGCCAAATAATTAGTTAGGTGTGGCGGATTAAGTCAACTTAGAAACGAGGATATTGCGTTTGTGCAGTATAAAACGATGGCTTGATGGAGGGAGAGACAGGCGAGCGAGAACCACAGAAGCGAGACGTGTGTACTACAATCGGGAGTCTAATAATGAATAAAACTGCGAGTGTCAAAATAAAAATTAACTTGAGCAAAGCCGTGGTCAAAAAATAGTCTAAGATGTATTTTCGAAACTTAAATCAGGTGTAATTTGAAAGACATTTCAATTTTCTTTTCAATTGCATTAACATATTTCGAAATAATTTCAAAAGAATAATAAATTGGGTGCAATACAATTCTTTAAGTGGTTTTTGAAATTGCGAATGTTTTTAATCGACTTTCAATTCAATACGGGTATATGCTTTTTATATGTTTGTTGCCTGATTTCTCTCACACAGATTTTTAATTTTTATTAGAAACTGTTTACTCCTAATTACACCAATGAAGAATGTTTCAAAATCATAGGGTTTTTAACTCACTTTTTTTTTAACTATTCCACTATTGCAGAAGCCAGTTATTAAAATAAATAAAAGTTAAAATTTTATATCAATACATGCACTTGTAGACTTTTTTGTTAAAATCTAAAAAGAAATTAGGGTACACAAAAGCAGAGTATTTCTTTCTGAAACATTATCCCGAGTTCCCGTTGTAAAATTAGGGATACCGACTTTCCCTGGTAATATAAATAAAATGAATATAAAGCAGGTATAACTGTCAACTTTCTGAATCATAAAGCCGAGTTCACATTAGACATTTACAGGCGTTGTACAGTGTTTAGTTCCGTTATCATTTTGAAAAAAAAAAGAAAAGCTTTCTAAAATTTTCACCTTCTTCTGTGTATATTGTTACATTTTGGGCCTGCATATTTGTAAACAAAGCACATTTATTATCTGTCGGCGTTTGAGCTAAAACATTTAAACGCTTTTATGACCGTCTTCTTTTGTTTACTTTGTGTTTAAAATTTGTAATTGGAAAAACAGGCCATCGTGCATCATAAGTTTTATTGTAGTCATAAGACAGGATTCTTAATAATTCAATCAGATCGATCGATCGATAATCAATTCAAGCAGACATGTTGTATTTGGACAATATAAAGAAATGCCCCAACAGAGGGGTGAGGCAGTCGAGCGATAAGCACAAGCGAAGCAAGACGTGTGTACTATATTCGGTAATATATTTAGTGACGGACTTTGCGCGTGCTATTATATTTGTACCTGTGTTAACGTGTTTGTATAGTTCTAATTAATTCTAACGGCATTTTAACTCGAGTCCTGCAACTCGTAACAATATTATAGTCATGTTTCTAGAAAATCACTGGTTCTATATGTATTTTTAGAAGGAGCATATAATGTATATACAGCTATACAACGTTGTAGTAAAACCGTGCAAATACTAAATATTGGGGGTGACTTTCCTTCATGTAATTGAAGAGAGTGGTACCTGGTCACTAGTGCCGGAACACAACTCAAGGTTTTTATGGCATCATATAATTATATATGGTGGTAGCCATTTTATAATTCAAGAACGGCTGTACCGATTTGGCTGCAAATTGGTGGTGAGGTAGCTTAGAACCAGGAGACGGATATAAGATACTTTTTATCACGTTGGAACCGGTAGGTGGCGCTAAGATCGGGTTCTAGTATTCTTCTAATCATCTGGTGCGATTTTGGTGTGTTTGGTTCTGTGTGTTTGAGTGGTTTTGGTTTTAATCCTCAATTGGTACCGGTGGTTGGCGCTTCGGGTTCGGGTCCTAGATTTTAATTTATACAAAGCAGGACAACGTCTGGCGGGGCCGCTAGTTTAAAATAAACTTTAAGTGGGTTCTCCATAACAACGTCCTCAAGCACCTTTTCTTAAAAACAAAAATGTTTGGATTTTTACCCGCTCCCACCGTCGCTCCTCTTAACAACACATTCGCTTCCATCGCTCGTCCACGGTAACCGAGTCACGCGCCACTCTAATGAGTATCTCATTAAATGATCTTAAAGGTGCCCGGCCATTGTACCTGACGCTGATCACCACTAATTGGTACAATAAAGACTATCTTTGTCCGACATCTTATAGATTTAGAAGCATCAGTGATTTAAGTTCAAATTCCGAACAAGTTTAACGGCTGCTTCCTACATCTTATTACACAATGTATGTCTTTGAAGACCAAGGGCCATAATGGACCGGACTTTTGGAGGGTTTACTTGGGGCCATGGGAAGACCAACACGTAGAGGCCCCATGACAAATTTAATGTAAATAAATGTAGTGTGACACTGACCAGCGTTTGTCCCTGTCTACGCTATCTAATGCACCCTAAGACAAGTCCCAGCCAGTGTAGGACTATTGTGGGAAATGAGAACAAAAAGTACCGGGCTATGTGGGTGAACTGCTAGTGGTACTAGGGGTCTGGGATTATGGGGACTATGGGGTCTTCTCGTCGCAATATTCGGGGGAATTGGAAAAATGGGAGTACGGTGACAGAATTTATTATTTTTGTTGCAGGAATTCAGCAGACATGCAGACGGCCTACTTGATAGATCGTGGTTACCATCATCTAATATACATTTGCAACACCAAAGGTGCTACAAATGTGCTGCTGCTCTCTTAAGGGAGACTGGAACCTGGCAACTAATGCCGGAACACAACGCAAGGTTGTTATGACGACATACTATAGACTAGAGGTGAGTAACTCCTGAGTGATTAACTCAAAAGATATATATCCGACGCTAAGAGTGATTAGATCTTTATATCACTTGCGTCCAAAATGTATTTTTATATCTTTAACTCTTTTAGTTCATTCCTGTTACACGCGATGAGAGAGAATGATTGGCCCGCACACTGCGCATGCGTAGTGAGTGAACGAGGAAACCGAATATAATTGCAAGCCAAAATAAATCGTAACAATGTAGTTTTATGGTTTAATTTAGTTTTAATTTAATTAACTTTATTATATTTCTACACTCTTTGTTTATATTTTTTGGCGTTGCCACAGGTACGCGTGTCGGCTCTGCTAATATATCACTCACAGATAATAACTCATCTTGTCTGCAATTGACACTGACACTGTAAAGATAAAGATATGAAAGAGGGATATATATCTTTGTATCAAAAAGTTATATATAACTCTTTTCTTTTTGGTCAGTGATTTTTCCCATGACTAGAGATGGTCGTTTTTGTAAAAACGTTTTTGAGCAACGATGCCAGTAGACGATGTCGGCAACCGATGCCGATATATTGAAAAACGGATGCCTGCAATATCCAATGCGAACTTCACCGAATGCGAGCGAGCGAGAGGCACCGTTGACCACGCCACGGAAAACGCAACGATGACAAACCGAAGACTCGACGTATCGCTCGCTCGCTAACTCTCGGGTGTTCTCGGTACGATCGGTGGTTGTGCAAGGCAAACAATCAATGTAATACAACACTAGGAGCGTGCGTAACTGTTAGAAAATTTTATAATAATATAGGTACTTACTTATTTTTTAAATTATCTCATGTATTTTTTAACAATCCCACTGAATCTGGCTTCGTCATTCCAAAATATACTCGACGTTGGCAGAAATATACCGTTCGAGGTGCAGTATTATCATAACTTCTGCGCCATGCGAACAGATATTCTGCAAAGCCGGTTATATTTTGAATGAACTAAGAACTCATCTTACAAGTTCCAAATTAGAAAAATTAGTTTTTCTTAATGTAAACTCTAATTTTGTTAAAAATAAAGACTAATATTAATTAGTTTATGTTTATTTTTAACTTCCACACTTTTAAAACAATATACCAGTACAAGTCGTAATGTTGAATATCGTATCTAAATAATTTACATAACTACTAGACAACTGGCATCCAATGTTATACGCAGAGTTGCAGATACTTTAGCCGGCAACTAATTTTGACAAATCGTATCGATGCCAGAAATAACGATGCCGGCATCGGATGCGGTTGACAATTAACGATGCGCATCGGATGACAAAATTTAATGAAAACGCCCATCGCTACCCATGACTACTATAGACCAGGCGTGGTCGCCACCCAGTGTAATAAAATACCCTGCAACCTGGCCGTGATTGTCTTATCGCCTCCTACGACAGGCTGCCTGGTCGTAAGAAATCATTATTCTTTCTACGTTACTAAATGGATATAAATTAAGAAGGTACAAGCGCGATTCAATTTAAAAGCAGCGCCATCTAGTATGAACTAGCATAATGCCATCTCCAACACAGCTATTTAGAATAAACTTGGGTGTTTAAATCATACCTTTATCCCTGTTAGATCTTGGAGGCAATTTAAACTTTGTCGCCACAGTTTTCGGTTATTATATCCGTTTATCGCGTAAATATTTTATCTTAGATATTTATGGCGTAGATTAAATAAAAATAACAGTAATGAACGAAAATATTTAGATGGAAATAAGGAGTGTTGGTATTGAGCATTGCTTTGAATAATTGAATAAGTTTGGGAGGCCGAACTTCAGCAGAATACAATGCACGATATCAAAATTTTATTGCACTTTCCACTTGAAAACTCGAAAGGCCACATTTGAGAAAGAAGAAAGAAATGTTGTTACGAATTACAGGACTCGAATTAAAAATGTCGTTGGAATTACAATAGAGTTTATTAGAACTATATAAACACATATAACACAAGTACAAATATAACTGGACACAACCAGTACAAACTGCACGATGCAATAACACGCGCAAAGTCCGTCCCTATATAGCTTATCGAATGCACAAGTCTTGGTCGTATCATATGATCGTATCATGACTGCCTCAAATCTCCGTTCGGTTATTGTTTTGTACCAAATATACAATACAACACTTGACCGCGTGGACTGGAATTTTTCCGTAATCTGCACATAAACAAGTATAATAACAATAGGCTATTGTATAATTGCAAATTTTAAACACAAAATAAACAAAATAAGTCCGAATGCGAGAAAGGACATTACCTTTCTCGCATTCGGACTTATTAGCGAAGTTAGTTTTAGAACTTTTGGAAAATCTAGAACAATGTGGAACGAAAAGACAAGGACGGATATATTTAGAAAAGGATAGACGATAAACGAAAGAAAGAGATAGATAGATGTTAGAAAGGGATAGATGTATAAACGAAAGTTCCCGAACAGAAGGTTCGGGAAAGAAAAGACAGAGATAGATAGATGGGTTCTAGAAAATTCTTCCGGGTATATAAACAGCGTAAGGCGCGCCTACCGGGCAGTCCCGGGCTCGAGCGCCTTCGCCAAAAACTCCGGTTAAGTTGTGAGGTCTTCGGACCAACAACATAAAGTCAAGTAAAAAAAAAAATACCGGGCAGTTTAAAGTTGAGTTCAGTCCAAGACGGTGAAGCGATAAAAACGATACTAAAGAGTTGGAAGAGAAGGTTAATAGAAGACAGAGACAAATTAAGTGGTGAATTTAGTGACAAGTTTGGTGGCCAGATACTTGAAGAAGGTGTGTAGCGTAGTTCGAAAGAGGAACCAGAGGCGAGCTACACGCGATAATATCGGAGGTGGTCTACGCAATATCGGCGACGGTATTGAGGGGGTGTTAGCTTATCGTCGTTGTGCGTATAGGGGCGACCCGGCTGAGAGGTACTACGTGCGGCTGTGTAAGTCAATAAAAGTTCTTAAATCAAAAACTGGTGTTTTCTTTCAATATATAAATGCGTAACCCCGCTTGCACGTAACAGTAATAAACCAGGCGTGCATTCATTTTGTCAGCATGTAACAATATTAATAAGGATTTACAATATCGTAATATTTGAAATAGACATTACTAAGATACAAAAATATAATCTATGTTTCATAGGCCATTAGCTGTCAAGTTACGAAGGATTCCTTCCGATAAAGATGGATAAGCTTCGGATAAACTTGCAGAATAAACAAAATAAGCCGCCCCAAGGCTCCTTGCTTATTCACTGTTCGCGTACCTCTGAGATTCATTTCAAGGCCTTAACAACTACATGTACTACAGGTTTATTATTAACAAATTAGTTGAGATGTTATGATGAAAATTTTCTTAGAAAGGATTTTATGAAATCCTTGACTTTTATACATAAATTGGTCTATGGTTATTTTTTGCCTTCTTCGGCGGTAGTCTGAAATAAATACCATAGGCCGCGTGACGACGTTAGCGACTGATGATTCTTTATTATGATAAATAAAAAATGCTTCATTTAAAAAAAAGCGACTTCAAAAACTAAAAAGTATAAAATAACTTATTTCTTGAGCTATTATTATTAATATATATATTATCTAAAATATCTTAAAGTCGGTGCTTAGTAATTTTCAAAATATAGTAATTTTTATGTTTTACTAGTGGAATCTGTCTTTCCCGATACTTATAACCTGGGTGTCTTCAAGTCCCGTGTGAATAGGTACCTTCTAGGTAAGCGTGCTACATCCTAGATCACATCTTTGCTACACATAGGGCAAGATTGTTGTCAAACGCTAACCTATACTACAATTTTAGAAAAAAAACACACATTTTATAATGCAATTGGGTCCTTAATACCCCAGTGGTAACAAATCCACTTAACCCGTAAATTGAACGTCACATCTATTAAAGCGATATAGATAAAAGAGTTGGAATATCCCGCGCGATGGCCAAATTAACCCTCCACTGCTTTCGACCACCGGTGCGGAAAATGTAACCCTTGTTAGCGTCAGTCCTGAATTTCGGATAATCCTGATGTTGACAAGCGTTCAACCGGTTAAGATGCGTTGCTGGGTTGCGTGTTTTATTTGCTTAATAATTATATGTTGTAATAAATACAAATACAAAATATCTTTATTAAGCCTTAAGAAAAACAAAGTACAAAAATGAAATTAATGTTGAATAAAACACATTTTTGAGGCTAAAAACACTATATAATATTAATTGACCCTGACTCTCAAACTAGGTATAATATACCTGTAATATGAGTCAATCAGAGGTTCCTCACGCCAATTGCTAGTGTCAAAGATTTTAGATCACCATGTAATTTGTATGTTGGTCATGTACATATAGTGATGTGTGTGTGTGCGTGCGTGTGTGTGTCTGTAGAGAAGGAGATAAGAAGGAAGAAAGTAGGATAGAAGTTTTAAGTTTATTATATAACTTAACGAGCACTTCAGTAGCATCATAGTTAAGCGAGAGTAAATATTTATAGACCTTGGTCTTTACTTTATATTTGGTGAGTGGATAAATTTCTAAATCTTTATTGATTTTATTATACAAGCGACTTCTGAGTGAAAAAGCGTAGCTATTTGCTACTGTTGTTCTACAACGTATTGTAGGACATATTATGTCATGTCTTCTTTTAAGTTCTAAAATGGTGGGGTCAAATGTTAATTTACCGTGCGTTTTCAAAATTAGTTGTAAAATAAATAGTTATCTTACTGTTAATAGCGATATACCTTTGTATAATTAGAAGGTTGGGAGGTATTAGCTATTATGCTATAGGAAAAAGATACAATATTCTAGAGATGCATAGTTTGATCTTTGCAAAAAGTTTCACCTCTTGCCACTTAAATACCGAAGAGATATTACTGACTTTTTTTTTAATAACTATACTACGGACTCGAGGTCCGTACACTTTTTACAACTTGATTACTGTTACAGTTTTTTGAGTTCATACACGCATAATGTAATTTTTTTTATTGTGGGTAACATTAATTTTGTGGTTTTTATGTTTTGTTGTGTACCTTAAGAATAACTTATATTTTTTTTAACAGACTTCGAAAAAAGGAGGAGGTTCTCAATTCGTCGGAACCTTTCTTTTTTGCTTTTTTTATGTATGTTCGCCGATTACTCCGTAGTTTATGATCCGATTTACGTGATCATTTTTTTTTTCGACGCGGAATAACTTCTAATTGATCCCCTAAAAAATTTACATAGTTTGGCGTAGTAGTTTTCATTTTATGAACATTTTTTATGAAAAAAATTTCCTTTTCGTTCCATATGTACACCGATTACTCTGAGATTTATGATTCGATTTACGTGATTCTTTTTTTGTTCGACGCGCAATAGCTGCCATGTGGTTCCGTAAAAATTTGACATAGTTTGGCCCGTAGTTTTCATTTTACCATCATTTTTTTTTCTCGTTTCTTGGGATCTATATTTTTTAAGAAGCACGGCACCATGCGTAAGTCCACCTATACATAGCCAAACACTAAAAAGTAACAAATAAAAAATAAATAAGAAGTTTTAGATAATATATATTCATAATAATAGCTTTAGAAAGTTATTTTATACACTTTAGTTTTTGAAGTCGGTTTTATTAAACGAAGTTTTTATTTTATTTTCTTATTTTAATACTAAACTTATACTAATGTAGAGTGTATCTGTTACATGCTGGTGTTGTGAGAAAGTGCATGTGCAATGTGTGCGTTATGTCTATACCTATATATATTAACTAGTGCCATGTATGTAGCTTTTTCTTTTTGTGCCTAGGTTATTAATTTTTAGACTCTTTATGTGTTTTGGTTTGTTTGTGAATTGTGCGTGTAATGCATTGCTGACTTTTAACTTCTTCTAAAAGTTATCTCCTGATATACTTCAAATATGTATCGAATTCTACTACATATTCTTGATGAATTAAAAAAATCACTGTATCGTTTTGTTCGTATTTAGTAACTTTAATTATTATGTTCTAAACATTATGGTCAGGTAATTATTATTAAAACTAAATTTTATAACTTTAAGTTAAAACTACGTTTTAACGGTTTTAAGCGCGATAAATTATTTGATTTTATTATTCCGATGGTCTTGATCACGGAAAACAAAGGTGTCAAGAACCACCTGTTTGGGATCTGATTGTCAAAACTATTAAGACCCAAACCCAGCAAAAACCAACTTCTAGACCTCAATACACTCTGAGTTGCTTCTGCGGGCAACGGAACACAAACCAATTTGATTGTTATTTTTTCTTATTTTTCCTTTCACCCATTTTAATATTATATAAAACTAGCTGTCCCGGCAGACGTCGTCCTGCCCGGTAAAAATAAAAATAAAAAAGTTAGGGGTGGACTACCCCTAACATTTAGGGGGATGAAAAATAGATGTTGACCGATTCTCAGACCTACCCAATGTGCACACAAAATTTCATGAGAATCGGTCCAGTCGTTTCGGAGGAGTATGGCAACGAAAACTGTGACACGAGAATTTTATATATTAGATTATTAGAGCTAGGCATGTTTGCTAAAGAGTTTCTGTGTGCCGCTTCTTCTTTTCAAGGCGCGACCTGTTGCAAAGCGGAGGTAAATTACATGAGAATAGAGAGAGAGAGAGAGAGAGAGAGATTCCCATAGAGTAAATAATAACTACAAACAAAATTCACACTGAATAATTAAAATGAACAAGTTGGCGGTAGGCTAAATAAAACTTTAACAATAATCGTTGACACTTGACGTCTTTGTTTTCCGTATCACGACCAATGAAAAGTGGCCGAAACGTCGGAATAATAAAAATCAAATAAATTAATGAACGTTAAAACGTGGTTTCAAAATTGTAAATTGTCAATCAATTTCAGTTTTCTTCTAGTGCAAACAGATAACTCAGAGTCTTAAGGTCTGGCCGTTGTTTTATCGCTGAGTGGTACAGGTGGTACTTGCTAACCACCTTCTCTTGCGAAGAAGCGATACAAGAGATAAAATCAAATAAAATACCTCGCTTTAAACCGTTAAAATATATTTATGTGTTCTAGTCGCGCAAACTTAATACCAGGTTCTACATAATAACACTAACCAGTCCATTACAATATTTTGGAATCAAAGTAAACCCTTTATTAATTACATACATACACACATACATAACTTCAAGCCAAGTCCCTTGCGGGGTAGGCATGAACAACAGAGCGCCATTCAAGCTTATTCTTACACATCTCACTTGCTTCTTGGACATTCATAGCTCTTGTCATGCACGCTCGTCTGTTCTTAAGGCTCCTGACATAACCTTCTGCTAGTACATGATCAATTTGATCATAGAAGGTGTGTTGTGGCCTTCCGCAACTTCTGCATCCATCCTTTTGCATTGTATATCTGTTTAGTCATTCTTTCATCATACATTCTTTCCACATGCCCGAACCACCGGAGCATTCCTTTCCTTACCTTCACCCCGACACTCTCTTTCAGACTTCTCTTTCTTACTTCGGTATTACAAACGCGGCCCGCGAACGAGTTTTTATTAATTAAAAAGGAAAAATCAATTAAGAATATTTAAGACATTAAAATATTTGACGTTCATTAATTCGATTCGACTCTTGACCTAAATTATACATCTCTGTCGAGAGCTAATGAAATTCGATAAAATAAATAACCACCGACCCCGTTTTAATTAAAATATACCCAAGATTTGTTTATTCAAGATTATTGGGCGTCCACGCTCAGAAATATTAACGAACAATTAACATTAGATGTACAATAGTCAACATTTTACAAACAAACAATTAACAACATATTATTTATATTGTTTGGGCCACCTGTATATCTGTAAACAAAGCACATTTATTACCCACCGGCGTTTGAGCTAATAACATCCAAACTATTATAGGACTGTTTACTTTGTGTTTAAAAATTGTTATTGGATTGTGTATTTTGTGATCTTTATGGTAGTCATTAGCCAGGTGTGATTATTGGAAAATTCAGTCCACGCGGTTGAGCAGACATTGTATTTGTTCAGTGTAAAGCAATGTGCCAACGGAGGGGTGAAGCAGTCAAGCGAAGCAAGTCGTGTGTACCACATTCGGTAATCTATTTAGTGACGGACTTTGCGAGTGTTATTATATATGTACCTGTGTTATACGTGGTTCCTAATAAAAACCTACATTAATTCTAACGGCATTTTAATTCGAGTCCCGTAACTCGTAACAATATATTAGTATATTTTCGGTAATAAAATCAGTGTCATTACAGCGTTTGTTGGATTTGGTTTTTCTTACATTTTATTCTTCCCTAATGAATTAAAACTCCATACACACTACAGTTTTTTGGTCCTTCGAGCCGGATATCCACAAGTCGCTGGTTAATATCTGACTCTACCATGATATACTCTAAAATGAACAATAGTTGTAGGCTACTGATAGTTTTTGAGTAGTAATTATGTGTTCTTTAGTGCAGCCAAATTTGGCCTTTCGAGTCTTCACAAGAGTTCCGTTGAATGACGTCGATTGAAGCCCAAAAATCAACTGCGTCTGTCTTAAAGGCCTAGTTGCCAAGTTATAAATAAAAAAATACACAATGTATTTTTTGACCTTCCAAGAAACCATTGTTTCTGAAACTCGAAATCCAAATCGTCAACTTCGTCCTAAAAGCAATAAATAAGTTAAAGCCACAAAAGCACCAACACAAAGATTTATTATTATTTGAACGGCCAACTTAACGTATAATGCGAAGGATTTAACTCATAAAGAGTCTTGTTTTTTACCTTTTTCTTGTTGTCGTTGGAAATCCTACCTTTTCTTTAGGCTTGGCGGGGATTAGCATGGCTTTACTCGGACCGGATGCTTTGTGAGGAACTCAAGAATATGTTTATGAAAGTTTCTCGGAAACATGAATGATATATAGACAGTTTTATAAGCTTGCCCTATACTAAGTCGAGACTACCATATTGTTACGAGTTGCAGGACTCAAATTGGAATGTCGTTGCAATTACTATAGAGTTTATTAGAACTATACAAACACGTATTATAACACAGGCACAGATATAACTGGACACAACCAGTACAAACGTAATATACGATTCAATAACATGGGCGAAGTCCGTCACTATATAGCTTATCGAATGCACACACTTCTTGTCTCGCTTGTGCCTATCGCTAGACTGCCTCACCCCTCCGTTCGGTCATTCCTTTTGTCGTGTACAAATAGGATATGTTTCGACGCAATACTCCACCGCATAACAGTAATTTCCAAGAATAACACCTGGTTAATGCCTACTATAAAGGATTACAATACACAATAGGCTGTTTTTCTAATTACAAATTTTAAACACAAAGTAAGCAAGAGAAGTCCTAATGCTAAACAGGTAATAAACTGCAGGTGTGCATTCACTTTTGCCGGCATGTAAAAATATATTTTGGTGTTCATATAAAAAGACTTGGCAGTAGGCCGGTCACATATATCCCAGGACCGACGGCCGATGGAGCAAACGCGTCACACAGATCGGTGGACTGACGACCTTCGCAAGATTGTCGGCAGTGGCTGGATGAGGAAGACGGGAGACCGGGATACGTCCCGTTCTATTTTATATGGGATTTACACGACTGGATGGCTACCCCTGGTCTAAAGTATGTCGCCATAACAACCTTGAGTTATGTTCCGGCATTAGTGACCGGGTTCCAGACTCCCTTAAGAGAGCAGCAGCGCATTTGTAGCACCTTTGGTGTTGCAAATGTTCATAGGCGATGAAACCGTTTGTCTGTCTGCTGAACTCCTGCAATAAAAAATATGGAAAGCCTATGTCCAACAGTGGACTGAGATTGGCTGAAGATGAAAAAATTCAAAAATTGATTATCCATTTTTGCATCTTACACCCTTCTTTTATCCAGGGGAAATCTTATCGAGGACCATAAAACGCAACTAGCGGAAGAGCTTTTATCCGTGCAGGAACGGAGAAAGAATACAATCTCCTGCGGCCCGGCGGCCTGTCGTAAGAGGCGACAAAACAACCCACAGCCAGGTGGTAGGGCATTTGCCCGACTGGATGGCGACCACTCCTGGTCTACAGTATGCCGCCATAACAACCTTGAGTTGTGTTCCGGCATTAGTGACCAGGTTCCAGGCTCCCTAAAGAGAGCAGCAGCGCATTCGTAGCACCTTTTGTGTTGCAAATGTCCATAGGCGATGGTAACCGCTGTCCATCAAGTGGGCCGTCTGCCTGTCTGTTGATCTCCTGCAATAAAAAAAAAAAAAAAAAAAAACTAGCACAGAAGCTTGGGGGATACTTCGCAACCCATGTGTGGAATTCGCAACAAAAACTACAACGCAAAACGCCAATTCACATTTTTAACTATAATTCAATTTGTTTACTATTCAAAAAGTCTCTCAAACATAATTGCTGTAAAACAATATCTTGCGGCGGTTTTATATTGAAAATAACTTGAATTTTGAGCCTTCCCTTTATTAAGTTAGGGGATTAATTGCTACTGTCAAGTTGCTACGCTTCATTCATTGTTATTTTTCAATTAAGTTGGCAACGGAATATTTCTTTTCAATTTCTGTGTAAATTGTTAGCAAGAAAATCTATATTGTACTAGCTGTCCCGGCAGACGTCGTCCTGCCCGGTAAAAATAGGGGTTTGTCGCAGAGGGTTAATAATTTAGGGTTGTATGTATTTTTGTATGTTGTATCATAAAAAAATAGAAATTAAAAATTTTGTCTAAAAAATTAAATAAAAAATTTAGGGGTGAACTACTCCTAACATTTAGGGGGATGAAAAATAGATGTTGGCCGATTCTCATAGATACCGGATAAGCACAAAAAATTTCATCAAAATCGGTCAAGCTGTTTCGGAGGAGTATGGCAACGAAAACTGTGACACGAAAATTTTATATATTAGAAGATAAGCTCGTTTTTGTCCGAAATTACGCCTAAAGTCAAGTGGAAATGCAGTCTAATGTGGAGCATGCGTACTTAGATGATACTTGTTCACGCAACATAACATCAACTATCTGGCAGTGAAAGTTCCATCAAAATTGGTCCAGTCGTTTTAGAGATTAGCCGGAACATTTGATATAAGTGCCGTATATACTTTAATATGCATTTAGTGAAAAGCTGTTATTTTAACTTAAGTCTTAAAATCGTGTCAGAATGGCTGATCACCGATGTCAAACTGGCACCATTATCACACATTAATAAATAGTTACTAAGTAACCATTATTACCTTTTGTGTAGAAATAGTACAGATGCAATAATTATAATGCAATTACGGTGCCGTAATGATCCTAGTTAACGAACATTCCGACACGATTGGAGTAGTAGAATGAATGCATGAATGGAAACTCTTTATTGATCACCATAACTTAAACCTAGACATTAAATATAAATACTATGCACATAATGTGTGATGTACAGGTGGGGTTGTTGTAAATAAGTACGAGTTCCAGAAACCCAAGATTATTTATTAACTCATATGTACATTATAATGAGTAACGCGTCGCGAATATAGATGCTACAAGACAACTGCCACTCGGAGCGCGTCGCATGCTACTCGATGCAATTCGCTGAGTAGGCAGTGTCCCCACAAATACAATACCACTAGAACAATAAGCGGCCTTAACGCTTACAGCGGTCTCTTCCTGGCTACCCGGTGTCCAAGGAGACATTACTAGAGAAATAAATAATTTGGTGGTTTAACTAAATTAAAACTAATTTAATCGTAATTAAAGATTAAACAAAATAATAAACTAATATATAGTTAAATAATAATAATAAAGTTACAAGTTAGCGGGACTCGAATTTAAATGCCGTTAGAATTATTATGGAGTTTACTAGAACTATACAAATACGTATAACACAGGTTCAAATATAACCGAAAACAAAAAATCCAAACACAATGCAGAAGGTCGTAATTCAATAAAACGCGCGAAGTCAGTCACTATTAGATTCCCGAATGTATACACGTCACGCCCGTATCGTAGTCGTAGCTGAACTGCCTCCTCTCTCCATCAGGCCGTCGTTATATGCTCCACAAATGCAAATCTGGCCAGCCAGCAACGTCGCCATAGTTTCCTAAAATCGGCTTGTAACACCTGGCTAATGATGCTAATGAGTGAATAAAATAGGACAATAGGCTGTTCTCCACGATGACTATCAATGTATGCCAATAAATAAGTGAACAAAAGAAGACGATCATAAAAGGATTACAATTAGTTCAAATGGCGACAGGTAATAAAATGTGCTTTTACAGATGTAGGTACGTGGAATTTGTCTTTGTCAGGGCCTAGGTTGTAAAAATAATATAAATTACATATACTTACATGCAGACATTAATACAATTCCAATAATGGACAAATAATGGTCAGTAATCGAGTGTTCGAATGTAGAAATGAATGCAGCTTGTCTGATTTTCAAGGGGAGGGAGTGTAGATATGATATCCTAGTTATTGGGACAAGTTCCACTCAATACAATTGAACATTTTCGCTAGAGAAGCCCAGTGAAAAGCCTTACTTTCAATAAAACTTCAGAAAGTACTGCTTCAGTCTGAAGCACCTTATAAAAAGTGAATTTGTAGCACAAAAGATTCCCCTTATATATCTGATGGTGTAAAATACAATTTTCCATATACTTCGAATATCCATGTTACTGAATAGGCCCGTCTTTTTACCTTTACTGAAGCATAAACTCTGTGTAACGGGTATTAAAATGCTGTAAACTATAGGTGGTTCAAGGTATCGTCGCATATTTTCACTGACGAGATTAAAACTCATCCGTGCAGGAACAGAGAAAAAATACAATTTCCTGCGGCCGGGCGGCCTGTCTTAAGAGGCGACAAAACAACCCACAGCCAGGTGGTAGGGCATTTGCCCGACTGGATGGCTACCACCCCTGGTCTAAAGTATGACGCCGTAACAACCTTGAGTTTTGTTCCGGCATTAGTGACCAGGTTCCAGTCCCCTTTAAGAGGGCAGCAGCGCATTTGTAGCACCTTTGGTGTTGCAAATGTCCATAGGCGATGGTAACCGCTCTCCATCAAATGGGCCGTCTGCCTGTCTGCTGACCTCCTGCAATAAAAAAAATCTATTCGAAATTAGGCTATGTTACAGTCGAAATTCAGTGGTAATCACGGAACTGTCGTAAGTCTCACAGATTTGATTCAATGAAGTCAAAACTAACTAAAACTGAAAATCTTCTGAAAATCATATGGGCTCCACATGAAACTAAATATAGTCCCATGTTGGAGGGCATACAAAATAAATTTAGAGAATGTGGCGGCTGGCGACAAGTAGCAATTCAAAAGTTGCAAAAATTGTAAAGTTCTAATATTGAAGCGCTGTCGCCAGTCACCCCCCGTCACTCCTCGTCACCTCTCGAGTGAGTCGTGTATTACTTTTGTATTGTGTGGGGTTTATTTCTAGTAATAAGTAAAAGAGAAGAAAACAGAACGAATGCAAGGATAATGGTCGATGATGTTATGCTGGAACAAGTGAATGAGTTTGTATATCTTGGATGTGCTTTTAGCAGGGATGGAAGGTACACCGCTGACATAGATAGAAGAGTAAATTTGGGGAATAGTGTGAATGGAGCGTTAGGTAAGCTTCTAGGCGCTAAGAACCTCAGCCAGAAGGCCCAGCTTGCAATACCTAACGCTGTGCTGGTACCTACGCTCACGTATGGAAGCGAGAGTTGGGTATGCAATAGAGAGCATGAAAGTATAGTAAACGCGGTCGAGATGCGAGCACTGCGCAAAATCTGCGGAGTAATACCGAAGTAAGAAAGAGAGTTGATCTAAAAGAGTGTCGGCGTGAAGGTAAGGAAAGGAATGCTCCGGTGGTTCGGGCATGTGGAAAAAATATATGATGAAAGAATGACTAAATAGATATACAATGCAAAAGTGGATGGATGCAGAAGTCGCGGAAGGCCACGACACACCTTTCATGATCAAATTGATCTTGTATTAGCAGAAGGTGATGTCAGGAGGCTTAAGAACAGACGAGTGTGCATGACAAGAGCTATGAATGTAAAATAAGCAAGTGAGGTGTGTAAGAATAAGCCTGTATGGCGCTCTGTTGTTCGTGCCTACCCCGCAAGGGACCTGGCGTGAAGCTATGTATGTATGTATGTATGTAATAAGTAAAGACAATTAGTGCATACAGACTTTCATTTATTTCCCGCTGTTCGACACGCCAAAATTGGAGTCTAGAAAGAAGTATATAACCGAAACATTACCAATACAACAGAGACAAAGACTTTATGGTGTTTACCCATTTTATCCTTTGATGTACCACCTTGTTTCTCTTAGGCATTTATATGCAATAATTTGGCATCCAGACAAAAGCTTGCATTCGTCTGCTATTTATTTAAATTGTTAAGAGGTAATTTGTTTAACCGAGGTGTATAAGCTGAAATGAAATTGAACATTTCAGCGAATTTTGTGATTAGACATAGGCAGCCACCATTGTTCGTAGTACAATACTGCAGAACCAACTTGTTCTGAGCCACCTCCTCACCAATTTGCAGCCAAATCGGTATAGCCATTCTTGAGTTATAAATAGTGTAACTAACACGACTTTCTTTTATATATATATTAGGGTGGTCGTTAAAAATTAAATTTCTTGCGACGCCCCCTAAAAAGCTTCCTTTTAATGAAAAGACACTGGGATTTTTTTAATAATTTTTTCAAGTCAAGACAACACGTGCCTCAAGACGATTCAAGTTAATTTTAGTCTCCGTAACAAAAATTTGTTTTAAATATTCAAATCACTCCAATACTTTCAAACTAGTATGCAACGTCTATAGTTATCTACAAATAAGTGCTGCAAGTGTTATCCTCAAATTAAAATACAGTGTTAACGAATTGAAAGTCGTTAGTGTTTGACAACAAATTCCACATTTTTTTAAATAGTGATTTTAAATGCGAACAACATAATTATAGTATATATTAAATTACACATAAACAAATGAATACAAGTGAAGTAAAGTAGTAGTGAAAAACTGAATATATAACCTCTTCATGAAGTTTTATGTGTAAACAATTAACAGTTTCTTTTTGAAATTTAAATACACAAACATTCGCGGTTTGGCAATTTCTTTTCTTTGTTTACGTTTTAAACCAGAGGTGTCGCTGTAATAGAAATTTAAATAAACTAAACTACAATTGAAGTATTTCCGTTTTGGTACAAGAGATGTCGCTTTATCAAGAATTTTTATGGACAAGAATCTGAACCACAATCGACGATGTCTACATTTTTAATAGAAGTCGTTTCAAAATAGATGTCACTTTATGCAATGCTCTATATGAAAAGTTCAATTAATCAAATAATTCAAACCACAACCTCCGCTTTTTATAATATTGATGTCGCTGCGATGATATGCTGTGATTTTTCTTTTTAAAGACTTTAAAATAATTAGTTATAATGTGTTAGTTTAAAAAAAAAATGTATAATATATATAAATAAGTATTTAAATATGTATTAATATAGTGTAAGAAAGCCCATGAGAACACGCAATGGAATATATAGTGTATATAATAATAATCCGCACGGCGGCGACGCGGCTCGCAACTCGTCACGTCTCGTTTCTCATGGGGGCGAAAAGCGGACTGTGGAGAGCCGTTTAGCGACGTTGAATGTAAGAGGAGGGATGGACAGTAAAGTAGATGAAGTATGCCAGATGATGAATGAAAGAAAAATAGATTTATTATGTGTGAGTGAGACGAAGCGGAAAGGATGTGAAACCACTAAGTACGGTCAGTATACGGCTTATTGGTCAGGAGTGCAAGCGACTGAAAGAGGGAGTCAAGGAGTAGGTCTTATTCTCTCTGAAAGAATGGAAGAATGTGTGAAAGAGCATGAGTGTGTCAGCCCAAGACTTGTATGGATTCGACTGAAAGTTGGCTTGACTCGGCTTTTTGTGGTTGGGGCATATGCACCATCAGACATGAGCTCGACTTACACCTCCCGACAAACCATAGAGGAAAAGGACAAGTTTTGGGAATGTTTGAGAGGTGTGCTGCTTACATGTAAGCAGAACGAAAAATTAATTATGTTAGGTGATTTTAATAGCTGGGTAGGCTTAAAACGAGATGGTTATGAAAGGGTGTTAGGTACATACGGAGATGAAAGAATAAATATGAATGGTGACTGTTTGCTTGAGATATGTTTAGAATGGAATTTGTGCGTGACTAACACAATGTTCTGTCACAAGAATATACATATGTACACGTGGGAAAATGTGAAAGGGAAAAGTATGATTGATTTTGTAATAGTAGATGAAAGATTAAGAAAAAACATTCTGGACACCAGATCATATCGGGGTACAGGCATCAATACAGATCACTTCTTAGTAGTGTGCCGAATAAAAGATCTTTTCAAAACTTGGAGGCACCAACATACCGATAAACATAAATATAATACACTAGAAAGAATAAAAGTTGAAAAGTTGCAAGAAGAAGAAGTAAAAGAAGAGTATAAATCAAAATTAGAAGAAAAATTTACTGAAATGAATGATGTGTCCGAAGTGGAAGAGTTGTGGATGTCCTTTAAAACCGAAGTTGTGGGTGTTGCGACTGATGTGTGTGGTATAACTAAAAGAAAAACGGGTAAATGCGTAAAGAATATTTGGTGGGATAAAGAAGTACAGAGTGTAGTGAATGATAAAAAGAAAGCATGGAAGGATTGGTTAGCTTTAAGAACTGACCTAAGACTGAAAAATACAAAAAAGGAGGATGTAGATGAGGCAAAAATTTTGTATAAAAGGATGAATGAAATAGTTAAAATTACAGTCAAAAAGAAAAAGAATGAGCAAAAAGATGATTTGGATGAAAGAATCTCTGAAGATTTCCAGAGTAACATTAAATATTTCTGGAAATCTATAAAAAGAGCTAGAGGAAAGACAGTACAGTCTGAGCTCAATGTAATCAGGGACAAGAATGGAGACATTGCGAAAGGAGAAAAATGCGTATTGAATCGCTGGAAAGAATATTTCGAAGGATTGTTTGAAAAAGATAAAGCGGATGTGGAAAGTATGACTGATGAAAAGGACAATAGAGAAGAAAGTAGCGATAGTATAGGTATGGATGAAATTATGAAAGCATTGAATAGTATGAAACTAGGAAAGGCTGCTGGGTATGATAGGATAACCGTGGAAATGCTAAAGGCTGGACAAGGTTTGGTCGCAAGTCTCTTATATCGCCTTTTTAACATATGCTGGAAGAGTGGCTGTGTACCAAAAGATTGGTGCAAAGCCGTTATTGTACCACTCTTCAAAGGAAAAGGCTCAAAACAGGACTGTAAAAATTATCGGGGCATCAGCCTTCTTAGCGTTGTCGGGAAAATGTATGCTAAAGTGTTAATTGAACGGGTATTGAAAGTAACAGAAGAGAAAGTATGGGATGTACAAGCGGGTTTTCGACAGGGAATGGGATGTGTGGACCAAATCTTTACCTTACGGTGCATAAATGAGAAGTTTTTGGCCAAAGGACAAAATGTGTATTGTGCATTTATAGATTTGGAGAAAGCTTATGATAGAGTGATAAGGAGTGAACTGTGGTCAGCGCTAGCTAAGTATGGGATAGCAGACAACCTGATACGATCACTGAAGTCCCTCTATAGCGATTCCAGTGCTTGTGTTAGGGTTAACGGCGCCTACACTGAATGG
Source organism: Dendrolimus punctatus (assembly GCA_012273795.1). Taxonomy (NCBI): domain Eukaryota; kingdom Metazoa; phylum Arthropoda; class Insecta; order Lepidoptera; family Lasiocampidae; genus Dendrolimus; species Dendrolimus punctatus. The sequence continues at coordinate 7,811,165 of CM022551.1, read as the reverse complement.
TTTAGCATTGAAAAAGGTGTTAGACAGGGCTGTGTAGCGTCGCCGTGGCTGTTCAACCTATTCTTAGACAGTTGCTTGGACGATTTGAAAGAAAGTGAAAGTGGTTTAAGAATGAATGGGTTACTTATCAAATGTCTACTCTACGCCGATGATCAAGTTATACTTGCGTCATCGGAAACGGAGTTACAGGAGATGGTAACAATTATGAATGAGTCTTTTGAGAGAAAGGGTATGAAAATTAATGTGAACAAGACGAAAGTTCTGGTGTTTGAAAGAGATGAAAGAATGACAAGTTGTAATATACAGATAGGAAATCAAAAGTTAGAGCAAGTTAGTGAATTTGTTTACTTAGGCTGCATGTTTACCAGAGACGGAAAGCATGAAAGGGATATTGAAAGGAGAGTTATGGCAGGTAATAGGGTGAATGGAGCGCTAAATTCTTTTATGAATAGCCAGAAAGTGTCTGTAAAGGCACGCTTGGCTGTCCATAAAGGAGTGTTGGTGCCGACCCTGATGTATGGTAGTGAAAGTTGGGTATGGCAGAAGAAGCATGAAAGTAGGATAAACGCAGTTGAAATGAGAGCTTTGAGAAGTATATGTGCGGTTAGCTTGAATGATAGGATAAGAAACAGTGTGCTAAGGGAACGATGTGGTTTGAAAGAAGATGTAATAACAAGAGTTGAAAAAGGAATATTAAGGTGGTTTGGGCATGTAGAGAGGATGGATGAAAATAGAATCACTAAACAGGTATATGACAGTATTGTCAATGGTAGAGCTGTTGCCGGTAGACCGAGACGAACATACCATGAACAAATATCAGAACTGTTAAAAAAAGGTCAGGTAAAAAGCATTTCAAATAAACGCGCATGTATGAAGAGGTTAATGAAAGTAGGTGAAGCGAAAGTTGTTTGTCAGGATCGTCGCAAGTGGAGATCCATAGTCTCTGCCTACCCCCATGGGAAACAGGCGTGATTATATGTATGTATGTATTTCAGGAAACTTCTTCATACTTAGAAGTAATAATTATTTTAAGATTGGAAAAGTTTTAACAATGAAATACCTTCCGTATTATCATTCCCAGTGATGAATTTCAAATTATAGTTTCAGAAAAAGTTTAAAATTCTTCGTGATTCAAGCTTATCTTTCAATTTTTCTTATATTTTTAGTTTTAACTTGAATCGTCTTTAAGGCACGTGATGTCTTGACTTGAAAAAATTATAAAAAAATCCCAGTGTTTTTTCATTAAAAGGAAGCTTTTTAGGGGGCATCGCAAGAAATTTAATTTTTGACGACCACCCTAATATATATATATATATATATATATAGGGGCTAATATATATATTTCGGAATAGTATTTGTTATTATAAAGTTACCATATGACGGTAGTATTCAAATGTGGTAATCGGAAGTCGTGTAACCGGATGTCAACGTAGAAACATTTATTATCAAGCTAACGGATATCTGAAATAGAGTAACCGGAAGTTGGAAGTTATACGGATGGCGGAATTTAGTGTTATTGAAGTGGCGCCAAAGCATTACTGGATGGTGTCAGTGCGGCGTGCTACGAGGACCTTAAATACGCGGTGTTCGGGCAGAAGAAGGGGAGTCTTAATCCGACAGTCTACGAGTCTACAACCGTGATTCTACGTCCATCGGTTTAACAGAGCGGAAGCTCTGTTGGACAAAAGGCCCATAGTATATTGTGGCCGATAGTTATTGTTTGATATTGGCAGTATTATTTAAAGGCAAATTGATGCTCGACACCTGACAAACGAAGAGACGACTCTTGGAGTTGCCTTAATATTTCTGTGTATTACTGTGCTGTATTTAACATTGTAATTGTAATAATTCTAGTGTAATAAACTTTGATTATCTCATTTCAGATTATTATTGCATTATACTTCGAGTGTGATTCGTTCCCGGCGGGAGTGAATCCGACATATGGATAAAGATTGCTTGTGCCATGCTATCGTATTGGTGGCAACTGTAATGATAGCGATGTTTGAAGTTAATAAATAAATCTTAAAACAAAATAATAGTTTCAAATACCTTTTGCAACAAACAAACGGCGATAAAAGCTCCAATGTAGTTTTCAGAGTCGTTTTATTCTCGATTCTCATAATGAGAGCAGATATTTTCACAATTTGCTTTTATATAAGTCGGGAATATAGTTTGCGACATGAATTTTTACGATGTTTGACAACTCCGCATAAAAATGGAGGCGACAGATTGACTTTTGGCACGACAGAGGGCGACACCAATCTCTCGTTTGATATTTGGAGCATTCTTACCTTATTTATTAAACCGGGTTATTCCGGTTAGGAACCGGTTCACCAATACCTTATTTCTTTATTATACTAGCTATTGAAGTTGACAGTCGAATCAACTGTGGCATGTAATGAGGAGGGAAGAAATGGGTAGAAACAGACATATAGAAGATTGAAAATACTTCATTGTTCGCCACATACACATAAAGTAAATCATTTACAGTCATTACGTGTCAAGGCAGGAACAAAGGGTGGCCTTATCGCTTTAAAGCGATTGCTTCCAGACAACCCGGGCTGATTTGTTGTATGACACAAAATGTATGACGGCATAGAGAAACATGGAAGAAAAACACATAATAAAACTACGTTCAAACGGTTTGAATCGCGGTAGTTAATTTGAATTTTTTTTATTCCGACGTTTCGGCCACTTTTCAGTAGCCGTGATCACGGTAAATAATTTATTTAACCAACCGCCAACTTATTCGTTTTAATAAGTTAGTATTAATTCTCTTGATGGTTAATATTTACTCTATGGGAGCATAATCTAATGTACCACCGCGTCATAACAAGTTGTGTCTTGAAGAATAGTAAAAATCAAATAAATTATCGCGCTTAAAACCGTTAAAACGCACTTTTATTATTAATGTTACAAGTTACGTAAGACACGCCCTTGGAACTACTATAGAATTTGTTAGAACTGTACAAAACAGATACAAATATAACTGGACACAACCAGTACAAACTGCACGATTCAATAACGCGCGCAAATTCCGTCACTATATCACTAGTCGAATCTTCGTCTTGTTCTTATCGTAATCCTCGCTTGACTGCTCTACCCCTGCGTTCGGGCATTGTTTTATACTAACTATACAGTACAAAAAAATCGACAGTGTGCACTGGGGTTTCTGAGAAACAGTAATTTACACATAATATTTTCTTAAGTTTTCGCGACTTGTACACATAATAAAACTACGTTTTAACGGTTTTAAGCGCGGTAATTTATTTTATTTAGGTTTATCCGACGTTTCGGCCGCTTTTCAGTTGCCGTGGTCACGGAAGACAAAGATGACATTTGTCGAACGTGTATTGTCAAAGTTTTTATTCAGCCTACCGCCAACTTGTTCATTTTAATTATTTAGTTTTAATTTTGTTTATGGATATTATTTACTCTATGGGAGCCTAATCTAATTTACCACCGCTTCACAACATGTTGTGGCTTGAAGAGAAGAAGCGGCGCAAGAAACTCTTCAGCAAACATGCCTAGTTCTAAATTTTTTATATAATATTAAAATGAGTGGAAGGAAAAAATAAAAGAAATTATCAGTCAAGTTGGTTTGTTTCGTTGCACGCAGAAAGAGCTCACAGTGTCTTGAGGTCTGGCAGTTAGTTTTTGCTGGGTTTGGGTCTTAATAGTTTTGTTGATTGGATCCCAAACAGGTGGTACCTGCCAACCATCTTCTCTATTGAAATTTGGGTGTTTTTTGATTTCAATAGCCTCACGCATCATTCTTGGTATAAAACGATTCTCTTTTGCGAGGATTTGTGGGTTATCGAATCTGATGTAATGGTTGGGTTTATCCAGCGTGTGTTCACTGATCGCAGACTTCGTAGACCTTGCGTGTTTCATGTCAGCAATGTGTTCTTTTACCCGAGTTTTTATGCTCCTCTTTGTTTGCCCAATGTATGATAAACCACATTCACAATCGAGCTTGTAAACACCTGCATCCTGGAGTGGGATATTGCATTTCACAGGTCTCAAAAATTGGGTTATCTTTTTATGCGGCTTGAAATATGTTTTGATTGAAGCTCGCCTAAGGATGTGACCAATGCTGTCTGTGACTCCCTTGATGTAGGGTAGGGTAACAGGTCACCGCTCAACTGATGGTGGTTTGGGGCCTTTGTGACGTTGGTGTGGAGTCTTCAGCTGATTGCGTTGTAAGACTCGCTTGACATGCTGAAGCTCTCCAGCCACATGGTTCCCGTCACAGATTTTTTGTGCTCTCTGAAACAAAGATTTGCCCACGGTAGCTAACTGACTAGGATGGTGGTGAGACGAACCATTGAGGTATTTATCTGTATGGGTAGGTTTCCTATACACCGTATGTTCAAGAGTATTGTCAGAATTCCTTAGGATAAGCACATCAAGAAAACCTAATTTATGGTTTGCCTCTAGTTCCATAGTAAATTTGATATTACAGTTAATGGAATTAAGATGAACTAGAAATGCAGAGACTTTATCGTTTGGGAGGACGGCAAAAGTATCATCTACGTACCTTTTATACATCTTCGGCTTAGCCGGAGCAGTATCCAGTGCCTTCCGTTCGAAGTCTTCCATAAAAATGTCAGCCACGACAGGAGACACCGGTGAGCCCATGGCTACACCGTTGATTTGGTCGTAGAAGCCATAGTCCCACACGAAATAGCCTGATGTGAGGCAATGTTTAAGTAGGTCTGCATATTCTTCAGGCATGTCATTATCTATTAGCTTCCTTTTGACAATCTCAATGCAGTCTTCCACTGGTAAACTGGTAAATAAGGACTGGACATCAAAACTGACTAGTACCTCATCCTCAGCCAATGTCAACTTTTCAATAGCGCTGATGAAGTCGAAGGAATCCTTGACATGATAAGGTGTGTTGCCGCGGAGATTGTTGAGTGTCTTCGCTAGATGTTGTGCCAGTCTGTATGTTGGTGAGTCAAGCTGGCTAACTATAGGGCAAACTACCTAATCTAACCTAAACTTCATAAAAACAACATCCCCTTACGCCTTTTTTTTTTTTTTTTTTTTTTTTATTGCAGGAGTTCAGCAGACAGGCAGACGGCCCACTTGATGGATAGCGGTTACCATCGCCTATGGACATTTGTAACACCAAAGGTACTACTAATGCGCTGCTGCTCTCTTGAAGGAGACTGGAGCCTGGTCACTAATGCCGGAACACAACTAAGGGTTGTTATGGCGACATACTTTAGACCAGGGGTGGTAGCCATCCAGTCGGGCAAATGCCCTACCACCTGGCTGTGGGTTGTTTTGTCGCCTCTTACGACAGGCCGCCCGGCCGCAGGAATTTGTATTCTTTCTCCGTTCCTGCACGGATACAGAAAGAGGATGCGGAAGCTATATGACAAGATATCTCATCGGTTTTACGCCGTAGTCGTCTGCCCAAACCGAATCTTACTCGTGCCGAATATATTGCATTAAAAAACATTCGCAATAAACCAGAAATAACCGTACTCCGTGCAGATAAAGGTAATGCAACCGTCGTCATGGATACGCCTGACTACAATAATAAAATACAAGATCTTTTATCGGACGAAAGTACTTATAAAAAGGTCAAAAAGGGCCCCACTGATAAAGTAACCAAACAAACAATCACGGTTATGAATAAACACTCCGAAAAATTAAGTTTAGACGTATCCGCACTCACACCATCTTGCGCCAAAGCGCCTAAACTGTATGGGTTACCTAAACTTCATAAAAACAACATCCCCTTACGCCCTATAGTTAGCCAGCTTGACTCACCAACATACAGACTGGCACAACATCTAGCGAAGACACTCAACAATCTCCGCGGCAACACACCTTATCATGTCAAGGATTCCTTCGACTTCATCAGCGCTATTGAAAAGTTGACATTGGCTGAGGATGAGGTACTAGTCAGTTTTGATGTCCAGTCCTTATTTACCAGTTTACCAGTGGAAGACTGCATTGAGATTGTCAAAAGGAAGCTAATAGATAATGACATGCCTGAAGAATATGCAGACCTACTTAAACATTGCCTCACATCAGGCTATTTCGTGTGGGACTATGGCTTCTACGACCAAATCAACGGTGTAGCCATGGGCTCACCGGTGTCTCCTGTCGTGGCTGACATTTTTATGGAAGACTTCGAACGGAAGGCACTGGATACTGCTCCGGCTAAGCCGAAGATGTATAAAAGGTACGTAGATGATACTTTTGCCGTCCTCCCAAACGATAAAGTCTCTGCATTTCTAGTTCATCTTAATTCCATTAACTGTAATATCAAATTTACTATGGAACTAGAGGCAAACCATAAATTAGGTTTTCTTGATGTGCTTATCCTAAGGAATTCTGACAATACTCTTGGACATACGGTGTATAGGAAACCTACCCATACAGACAAATACCTCAATGGTTCGTCTCACCACCATCCTAGTCAGTTAGCTACCGTGGGCAAATCTTTGTTTCAGAGAGCACAAAAAAAATGTGACGGGAACCATGTGGCTGGAGAGCTTCAGCATGTCAAGCGAGTCTTACAACGCAATCAGCTGAAGACTCCACACCAACGTCACAAAGGCCCCAAACCACCATCAGTTGAGCGGTGCCCTGTTACCCTACCCTACATCAAGGGAGTCACAGACAGCATTGGTCACATCCTTAGGCGAGCTTCAATCAAAACATATTTCAAGCCGCATAAAAAGATAACCCAATTTTTGAGACCTGTGAAATGCAATATCCCACTCCAGGATGCAGGTGTTTACAAGCTCGATTGTGAATGTGGTTTATCATACATTGGGCAAACAAAGAGGAGCATAAAAACTCGGGTAAAAGAACACATTGCTGACATGAAACACGCAAGGTCTACGAAGTCTGCGATCAGTGAACACACGCTGGATAAACCCAACCATTACATCAGATTCGATAACCCACAAATCCTCGCAAAAGAGAATCGTTTTATACCAAGAATGATGCGTGAGGCTATTGAAATCAAAAAACACCCAAATTTCAATAGAGAAGATGGTTGGCAGGTACCACCTGTTTGGGATCCAATCAACAAAACTATTAAGACCCAAACCCAGCAAAAACTAACTGCCAGACCTCAAGACACTGTGAGCTCTTTCTGCGTGCAACGAAACAAACCAACTTGACTGATAATTTCTTTTATTTTTTCCTTCCACTCATTTTAATATTATATAAAAAATTTAGAACTAGGCATGTTTGCTGAAGAGTTTCTTGCGCCGCTTCTTCTCTTCAAGCCACAACATGTTGTGAAGCGGTGGTAAATTAGATTAGGCTCCCATAGAGTAAATAATATCCATAAACAAAATTAAAACTAAATAATTAAAATGAACAAGTTGGCGGTAGGCTGAATAAAAACTTTGACAATACACGTTCGACAAATGTCATCTTTGTCTTCCGTGACCACGGCAACTGAAAAGCGGCCGAAACGTCGGATAAACCTAAATAAAATAAATTACCGCGCTTAAAACCGTTAAAACGTAGTTTTATTATCAGTAATTTACACACCTGGTTAATTATTCCTGCGAACAGCCAACAAAGTCGAAAACGATAACAATAGCTAATAGCAAATTTTAAATATGAAGTAAACAAAAGAACTCCGAATGCGGGAGGGGCAATAAACCAGGTGCGCGTTTCTTTGTCGATATGTAACATTAAGATAGTGTTAATTCTCAACATTTAGTAATTGATAGTGCGTAACACGATTTCAAACAAATAGCCTAAAATACACATTGGCCAACTGCCAGGGCAAATCTACGCCTAAAACCGCCGTTTTAATCTGAATAATTATTCAGTGCCTAAAATAATTCCTTCATAAACTTTATGGTGCGGAAACGCTCATAAATAAAGGCGAAATGTTTAGCTGCAATTGTTTCGTATATTAGGGTCGGTGCCCTGTTAATGGGTGTCCAAATAAGGACACCATGATGACTAATGTTGCGGAGAAGTAATACAGAGAAGGATGTCAGGAGAAGAATAAAAGTAGCATGGCTATAGTGGAGACAGATAGCCGGTGTGACATACAATAATGTTACGAGCTACAGGACTCGAATTAAAATGCCGTTGGAATTACTATAGAGTTTATTAGAACTGTACAAACACGTATCAAACAGATACAAATATAACTAGACCCTATATAAACTGCACGATTCAATTACACGCACAAAGTCCGTCACTATATCGCTAATCGAAAGTACTACACGTCTTGCTAGTAACGTAATCATCGCCTGACTGCCTCACCCCTCCGTTCAGGCATAGTTTTATACTAAACTGTATAATAGAACAAAGGAACGAGTCAATCCGCACATCTGGCAAGCTTCACCGCAATGCAATAAAAACAAGTATTAGCTCGACACTAATGACAGCCATAAAATATGTACGATATCAATAGAATGTTTTATATTTTAAACACGAAGTAAACTAAAGAACTCCGAATGCAAGAAAGGCCATAAAATGCGTTTTATGACAGGTGTGCGTTCTTTGATGATATGTAATAAAAACATCCCACAACCGTCCCACTATAGTGCAACGGACAGTATACCTGCCACTCTGTCCAAGGTGGCTTGGCAGGTTTGACACATCGGTCATCTCTATGTGAATGTTTTGTCACGATGATTTCCTTCACCGTTGTTAGCACGTGGTACCTAATTGTAACTAAATGCACATTAGGCCAGAAAACTATCTAAGTCTGGTGTGCACCGACATTTAACCGGTGGTTAAAATAAAATAATCGATAAAAATATATGCAAAAACAGCGATTTTCACGGCCTCTGTGGTTGAGTGGGCAAAGCCTTTGCCGGCCTACCTCACTGCAACGCAGAGGCTCCGGGTTCGATTCCTGGTATAGTAAATTTCGGTAACGTATTTTCTCCGTTATTTACCATTGTCTGGGTGTCTGGGATCGGCCCCAGAGTGGTCCGTTGCATATTACCCATAACACAAGCGTAACTTGCTTAATTTGGGGATATACAGTGTGTGTTTGTCTGCCGATTATTATTATTATTAGAATAGACATGTAGGTAAAATTGCGCTTTTTTTTATTGCAGGAGTTCAGCAGACAGGCAGACGGCCCACTTGATGGACAGCGGTTACCATCGCCTATGGACATTTGCAACACCAAAGGTGCTACGAATGCGCTGCTGCTCTCTTTAGGGAGCCTGGAACCTGGTCACTAATGCCGGAACACAACACAAGGTTGTTATGGCGACATACTCTAGAACAGGGGTGGTAGGCAAGGCATCGCTGTAGAATTCGACTTGCTACGCAGCACCTGGCCGACGCAGTTCAGCGAGAATAGATTATGATCTACTGGTGCCTTAAGATTTTGTGAGATGGCAGTATATGACATAATCACTCAGTGGAGTGAAGCTTGGTTGTGCGTAGGTACTATGTAACAAAACGAATCAATACAGAACAATAGAAATAGAAAATAGATAAAAACTACTTCAAAATAACATTAATATGAAACGCATTAGAGTAATCCCTTAATAAGAGGTCAGTCTTGTATTATTGGAGGTCGAAAATCATTTGGTAGCCGGTAAGGGTCATTGAATGGATTGCGCTGAGCCCTATTTATTACAGAGCTTTTAACGTATTAAAGTAGCTCTCGAATATATGTTATTTTTATTAAAAAGGGGATTTTCTATATCAAATAATGTCAGATTTTTCCGAGAAATGTGTTTATAATTTTAGCTATAGACCGCATGGACTGAATTTCCTAGAATCACACCTGGCTAATGACTACTATAAAATATTACAATACACAATGGTCTGTTTTTTGGGTGTTTCCGTTTTCTACCCATTTTAATTACCCAAAGTATTCTTTCCGCTTTCAACCCAAAAACCTTTCCGTTTTCAATCATTTACTAATTTTCATTGTTTTGAAGTACTGTTTTTCTAATCACAAATTTTAAACACAAAGTAAACAAAAGAAGTCCAAATGCCGCAAAGGTAAAACTTCTACAGGTATGCAGGTGAGAAATTGTCTTTTGTCGGCGCTAACGTCGTATACATAAATGATGTGACACAACATTTGTTTGGAGATTTGAACCGATATTTTACTCCTTTCTATCAATTTGGCTGAAGCAACCACAGTGATCCATGTACCTAAACATTAAGTCTGAATAATTTAAATCAAATAAATTACCACGCTTAAAATCTAAAAAAAAAATTAGCTATAAACATTCAGATTTTGGTAAAATTTCCCCCCGACGGTGATTTGGGGAATACACTGGCCGGGGCTTGTCCTTAGGTGTGTTATTATATGGTGTAGGCGGGGTTAGTCGCCTGTCAGTGTTACGCCACATTTACATTAAATTTGTCTAAGGGGCCTACTTGTCGGCTTTCGCAAGCCCTCCAAGTCCAGGCTATTTTTATGGCCCGTGATCTGCAGAGACGTGAATAAAGTAATATTAGTAATTAAATTATATAAAAAAAATTCGTTTAAAAAAACAGACTTCAAAAACTAATTATTATTCAAAAACTATTATTACATACATACATAACTTCACGCCAGGTCCCTTGCGGGGTAGGCACGAACAACAGAGCGCCATTTAGGCTTATTCTTACACACCTCACTTGCTTCTTTGACATTCACAGTTCTTGTCATGCACGCTCGTCTGTTCTTAAGGCTCCTGAAATCACCTTATTGGTGATATGACGCTATTATTATTAATATGTATTATCTATACTAGTATATATATATATAGTATATATATACTATCAGTTTTTGAAGTCGGTTTTTTTAAACGAAGTTTTTTATTTTATTTGTTTCTTTTTAGTGTCTAGCTATGTATGGGTAGAACTACAAACGGTGCCGCGCTCCTTAAAAAATATAGGTCCCAAGAAACGGGAACAAAAAATTTTTCATAAAATGAAAACCACTAGGCCAAACTATGACAAAATTTTAGGGGACCAATTGGAAGCTAAATGCTAATAGGATTTATCTTAATACTAGGTTTATACCCTAACATAAATCAGGATTAGTATCTACCCAATTACTTAATAGAGTTATTACTAAATGATATCGATCCACATTGTCAGAAATAGAAGGAAATTAACGGGTCTTTCTTAAGCCTACCCACATTTCCTTTGGTAATATATCACCATCCATCATTTTCGGGTTGTCTCAGATTTCCACCGAGTATTATATACTTACATCACTAATAATCACACAACGGTCGGATAAGGATGTGTTTTAGCACTTCCTTTTATAATCGAGTATTATTGAAGATGTATTTTATCCGTGCAGGTACGGAGAAAGAATACAATTTACTGCGGCCGGGCGGCCTGTCGTAGGAGGCGACAAAACAACCCACAGCCAGGTATGGCGTTTGCCCGCCTGGATGGCTACCACCCCTGGTCTAATGTATGTCGCAATAACAACTTTGAGGTGTGATGCGGCATTGGTGACCAGGCTCCAGTCTCCCTTAAGAGAGCAGCAGCGCATTTGTAGTACCTTAGATGTTGCATATGTCCATGGGCGATGGTAGCCGCTTTAGATCATGTAAGCCATCTGCCTGTCTGTTGAACTCCTGCAATAAAAAAAGAAAAAAAAGATGTCATTACTTTTGATATAGTCACTTGTTGATTGTGGAGGGGCCTAAATCTGCTATTACTATATTGTTACAACAAAATAGTAGAATTGGGCCCCGGAGCTTGTCTCAAAATTGGCATATCATGTACAGTCGCAGAATCAAAATGCTCGTCACCTTAAAATCAACTTTTGCTTGCACGAGTACAAGAAATAATACTGCCAATATTGTAATAAATGTTATAAAATAAAGAAACGCGAAAAAAGAAAATTGCAATGTTAACAATGAAAAAGTGATTAACAATAAGAAACGCAGAGGATGTAATCACTATGCTTAACATAAATATTAAAACTAACAAATAGGTTTCACATGGCTAAACGATAAGATAAGATAAGATAAAAAAATCAAACAATTTTGATCTAAGTCATTTTAACCTTTATTTTGAAATAGTTAAACATTATATTCAGTGTAACAGTCTGTTCTGTGACTTAGTTTGAAAAGTTATCACAAGTCTGCTCGTGGATCTTTAAATGAATTAATTTGAAAACTGGTGAACATTTTCATACAGCGACTGTACCCAGTATATACATCTCTGCTGAATTTTCCTTGTCACTCTACCAACTACTTTATACTTTTTTTCTCGTAAAAGTACTAAACATTACTTATGATACTAATTTTATAAAATTGTTCTCTTTCCGTCCTCCATAAACAAATTTAAAAGCAATACTATTGATGACATGATGAATTTCCCAACTTTATTTATTTCATTTGCGACTGACTCAGAAGAGTGTAATAGCTGTAGGCCCCTTTCAATATCTGTAAGAAAAAAACGTATGACAACATAATGCTTAATACGTGCTGCACTGTCATAAGCGTCGGTAAAACAGTACCCAAATATTTGTGTAATAAAAATTACACATAAGTTGTCGGTAAAACAGTATCAATGAGTAACTATCGTAAATAAATGTGAAGTTACGTCATAGAAGGTAGAAATAAGGAGGACTATCTGAGTGTATCAGAAAGTGCCCGAGACAATTTCAGTAGCGCCATGGTAGTAAGTGGGTAGATTTTAAAAATGGCACCAAAAAATATTAGAGTAGGATAGTAAATTAAATGACATAAATACTTCTGCTTATATTGCATTTACATCGCTTATGGACATTTGCAACATTGGCACTGCTGCTCTCTTAAGGGAGACTGGAACCTGGTCACTAATGCCGGAACAGAGCACAAGATTGTTATGGCATACTCTAGACCAGGAGTGGTCGTCGTCCAGCCGAGCAAATACCCTACCACCTGACTAGGGATGTCTTCCTCCGTTCTTCACGGATAAATAGCTTACACTCTTTTTGAAATGCTGCGGTACTTTGTGTCCCTGGAATCCCGTGACAATATCAAGGGAAGTGTGGAAGATGCGCAGGCATATACCAGTATTACAATAACACTTGTTTATTAGAATTGTCGCTAAGGGGCGAATAATTTTGAAGAATTGTTCAATATACTTTTTATATTAGTACAAATTACAAAAATAGGATGCTAGAGCCCAGCTGTGGGATTAACATGGAAGGATAATATGTTTTTATAGATTATATAACTTTTTATTGTATTATATTAGTTGAGGGAGTTTTTTGTCACGTAGTCAATATCCTCTTGGGAAATCTCGCGCTTTCCCGAGCCTTCAGGTTTGGTCAAACATCGGACGGGGACGGGACGGCGACGCGACGCTGGCGGGACGTGAAGAGTTGTAATATATTAGTTCATGTAGAATATGTCACATAGATGGACGTGACGCGACACATTCTACATGAACTAATATATTACAAGTCTTCACGTCCATCTATGTGACATGTGGCCGTCCCGTCCCGTCCGCTGTTTGACCAGACCTTTATTAAAATATAGCGCGCAACGATTAGCGCTTTTTAAGCGGCTAATGACGTCACGTGGCAGCCGGCGTATTAATAAAGATAAATAGGAGCCAATTTTTTTTTTGATTTTCAAAAATATATTACAATTATACTTATGAATTACTACATGAAACTTAGGGGGGGGGGGGTGGCTATTTAGTAGGGGTCCTTGGTATGGACTACTTACGGTCACCGAGGTGGGAGTGAGGGAAAGAAATAACTAATATAATATTGTACAATATAAATTATGTTTGCCTCTTGTGCAAAACACTGAAATGCTCCTTGAGCCGTTCCACATAGCAACTACGGTCGTTATGGTCGCCGCGAAAACGTTACTATTGACGTCATAATTTTCGACCACGCAGCGATTACAACGACCCAGTTATACAGATGGGTCGAAGTGGGCGTTGACCACAGAGCACAAATTCTGTCCATCGAGACTTGGGCACTGGTCGTATTTCACTTGCATTTAAAATTGTAACGCCAGAAAGCAAGTGGAAACGGGACTCGCGGTCGTGAGAGTGGTCGTTGTGAGTAAGTAGTAGAACGTAGCCTATATCTAAGGGTGTTTTCGTTTACTTCACTTAGTCATTGTCTGTCCTAACAGACAATGACTAAGTACGAAAAGGAAAACACCCTTAGACATAAATAAAACCAGTTTAAAAGTACTGTTTAGTCTACTAGAACGTGTGAATTCAGTTTATTGCATTTATTGCAGTCTGTTCCATTCTATTCTATTATTTTCTATTAAATTCTACTCTATTGTACAGTATACTATAATAATCTAATATATAAAATTCTCGTGTCACAGTTTTCGTTGCCATACTCCTCCGAAACGGCTTGACCGATTCTCATGAAATTTTGTATGCATATCGGGTAGGTCGGAGAATCGGCCAACATCTATTTTTCATCCCCCTAAATGTTAGGGGTAGTCCACCCCTAAATTTATTTATTTATTTTTTAGACAAAATTTTTAATTTCTATTTTTTTATGATACAACATACAAAAATACATACAATCCTCAATTTTCACCCTTCTACGATCAACCCCTATTACTTCGGGCAGGGCGACGTCTGACGGGACAGCTAGTCTTATATATATAAAAATCTTGTGTCACGATGTATGTTGGCACTAAACTCCAAAACTACTGAATCGTTTTCAATCAAATTTGCACACCGTGTGCAGTTTGATCCAACATAAAAGATAGGATAGCTTACATCTCAATGGACCCTGTAGATGGCGTTGCAATCAGGTTCTAAATTTTATTTCTTCACGGCAGGACAACGTCTGCCGGGACAGCTAGTATATATAAAAAAAATTTTAAGAAAATTTCAGTTATATTTACCGTAATAAAAGTGGTAACCGTTAGTTTAGTAAATGGTCCAGCCGAGAAAACCACTGTCTTTTTGAACTGTCCTGTCAGCAACAGCAGATCTTGGCGGTGTTTGACGCTCTTCGAATACCAAACACTCTCGTAGGGGCCGCACATTAAACTTTCACTCTGCAAACGTAAAGGCGTACTTAGCGTGGAAGTATCATACCTACTGGTTTTTTTTTAACAACTACCGACTTGAGTTCCGGAACCTTTTTTTACAACTTAATTTCTAGATTTAATTTTTAGAGTTGATGCGTAGGAAGTCTTCAATGAAGCACCTTTTGCTCTTAAAATGCGTATATATTGATTTTTTTGCGATTTTACATTAATTTTTGCTGCGGTACAATTGTTCGACGTCGTTCGTCGTAAATTTTCGAATATTGGCGGTTGGCCGTAGACAAAGAGCGTTTTACATAGTAAATGTTGATAGTGTGTGTACACACCGGCGCGAGCGTACTGATTTCATACTCGGCTGGACCGGTTTGTACGTTCCTTTCATAAATCGAGCCGCAACAAGAGTTTATACACGCTTAATGGTTATTTTGGTTCTTATGTGTGACATTAATATATTAATTCTATTTATAATACTAAACTTATACTAATGTGTATCTGTTACATGCTGGTGTTGTGAGGACGTGCATGTGCAGTGTGTGCCTTATGTCTATACCTATGTATATTATCCTATCTATTATTCCGTGCTGGAATTAGCTCTTAGGGCCGGGTCGGTATGATACAACGCTCTCACAGCATATCGGCGTGAAACGGTTAGTTAAGCTACTCGTGCTTCATGTGGTGAGTGACAGTACTGATACCATGACTAAAAAAAAGTGACAAGACCCGTTTTTGAGATATCGCCATTGGTTGCGCGTTTCTCTTCACTTTCTGGAACCTTTGCTCATGTACGCAAAGATTCTCCAGAACATTTCTATTGAACAACGTAGAGATTTGGAATAAGCTTTCAAGTGATTTCACAGCGTTTACAGGTCGTATAGTTCCTTCGAGGCAGGCAGCGCGTTGGATATACCTTTGATATCAACAGGCGATGGCAACCTCTTTCCACCAGGTTGGCTGTCAACCCATCTGCTGTACTATGCACTAATAAATCAAAGAAAACAGCAAGTGTCTAAAGTGCACCGTTTTACCTCACATAGTTACCAAAAATATACTTTACTAGCTGTCCCGAAAGACGTCGTCCTGCTCGGTAAAAAATAGGGGTTGATCGTAGAGGGTTGAAAATCTAGGGTTGTATGTATTTTTGTATGTTGTATCATAAAAAAATAGAAATTAAAAATTTTGTCTAAAAAATAAATAAAAAAATTTAGGGGTGGACTACCCCTAACATTTAGGGGGATGAAAAATGGATGTTGGCCGATTCTCATAGATACCGGATAAGCACAAAAAATTTCATCAAAATCGGTCAAGCCGTTTCGAAGGAGTATGGCAACGAAAACTGTGACACGAGAATTTTATATATTAGATTGCACAATAACATTTATGCAATAATACACTAAAACAGCTTAGAATTGAGCACAAAGGGCTGCCTTATTGCTGGCAGCTATCTCTTTCAGACAACCTTGGGATAGAGAGAGAAAATGGCATAAAAGCTACGACAGGGCTTAGATAACTAAGCCCTGTCGTAGCTTTATGCCATTTTCTATGTATGTATTTTTTATAGTTGTATAATATTTAAAAAAATACATACATAAATCATAGTAATGTATATCTATTAAGAACTAAACATACATACATTAAATATACTTTATGATAATCCTTAAATAGCCTATTTAAAGAGGATACTGATTGGGATTGTCTAGTGGAAGCATGTTCTATAATAGAACAGCTTGAACACTGAACGATTTATTGTAATACCTGGTTGTATTGAGTGGAGTTACTAGTTTCATGGTAAGTGTTGGCCTGATGAAAAATATGTAGACAGTAAATTGAATTTGAAATTACTAACCGCATAATATACGTCATTACTGTGCCAGCAATATATGAATAGTTGAGCGACGCCAAAAATCAAATATTCAGTCATCAAAAATTTCTGCATTGTATTGGTTTCTATCTGAAATTATATAATATTATTTACAATATCGAAATAAAACACAATTTTTCGAGTATTGCACTTGAATATAAATTCAGCAGACACGAGCTTATTTGTTATTTGCTTTTGTTATTTATATCAGGCGTTGCTCCTGTGCCAAGGGTTGAAAATAGGATGCAAGTCAACCATATTTTTTCTTAGAAATTACTGTTAAATAGTTTACGAAAAAAATACCATTAATCTTCTTGATATGAGACTTAATCTTGATGTATCGTAATTTTTCTATACTTATTTTAAGAATAATATAAAGCTAATTATGTCCAAATTATTGACATGAGATAATTATTGTTACGAGTTGCGAGACTCGAATTAAAATGCTATTAAAATGACTACAGATTTTATTAGAATTATACAAAGACGTATACACAAATATAACCGCAAATATCAAGTCTACAGAAGGTCGTGATTCAATAAAACGCGCAAAGTCCGTCACTATTAGATTCCCGATTGTCATACACACGTCTCGCTTTGATCCTGGTTCTCGTTCGACTGCCCCCTTCTTCAACCAGGCGATCTATTTACACTGCACAAAGGCAATGTGCCCGTATCGCAGTCGACATAATCCGACACACCTGGCTAATGTGTGGGCCGTAGGCGGCCATAAATGAGTAAAATAAAACAATTCTCTAGAAACATATGCCCGTAAATAAGCAAACGAAAGAAGACGACCATAAAAGAAATACAATAGTTTCAATGTTATTAGTTCAAATGCCGATCTACTATCTACAAATCTTTACGTGGAATTTTTCTTTGTCGGAGCCTAGGTTGTAACAGTATTATTATAAATACTTACAGTAATTTGATAGGCCGTTACGCACAGCATCACCGAACATACAAACATGTAAAGAAGCATGATGGGCGACAAGCAAGAATCAAACAGACGGGCAAATCTGAAATTAAAAACAAATGAAAATTAAGGACATTATATATTATTACGAGTGACTGGACTTGAATTAAAATGCCATTGGAATTATTATAGAATTTATTAAAACTATACAAACACGAATAACACAGGTATAATTATAACTGAACACAACCAGTATAAACGTGATGCACGATTTAATAACACGCGCAAAGTCCGTCACTATTTTGCTCATAGATTGTACGTCTTACTCATATCGTATTCTTCGCTTGACTGCCCCACCCCTCTGTTCGGGTTTTGTTTTATACTAAACTGTCCAATACATTAAAGGACGGCTTTCATTGAGTTGATCCGCGCACCTGGCAAGCTTAAACGCAATGCAATAACAACAAGGATTAGTTCGACATTAAAGACGGCCATAAAACAAGTACGATAACAATAGGATGTTTTTCTTAAACGCAAATTTTAAACACGAAGTAAACAAAAGAACTCCGAATGAAAGAAAGGTAATAAACTGCGTTTTTAGGCAGGCAGGTATGTGCATTTTTTTGACGGCATGTAACAGTATTGTACATGTGGTATTCCAGTTGTTTTGCTTCAATGAACAGACCGAGTATTTTCACATAATACTGAAGATATATTTTTAGACTATTTTTCTAAGTGGTGGTCATCCAGATTAATAAATTACCTGCGATCTTGGATTTAGAATTTTTCTCCGTTCCATTACGCACAGACAATTTTGTTATTTTTGTGTTTTAAGTTCTCACTAACTTGTCGTTTCTAATAAGCTAACGTTATAAGTGTTTGCTTAAAACACTATCATATAACATGACATAAAGTTCAAGTAAAGCAAACTTGAACATTAAACAGAAAATCATTAGTATATGTTAAGTTGTAAGGGCCCAAAGCAATACACTTGTAGAACTCCCGAACTAATTTAAATACAGCCGAAATGATCTCGAAAGTAATTCCACCAAACTCCTTCACATTAAACTGTGTACTAAACTTGATAAACAAACTTCGGGTGTGTAGAATTTATCGCTGTAATGTTACTGTAGAACTTAGATTGACTTGTCGGTTTGTTAAAGCACCTTATATGTATATTTGGAAGCGCTCAGACGAGATATTAAGGCATCAGCAATACGGACTGTTGATATAAAAGTTATATCAGCTTTGTATTTAGCGACAAATTAAAAGAAATATTTATTTTCACTAACCTCGAAATTGAGAACCTCGTGGCTGACCCTACATAACATAATAGGAGAAATAAAAGCTCATCGCCTCCGCTGGCTCAGTCACGAAGCACGGATGGGAAAGGATCGCAGTGTGAAGAAGCCATATTTGAGGCGGCCGGTAGGTCGGCATCCGGTCGGACGTCCCAAATATCGCTGGAAGGACAGACTGGGAGCTGACCTGTCATAGCTACGAGCCAACAATTTGCAAGAAACTATACAGGACTGAGAAAAGTGGCATGCTCTCGTTTTGCAGGTCAAGCCCCACTTTGGGTCTCTGAGCCAACTGAATAAGTAAACAAATATATATTTTCATTGATTGCATCCATATTACCATCAACAGGATATTTATTCTCATCTCTTGAGTTACCATGCTTAACTAAGTAATCATTCTCTAGATCATTTTTACGAAGTTAAGCGAAAAGGGACTCGATCTACATTTAGTTATAGATATTAGAGCAATTTCATCATTCATAGGTTAATAGATCTTGTATAACGACGTAGTATATAGATGATTAATTTCATCGATTGCATCAGTATTATATCCGAATAGAAACGAAAAAGTGCGGAAGAGCTGGTGAGTAAGCCCAATGTTATAGGCGAGAGAAAGGCGCATTGCTTATGCTGACTTGGCCACCTGTAAAAAATGAAGGAAGGATCTTGTGACGTTCCTGAAAAACAATTTTCCCATATTCTACTTTCATTAACTTCTTCATACATGCACGTTTATTTGAGACGTTTTTTACCATACTTTAAAACTTCTGCTTTTTGATCATGGTACGAATGTCTCCGTCTAATGGCAGCAACTTTACCATTTAGAATGATGTCATACACTGAAATAAAGTAAATAAAGACGATCTGGATCTACCGACTGGACGCTGACCAGTTGATTACCTTAGACATGGTTGGAGTAATGTGGCGGAGGCTAGCCTGCGTGGTCTTCAAGGCCGAAAATATTTTTGAAAACCTGTACATACATGAGCATAGCAGCTCATAGGATTGCATTTCAAACGGTGCATTGGTAGAAATAACTCGATGAAACTATTATAAATAGTTCCATTCGTTCCTTATCCAGGTCATAGCCTTCCTGCACCAGATCAGCACCGGATCACCTTGCTCGCAAATTATTCTCACGCGGATTGCAAATAAATCTTTCGGTGATAAGCTGCTTGATGTAATCTTCTATAGACTTATAGTACCGATCGCTAACAAACTACACATAAATTTGTGGACCATGCGAAGTTCACTCGAAAACCCGATGGCGTTTACCAGCAGATCGGGTTTTTTTTAAAGTTCTGAGTGACTAGAATTTATTTATTTATTTATTTTTAGGAAGACTTACAGACTAATACATATCAAAATAGTAAAAAGAAAAGTATCTAAATAATCAGCAATAAAGTTCATAAAAGTAGTAAAAACCGAGAGAAATCTTGATCACTTACTTGACCAACTCTACATGTCTTTTATGGCAATCCATTAATCTTCTCTTTATATCTTCATCTTTTATCACTATCTTCTCAGCACCAAAAATCTCTCTGCAGTCAATCCTCAGTAACTCCAGCTCCAATTTGAAAAAACACATGATAACAATTGCGTTGGTATCGAAGGAAGTAATCCAGCCACCTCCGTAAATAGCAGCATAGGTTTGGTAAATCGAAGCAACCAGATACCCTGGGATGGTATTTTTGTTAAAAGGAACCCAGGAGCTGACAACCTGAAGATAAGTATCATTGCCAGATTTGACGTTATCCCTAAAATATTAAAAAAATAGATATGTCTGTAAACAGGAAAATTATGGACATAAGAAGGAAATATGAATGATAAACAAAATAAAAACTTCGTTTAAAATAACCGACTTCAAAAACTAAAAAACTAAAATGTATAAAATAACTTATTTCTAAAGCTATTATTATTAATTTATTATTAATATATTATTATCTAAAACATCTTAAAGTCGAAAAGAAGTTTTTGTTTTTTATTGGTTACTTTTTAGTGTCTAGCTATGTATGGTGGTTCTACGAATGGTGCCGCGCTTCTTAAAAAATATAGGTCCCAAGAAACTGGAACAAAAAAATGTTCGTAAAAGGAAAACTACTGGGCCAAATTATGTAAAAAAAAAATTTCAGCTATTCCGCGTCGAACAAAAAAGAATCACGTAAATCGAATCATAAATCTCAGAGTAATCGGTGACATAATTAAATAATAAACATATGGAACGAAAAGGATTTTTTTTTCATAAAAAATGTTCATTATCTGAAAACTACTGAGCCAAACTATGTAAAATTTTTAGGGAACCTTCCAATTAGCTATTCCGCATCGAACAAAAAAAGAATCACGTAAATCTGATCATAAATCACGTAGTTATCGGTGAACATACATTAAGAAAAAACAATAAAAAGATCCCGACGAATTGAGAACCTCCTCCTTTTTTCAAAGTCGGTTAAAATTAAATTAAGGAAAGTATTAATTAATGTCGGGGTGAAGGTAAGGAAAGGAATGTTCCGGTGGTTCGGGCATGTGGAAAGAATGTATGATGAAAGAATGACTAAACAGATATACAATGCAAAAGTGGATGGATGCAGAAGTCGCGGAAAGCCACGACACACCTTCCATGATCAAATTGATCGTGTACTAGCAGAAGGTGATGTCAGGAGCCTTTAGAACAGACGAGCGTGCATGACAAGAGCTATGAATGTCAAAGAAGCAAGTGAGGTGTGTAAGAATAAGCCTAAATGGCGCTCTGTTGTTCATGCCTACCCCGCAAGGGACCTGGCGTGAAGTTATGTATGTATTAATCATTTATGGAAGAGAGTGCATAAAGGATCCAGTTATAAAAAGTCCTATCATCTGCATAATAACACTATTTTACAATGAGGCATTTGTATTATATTATATTGCAAGCGTATTAATGTACATTTTAAACAATGGACGTCCCAGAACACTGCCTAGTGGTGCAGCGTAATCTCGTATTATTTCATTGATTTAATGTGTTTCTATTTTAACCTTTTGTAATCTATGTGATAAATTATTATGAAATAGGCTTAAAAAAGTTCTTCTGATTACCATATTTTCTAATTTACCTAAAAGTAAAGATTTTGATACGCTTTCAAAAGCCTTGGAATGATCTAATAATATTGTAACGCATTTGTATTTACTGTCTAGACTATGTACGATTTTGTTAGTTAAGCAAAGCACAGCAACTTCAGTCGTTAATTCAGGCTGTAAACCAAACTAGTTTTAGGCTATTATTATGTAAGTTTCCAAATAATTGTGTAGACATTTGATTATAACTCTCTCCAACATTTTCTGCAGCATTTCGTCATTCATCATTTATTTAGTACAGAAATAGGTCTGAAATTATTAAAAGAATCAGATGGACCTCTTTTTGGGTGGGGATGTATTAGAGCTACTTTGAACGAAGTAGGGAAGATATCAGAAGTGTTACTTTGTATATTCAACACAGTATGTGTTATTTTTAAGGCGAAGACTATGCACTATTTTCTTAAGTGGAAGAAGTTCTCTACGCATATCCGTCACAGTATTATCGAATTCTACAATAATTGAAGAGAATTTCCTATCTTGTTTTCTAAGGGAACGCTAGACATCCCTTTGGTCGGATTTAGAAATGTTATTGTTCAGATAATGTGCAAGGTTCCGAACAATTTTGAAAAACATGGCTTCCTGTTTTCCCACATGAAACCAAATAGAATGGAATATTTCTAATTTCAATACTAGTCTTAATACAATTTCTGTCTAAGTTATCAATAGTTCTGATTCCATTATGTGCTTTGCCATGGAATTCCTCTTTGATTCTAATAAATCAATTTTTGTTTTAACGTTTCTCATTTGATCTGAAATTGTATTGAGACATTAATCAATTTTTGGATATTAAGTATTTAAGCGTTGTATTTAAGCCTCCTACTTCTTTATGTAGTTTTCTAAAGGTCCAAGCTTTTGAATAAGCATCAAATTATTTGTAATTTGTTTGAACTCGGTGAGTTTGTCTGTAGATTTGTTATCACCAACTCAGCGACGCTTTAAATTTTACCGTCAGGAAAGTTTTCCTTTGGATTAGCTGACTGGGCAATATTTGAGTCAGACGCAGATAACGACGTTCCCGCTTTGCGAGTTAGAGTGTGTAATAATCCTCTATGCATTTTGTTATGGCATGATTATTGTATACCTAATTATAAAAAATCAGTTACCGAAAAAAATAAAAACTTCGTTTAAAAAAACCGACTTCAAAAACTAAAATGTATAAAATAACTTATTTCTAAAGCTATTATTATTAATATATATGCTTAGTAATTTTCAAACTATAGTAATTTTTATGTTTCACTTTGCACCGACTTTAAGATGTTTTAGATAATATACATTAATAATAATGGCTTTAGAAATAAGCTATTTTAAAAGTTTTTATTTTTTATTTGTTACTTTTTAGTGTTTAGCTATGTATGGGTGGACCTACGAATGGTGCCGCGCTTCTTAAAAAATATAGGTCCCAAGAAATGGAAAAAAAATCCGTAAAATGAAAAATACTGGGCAAAACTATGTCAAAATTTTAGGGCAGCTATTCCGCGTCGAAGAAAAAAAGAATCACGTAAATCGAATCA
Source organism: Dendrolimus punctatus (assembly GCA_012273795.1). Classification (NCBI taxonomy): domain Eukaryota; kingdom Metazoa; phylum Arthropoda; class Insecta; order Lepidoptera; family Lasiocampidae; genus Dendrolimus; species Dendrolimus punctatus. Next base: position 7,787,517 of record CM022551.1, on the reverse strand, counting down.
TAAATCACGGAGTAATTGGTGAACATACATAAATGAAAGAACAAAAAAAGATCCCGACGAATTGAGAACCTCTTCCTTTTTTCGAAGTCGGTTAAAAAGGTCTTCAAAATACAAATATCGAGTATCTGGTTGAATTACAAATAATTCACTTTTCAATGTGTTACTATTTAATCTAATAACATCAGCATATCGCAAACTGTTTATATTTGATACGATTTAATTTAACAATAAGCACTTCGAACAATGTTTATGAATTAAATTGTATAATCATACATTATCGTCTAAGAGCTGGCAACGTTTTCGAGAGAGAATTTCAAGAAGGCCAGTCTTTAGATATGCTATTCCTCTCACTCTCCCGGGCGTCATACGGGCAGTCTGGCTGGTGGTTAACAATTGAATTACTGTTTGGCAATTTAATTTTGGGTTAGTAGCTAGTTAAATAACGTCATATAAAAATTTCAGCCATACTAAAATAATTTGAAAAAAAAAATCTGAATTGGCGTCTGGCACGGTTTAAATAACAACAAAAATGTCTGGCAATAATAGATTCATATGTCAAAAATTCAAATTAAAATAATAAGCAAAAAAGAAACCTTCTTAAAATGCTTTGAAAAATTGATATTTTCCCTGTACAGATACGATGCGCACTGATGAACGCAACCACTACCGCCAGCCAAACCGCCCGTATGACGTCCGGGAGAGTGAGAGGAATAGCACATCTAAAAACTGGCTTTCTTGAAATTCTTGTTTTTCCGACGTTGCTCGCTCTCGTACCATTAGCCTGACGAACAAACAGCATTTAGAATCAAAATGATTATTTATTCATGCATAGCAATGAAATTAAACAAAAAGATACTGTATTTTAACAACCAAAATCACCACTAACCTGTAAGTTGCTGATGAAAAATATTTCAATATTGGTTGAAACATTACAATAACAACAGTCGTGCACATCAAGAACCAATAAGAATAAGTAATTTTCCTGCAGTATTTAGTTACTTTCTGAATCATCTTCAATTTTTTCATCACTGCTGTGTTCCTCTGATTCAAGTCCGCTGTCACTACATAAGAGATTATTTGTTTCCAATATTTCTGCCAAGCTATGAATGTCGTCACTTTACAAACGCTGACAGTAGCTAGCATTGTTATTTTCAAATTTGTTAATAGTAAACCCATATCGTTCTTAACAAACCAAACGTCTACATACTCTGTAGCAGTAAATATTATTACAGAAAAGTGCATGAAGAGGTAAAAAGCCTTTTTGAAATTGTTATTAGGTAACAGAAGTCCCCAGAATTTTAAAGCTTTTATATTCGGACCAAGTAGCGGTTGTTTATGATTTTCTAGTTTTCTTAGAATTGCAAACATTTTTACTTCTTAGATACTCTAGAATAGTGTAGGTTTTAAACGATTTTCTTCATCAAAATAGTTAATTGATGAGCAAAATTTAGCTTTTTCTTCAGATCCTACAATATCCAGTTTCGAAGATTTATGTTGTGGCAATTTAGTAATCCTAATTTTTGAAAAGGTATCGCTATCAAAGTTCAGTGACTTTAAAAATGTAGTCATCTATTAAGTAAGTGATAGTACTTTGACACAAGCACTTGAATTTATGAGATTTGATTAGGTACTATTGTGTTCCTCTGAGGTACTCTTTGTTTCATTTGAATGATACAGTGAAATATGAACTGTTGGTTTTATAATGATCTTTTGACAATGAAATATTTCCTTTATATAACAACATGAACTGATTTTAATGGATACATATCTAAGTGATGGGAAGTAAAAAAAAAATATTTATCGAGTAACTTAGTGTTATGAAAAATGGTTTCTTAGAATTATCAGATGATTGTATAAGGAGTTGGATTATTGATTGGATAATATAGGAAGATACAAATTACAACTTATTTTTACAACTTATGTTATAAATTGTTCACATAGTTTAAGTGAATTGTAAAATTCTTTTATGAGAAATAAAGTTCTTTGACCCGAGATAGATTTTATCGATTATCCCACTACTCGACTCGTTCAATCATTGCTCAGATATATATAAATGCGATAGAGCTGATTTTGGCTGAATGCACAAACCGTGCCAAGCCATTAATGAACAAAGAAGACAGAGCTGGTCAATTTAATTACTATATGCATTTAAACCAATTTATTATTGTTACGAGCTACAGGACTCGAATTAAAATAAATGTCGTTGGAATTACTATAGAACTTATTAGAACTGTACAAACATGTAGAAACAGGTACAAATAAAATTGTATGCAATCAGTTCACATTGCACGATTCAATGAAATTCAACACGCGCAAAGTCCGCCACTATATTGCTAATAGAAAGTACTATACACGTTTTACTCGTATCGTAATCATCGCTTGAATGCGCCACCCCTCCATTTGGGTATTGTTTTATACTAAACTGTATAATAGAATAAAGGATCGCGTTCGCCGAGTTGATTCGCCCGCACATCTGGCAAGCATCGACGCAATGCAATAAAAACAAGGATTGATTCGGTCTACACTAATGATAGCCGTAAAATAAGTACGATAACAATAGGATGTTTTCAAAATTCAATACACAAAGTAAACAAAATTCCTAAATCAAAGAAGGCAATAAACGGCGTTTTACGATGTGCAAGTGTGCGCGTGTATATTACTTTCAACAAAAGCGTAACTTAATTTGGGAATATTATGTGTTTTTCTGTCGATTATTAAATAATTAAAAAAGCAGAGATGGGATGGAAGAGGGAAAGGAAGAAGTGCGGCATTGGAGGTCTCATTCATCGTATGAAACACGGTTAGCAAGGCTAAGCATTTCACGCCGATATTCTATGAGAACATGGTATTACGAACACTAATCTTTCAGTGTTTTTCTTCCTCTTGGCCATTTGAGGCGGCAAAGAGGTTGGGGCCTCGAAGAAAACCTTTTTTCTCGGTTTCTAGTCGACGGACAACTACCCGCCGCTAGCGGGGTTTGAATTCATTAGAGCCTTTCTAACGGTGGTCTATTAACGGCTATCGTGTGCTAGTCTGCCTTACCCGTGCAGGAACGGAGAAAGAATACAATTTCATGCGTTGGGGCGGCCTGTCGTAAGAGGCGACAAAACAGCCCACAGCCAGGTGGTAGGGTATTTGCCCGACTGGATGGCTACCCTGGTCTAAAGTATATCGTCATAATAACCTTGAGTTATGTTCCGGCATTAGTGACCAGGTTTCAGTCTCCCTTAAGAGGGCAGTAGCGCATTTGTAGCACCTTTGGTGTTGCAAATGTCCATAAGCGATGGTAACCGCTTTCAATCAAGTGGGCCGTCTGCCTGTCTGCTGAACTCTGCTATAAAAAAAAACCCGTTGCCCTTCGCGGGCTTAGCGTTGGCTTCGTCTGAGACTTAGGTGGCCATTCGCTGGCCAACGTCAATCATGACAACCTTAAGAGCTGTAATTGAGATAGTATTTCCACCATGACTCTACCATACACCTTAAAAGTTCAATACAGACCTTAAAAAGTAAATTTCGTAGTTATCGATATATCGTTACGATATCCTGATACAGCGCATCCCTAGTAATTATAATTCAAATAACATACGAATATCGGGAATATGAAGGTGCTGATTATCGACACCTCTTTGTAATAATTTTGAAGCCATTTTTGCGATTTAATTACTGTCGGATTATACAATGGTGTAATTAGTGAAATTACTTTATTACGTCGCTTTTATGGCTTTGATTTTGTAATGCTATATCTGTACTGTTATATAAATTTAAATTAATGAATTTCTTTCTATACCTATTTATTTTCTCTTTTAAGTCGTTCCCTCATTGCTGAGCACCATGAGCCTGATGGCAGTGAATACGTATCTCAAACTTAAATTTATATTCAAAATATTAGTTCGCGGACCGCATTCGTAATACCGAAGTAAGAAAGAGATTTGGTCTGAAAGAGAGTGTCGGGGTGAAGGTAAGGAAAGGAATGCTCCGGTGGTTCGGGCATGTGGAACGAATGTATTTTTTTTTTATTGCAGGAGATCAGCAGACAGGCAGACGGCCCACTTGATGGACAGCGGTTACCATCGCCTATGGACATTTGCAATACCAAAGGTGCTACGAATGCGCTGCTGCTCTCTTTAGGGAGCCTGGAACCTGGTCACTAATGCCGGAACACAACTCAAGGTTGTTATGGCGACATACTCTAGACCAGGGGTGGTAGCCATCCAGTCGGGCAAATGCCCTACCACCTGGCTGTGGGTTGTTTTGTTGCCTCTTACGACAGGCCGCCAGGCCGCAGGAAATTGTATTCTTTCTCCGTTCCTGCACGGATAAAACGGTATGATGAAAGAATGACTAATCAGATATACAATGCAAAAGTGGATGGATGCAGAAGTCGCGGAAGGCCACGACACACCTTCCATAATCAAATTGATCATGTGTTAGCAGAAGGTGATGTTAGGAGCCTTAAGAACAGACGAACGTGCATGACAAGAACTATGAATGTCAAAGAAGCAAGTGAGGTGTGTAAGAATAAGCCTAAATGGCGCTCTGATGCTCGTGCCTACCCCGCAAGGGACCTGGCGTGAAGTTATGTATGTATGTATGTAAAATATTAGTTATGACCTTTTAACTACGTGCTTATTTTTCCAAAAATACCAATACCAAAATCGTCGGCGACAGTCTAGGACCTTGCTACCTACATTATTTGGTAATAATTATCATTTAATATAATAATTTAGTATAATATTAAATTAATTAAAAATTTATTATAATTATTAACAAAAATAATTTAATCGACAAAATTGTTAAATTTTTTGAAGTGAAACTTCTATATCTAATATATAAAATTCTCGTGTCACAGTTTTCGTTGCCATACTCCTCCGAAACGGCTTGACCGATTCTCATGAAATTTTGTATGCATATTGGCTAGGTCTTAGAATCGGCCAACATCTATTTTTCATCCCCCTAAATGTTAGGGGTAGTCCACCCCTAAATTTTTTATTTTATTTTTTAGACAAAATTTTTAATTTCTATTTTTTTATGATACAACATTAAAAGATACATACAACCCTTAATTTTCAACCCTCTACAATCAACCCCTATTTTTTACCGGGCAGGACGAAGTCTGCCGGGACAGCTAGTAGAGATATAAGGATTTTTTTGTCACTAAACTCGTTACGACCGTGGTGAAAGATGACATAAGTTTAGAGTAGACGTGGTGAGAGGCGGTATAATCTGAGAGTAGATTATCTACGTTTTATTGGTTCCGGATCGAATTCAGTGTTTTTGTTCAATAAATTAAAATATGTTAAATTAAAAAATGCATTCAATAAAACGCACCTAAAGTAATGAAGTCATAATTTGCAGTAAACCTGCGAAAAATCAAAATGTGTGCTGGGACACACAGTCGAAGTAACACTTCAACGAACAAGCGGACAAACGAATCGCTACTGACAAGTGAATAAAAAACCGACTTCAAAAACTAAAAAACTAAAAAGTATAAAATAACTTGTTTCTAAAGATATGATATATTAATAATAATAGTTTTAGAAATAAGTTATTTTAAAGTTTTTAGTTTTTGAAGTCGGTTTTTTTAAACGAAGTTTTTATTTTTTATTTGTTACTTTTTACTGTCGAGCTATGTATGGGTGGACATACGAATGGTGCCGCGCTTCTTAAAAAATATAGGTCCCAAGAAACTGGAACAAAAAATGTTCGTATAATGAAAATTACGGGGCCAAACTATGTTAAATTTTTAGGGGACCAAATGGCAGCTATTCCGCACACGAACAAAAAAAAATCAGGTAAATCGGATCATAAATCACGGATTAATCGGTGAACATACATAAAAAACAATGCCGACGAATTGAGAACCTCCTCCTTTTTTTGAAGTCGGTTAAAAAAGGGGATCTTTGTATGTAGGTATTCATTTCTTAGCTTATCCATTCATGTAACACCACACATCCATCTCAACTGAGTGGAGACGTTTGTGGTTTATCACTTTAGCGGCCCAACATTCAGACCAGTATAGCATGACTGGTCGTGTGGCAGATTTGACGGCCTCTGTGGTTGAGCGGGCTAAGCCGTTGCCGGCCTACCTCACTGCAACCCAGAGGCTCGGGGTTCGATTCCCGGTATAGTGAATTTCGGAAACGTATTTTCTCCGTTATTTACCATGGTCTGGGTGTCTGGGATCGGCCTCAGAGTGGTCCGTTGTATATTACCCATAACACAAGCGTAACTTGCTTAATTTGGGGATATACAATGTGTGTGTTTGTCTGCCGATTATTATTATTCATATATTAGAACTTTAACTTTCAGTGGAATTAGTTTGTCGTACGTCACACCGGTTGCCTGTCTCCACTAGCATGGCTAAATGCTACATTTATTCTCCTTACATTCTTCTCTATATCACGCATTGTCAAAAGGACACAAAAAGGTCCTTGTCTAATATAAAACTCCAAAGTAGAATTTAATGCCGTGAGCTCTTCCTGTGTACAACCTGAACCGACCCATGAAAGCGGATCTCAAGGTTGGTGAAGCTTCTGCTTTTCTAGTTCATGGATTTAGTTCATATCTCTCAGTCAGTAACTAGTCCAGGAAAATTAGGGTTTCACCTCGGAATGAGAGATAGAATTAAAAAATTTATCCGGCATGTTTTTAATGGTGTACTAGCAGAAGGTGATGTCAGGAGCCTTAAGAATAGACGAGCGTGCATGACAAGAACTATGAATGTCAAAGAAGCAAGTGAGGTGTGTAAGAATAAGCCTAAATGGCGCTCTGTTGTTCGTGCCTACCCCGCAAGGGACCTGGCGTGAAGTTATGTATGTATGTATGTATGTTTTTAATCTGGACTACAGGTTGACCTTGAATGATATTCCAAATAGTTGAACACAGCGCGCGCCCTGCCACCTATCTCGGAAATGGTTCAAGATAAGAAAAATTTCAAACAAAAGTAGTAGGAAATTTAATCCTCTACAATATTTGTAATATATAGCGTGTTTCATTTCATATGACAATAAATCATAATTTTAGCGGTAGTACTACATACAAATTTGTTGGTACTATAAATCAACCGTAATGTCAAAATTAGAAAAAAGTAATTTCCGAACAAATAGATTACTATAAAAAGGGAATAAAAACAGAACATCTTGTAAATATTGGTTCGCGAACGAGAGCGTAAGAATGAACAACTTCCGCGTTTAATGATGAAGAGACGAGCTGGCAACATGATACATGTGGTCACTAACCTACCGATTTAGTCACAATAACAGATACACGTTGTTGTAAAATTCTGAAATGAAAAATGAGGTCCTGTGGCTAAACCAAAGGAGCTACCTTGATTCGTTTTTGTATTTGGGCAGAGGACGCCATGAAGAAAACGTGGTCTGATTTATTGTCGTAAGGTCTGAAACACGCTGTATACAAATAGCATAAATTAAATAGTTTAGCACAACTTCAAATAAATGTGCAAAAAAAATCAAAATTTTATACCTTTGACCTTGGAATATGTAGACGCGGACACCCTACGATAGATAGGTTTTGAGACAAGGTTTAGGGTACCAAAATAAAGGTTAGTACAAGTTTATAGCTGACTATCTCTCATTTCGAGATTCTTGCCAAAATTTGACTAATTTTCCTGAACTAAACTATAGAACCAGCAAAATTACCCGCGGGCTACAGCCCCACACATTTAAAGAAAATAATTCGCTTATAAAGCTTAAGTCTAACAAGTCCCGCATAATTGGGCGCATTAACTTAACAAGAAAGAAATAAATATTCTGTATTTCTAAAGATATTTTTCTTCTAAAGGCTCGCAAAGACTTGTGTTTGACAGCGGCATGTAATTAAAAATTTCAAGTTTACTGATTTTAAAACAAAGGCGTTACGTGAAAGTCGGACTACAAAATTAAAAGAAATTTGTGGTGGGTACGTATTTGTGGCTTTCGGGGTCGAGACCCTGGGGCCGTGGGGGCCTGGAGCTCATCACCTCTACCGAGACCTCTCAAGGCGTCTTATTGAGGTCTCGCGTGACCAAAAGGCTGGCTTGTACCTAGGGCAACGAATAAGCGTTGCCATCCAACGTGGAAATGCGGCCAGCATTTTGGGCACGCTCCCCGCCGACAGCGATATGGAGTAAATTTTTTATTTATACATCATCTATTTATATACCTATTGTGTAATATACTAAAGTATTATTTCATCTTGTCATCGTAAATAAAGAAATTGCACATATTTGACTTCATGTAGATGGCGTTGTCGTAGATATGTGCTTTTTTATTTATTTTTCAATATGCTTCCATTCGTATACATAAAAATATATTCGACTGTGGTACAGATACTCTATATAAACTATAAGTATGCGAAATTTCATACTCTTATTTTTTCTTTTTCTTCTTTCATACTCCGCGGACGGAGTAAGAACCACTATAATATTCCTATGAGTCCGTTGTACAGTACCCTCAAGCGTAACTTGCTTAATTTGGGGATATACAATGTGTGTTTGTCTGGTGATTATCAAAAATAAAATTTAAAAAAAACAATTATTATCTCATGTACATTGTATATATATAGTTAAGCTTCAATAATAAGGTCAAAAATCACATGTATTTCTTACATTCTAGAAAGGGTTCAATTTATGCTGGCTTCAAAATATTTATTCGCCATTTGCGTACATCAATTTTGAGCCTGCCATCCTGAACCTAATATAATAAATGCCAATGTGAGTTCGTGTGTTAACCTTTTCACTCCTTACCAGGCAACAGATCGTCACGATTTCATATCCTCGTTGTTAGGGGTGTAGCAAAGAATACAGGGTACTTTTTATCAAGACGAAAACTGATTGAAACTTGACTAAAACCGGTTAATATTAAAACGGTTCCAGGCCTTTATTCTTAACTAGCTGCGCTTATATAATCAACACTATATCTTTATAAATTATGACGTATGTGTTATTCTGATGTCTAAGCTATATCATTGTAAAGTTTCATCAAAATCCATTCAATAGTTTTTGCGTGAAAGAGTAACGAACTTATCCATACATCTATACATACTATAGGTGGCAGTTGCTTGTTTTAAAAACGGAACTCAATAAGACTGGCCTGTATGATTATTTTTAAACTATTTATATAATTAAATTATACGTAAAAGAAGTATTTACTGAAACGATCAAGTAATTTTGCGAGAGAGCCGAGTGAGAGAGGTTTTAATGCCTTTTTTCCGGCCTCCAAGGCCGCTTATACATCCCTCGTCCCGTCCGACGCCTAGCTGCTAATTTTCCGAGCAATGGGTGTCGGCGGTATGCGGGGCGGGCGGAGGGGTGTGCTCCGACGAGCGGGTCAGGAAGGCGCTCTCTGTCCGCAACACTTACAAACTTTCGCATTTATAATATTATTACGAGTTACGCAGGACTCGAATTAAAATGCCGTTGGAATTAATATAGAATTTATTATCACTATACGAATAAAACAGGTACAAATATAACTAGACACTACTAGTACAAACTGCACGATTCAATAACACACGCAAAGTTCGTCACTATATGGCTCATCGAATCTGCGTCTTGCTCGTATCGTAATCCTCGCTTGACTGCCCCTCTCCGCCTTGGACCATTGCTTTATAATGCACCGATGCTATAACTGGCAAGCTTCGACGCAATACAATAACAACAAGAATTAGTTCCACACACCTGCCTAATAACGGCCATAAAACAAGTACAATAACAATACAATGTATTTCTTAATGACAAGTTCTAAACACAAAGTAAACAAAAGAATTCCAACTTGCGGGATTGTAATAAACTGCGCTTTACGACAGGCTTTGTCCGTATGGAAAAATATTAGTAAGACTATATAAAAAAAAACATTTTTTAACGCAAGCAAAGTTGCAGATAATAAATAGCTTGTAATAATTAAAGGATTCGTAATTACGTTTTTTTGCTCATAAAAATTCATACGGCGCTTCAGTACTGAGCGTAAATTAATTCGTCCATAAGTATTCAACCCCTTCACAAGGTTAAATGCTTTCATGAAATATGCTTGTTTTAGCTTTGCGCCTTTGAAAATATTATGATAAGTGAGTTTCAAGATTGAACTTTTCATATATTTCTGTGTATTTTATTAGGACGTAAAATAATTTTGTGATTATACTGTTACGAGTTACGCAGCACTCGAATTAAAATACCATTGAAATTACTATAGAATTTATTAGAACTATACAAACACGTATAAACACGTACAAATATAACTAGACACTACTAGTACTAACTGCACGATTCAATAACACGCGTATAGTCCGTCACTATATCCCTCATCGAATCTACGTCTTGCTGGTATCGTAATCCTCGATTGACTGCCCCACCACTCTGTTCGGGTATTGTTTTATACTAACTATACAATAAAAAAAATTGACAGCGTGCACTGGGGTTTTCGAGAAACAGTAATCTGACACCTGGTTAATTATTCCTGCGAACAGCCAACAAAGACAAAAAACAACAATAGGCTATTGTTTAAGTGCAAATTTTTAATACGAAGTAAACAAAAGAAGTCCAAACGCCGTGGCAGATAGTAAATGTGCTTTGTCTATAATAGGTATGCAGGTGGCCCAACTTGTAACAATACTTTCTTTGACTTTTATTATTCCGACGTTTCGACCACTTCAGTGGCCGTGATCACGGAATACAAAGATGTCAAGTGTCAACCAGTATTGTTAAAGTTAATTAGCCTACCGCTAACTAGTTCAATTTAATTGTTTAGTTTAAAGTTGGTGGTTTTCATTTACTCTATAAGAGCCTAATCTAATTTACCACTGCTTCGCAACACGTTGTGGCTTGAAGAGAAGAAGCGGCGCTAGAGACTCTTCAGCAAACATCCCTAGCTCTAATAATTTTATCTAATACTAGCTGTACCCAGCAGACGTTGTCTTGCCTTTAAAAAATAAAAATCTAGAAACCGATTCTAGCGTAATCTACCGGGACCAAATGTTAATCTAAACTACTCTCAAATCCACTTGAACAAACAAAAAATTCATCGAAATCAGGCCAGCGTTTAGGAGGAGTATCGTGGCGCCACCTACTGGGTCCAATCATTTATTTAAACCATTCCGGGACAAACTTCAACACATACAACAATAAAAAGAATACCTAAATTCTGGTACCCGATTGCAGCGCCATCTACCTGGTTAAATTTAAAATCTAAAATTCTAAATCATCCCAGTAGAAAATTATTAAAATACTAATATCGCTATTACAAGTAGGGGTTGATCGTAGAGGGTTGAAAATTTAGGGTTGTATGTATTTTTTAATGTTGTATCATAAAAAAATAAAAACGTATCTAAAAATTTAAAAAAAAATTGGGGTAGACTACCCTTAACATTTAGGGGGATGAAAAATAGATATTGTCCGATTCTCAGACCTACCCAAAATGCACACAAAATTAATAAAATTGAAAAAAGAGAATCGATCAAGCCGTTACGAAGGAGTATGGAAACGAACATTGTGACACGAGAATTTTATATATAAGAAGATAGCAGATATTTGACAGATGTGTTTACCCCTTGTTGCAAAGTTATCATAAAAAATAGGTCATTGTTTTTTGTCACAGTTTTGAAGCAGTTCAAATAAATTTCACAACTGAACCTAGTTAAAGATAGTTTTAAATCAATGTCTGGTTTGTAGGGCAACCGCAAAAGTTTTCGTATTAGAGCTACACTTGGAATTAATTAAAGTTCTGGACAGCATCCAAGTGTAGGACTTTTGAATGCAGGTTTTGATTTGAAAATTTGTAATTTTTTATCGATTCATTCATGGTGATATGATACACAACGTTTCTCCATCGCAAAAATATTATCCCCTAAAGCTTAAGTAAATATATTGTATTTTCTTAAGTTTTCGCGACTTGTACACATAATAAAACTACGTTTTAACGGTTTTAAGCGCGGTAATTTATTTTATTTAGCGGTAGGCTGAATAAAAACTTTGACAATACACGTTTGACAAATGTCATCTTTGTCTTCCGTGACCACGGCAACTGAAAAGCGGCTGATACGTCGGATAAACCTAAATAAAATAAATTATCGCGCTTAAAACCGTTAAAACGTAGTTTTATTATAAATCTATTGTTACAACTCGGATCCCGAAAAACACAAAACCCACTTGCATATATGAAACAATGCACATTTATTACCCGTTAAATTATTTTATGGTCGTCTTCTTTTGTTTAATTATTGGCATACGGCATATTGTTGTATTGTGATCATTAGCTAGGTGTAAAGGATTTAAAGTACAAGCTGATTTTAGGAGATTCGGTTCACGCGGCCAGGCAGACATGTTGCATCTGTGCAGTATAAAGCAATGGCCTGATTGAGAGAGCAGGTACTCAAGCCAGAACCACGATCAAGGCGAGACTTGTGTACATTCGGTTATCGGTTATTCACGTTTTATGGAATTACGACCCTCTACATTACGTTTGGATTTGTTATGCTCGGTTATATTTGTACCTGTGTTATACGTGTTTTTATAGTTCCAATAAACTCAATAGTAATTATAACGGCATTCCTAATTCGAGTGCCGCTAAACTCGTAACAGGTGGTAGGACATTTGCACAGCTACTACCCCTGGTCTAAAGTATGCGCCACAACAACCTTGAGGTGCGTTCCGGCATTAGTGACCATGTTCCGGTCTCCCTTAAGAGAGCAACAGCGCATTTGTAGCACTTTTGGTGTTGCGTATGTACGTAGACGATGGTAACCGCTTTCCATCAGGTGGGCCATATGCCTCTCTACTGAACTTAAATGAAACAAAGGTGATAAGAAAACGACAATTATATATTTGCGAAGGCGCTGTTTGACATCTCGTTGGAATAAACAAACAAACGAAATGAAAAACACACTCCGAGCTCATTGTTGGCATCGGCGCGTAATTCAAATGAGAAAAACATCTTTTTTACTGGAAATTGGACTGTTGTTTACCTACCGCGTTGACATAAAGGCAATTCTAACTAATATTATAAATATGAATTTGTTTGTTTGTTACGCTTTCAGACCTTAATTACTCAACTGATCGTTTTTACATTTTGCTTACGCCTTTGAGTATTAGGAGTATAAAAAATGGCATTACCCTTTTATGTAGAGATGCTACATGTTTTCGAAAAAAAAACATATTGAGTTATAGTGAGTTTGTAGGCTTCTATAAGATTCTTAAAGAAGTTCAGAAACTTACTCTAACTCAATATGAATAAGAGACCTTTTTTGAGGCAGGAAAATACCTTTCGTACACTACCGGGTCCTTTACTGGTATAAGACCAAAGCAATGCGAGTAATCCACTGAAGATGGCGCAGATAACAAAGTTGATTGCCGGTTTGTGAGGAGACTCAGCAAGGTAGGTACCGCATTAAAGAGGTAATCTATGGGCTAATACTCCGCTAAAACCCCTTCTCTTCCATGTCCTCACGCTCGTGGTAGGAAAAGCGTGAGACTTAGAACGTAGTTATACCCAAGCACTGATCTTGCGCATCAGTGCTTGAGAGTGCCCCGGAAGAAGCAAACTCACTTCGTCAACAGGGGCACGATCCTCCGCTCCCAGATGCTGGAGGAGCCCTAAAAGAATAGAAGCCCTAGTTTTAAAACGGGTGCATAGCCTTCTGTATCAATATTGTTACATGCCATCAAAGAAATGTGCACACCTGCCTGTCGTAAAAACGCAGTTTATTACCTTTCCTGCATTCGGAGTTCTTTTGTTTACTTCGTGTTTAAAATGTACAATTAAGAAAACATCCTATTGTTATCGTACTTGATTTATGGCCGTCATTAATGTCGAACTTGTCCTAGTTGTTATTGCATTGCGTCGAAGCCTGCTAGGTGTGCGGATTAACTCAGTGAACGCGGTCCTTTGTTATATTATACAGTTCAGTATAAAACAATGCCCGAACGGAGGGGTGGGGTCAAGTCAAGTGACTCATTTCGATTAGCGATATAGTGACGGACTTTGCGCGTGCTATTGAATCATGCAGTTTATACAGTGTCTATTTATATTTGTATGTGTTTTATACGTGTTTGTACCGTTCTAATAAACTCTATAGTAATTCCAACCGCATTCTGATTCGAGTCCTGTGTAGCTCGTAACAATATTATGTGATGAACATATATGCTATCGATCGACTACAGTAGCCAACGATTATAATGGCAACGGTAGGCCACTTCTCTACCTGAGTCGTGGAGTAACTTTGTTTGTTTGTTCGCAACTCGTTAACGACTATCGGCGAATGGTATGGGGACATACGGGGTAAAAAAACAGCACTAGAGTTGCGCAACAAAACCTTTATGGAATTTACTCCTTAAAAATCGAAAGTATTTATAATGCCTCTCTAATGGAAATTATATGAAAAGAGAAACAATACAAGCGTTACGTTATTTTATTTATGGTCTTAAGTAATATAGTCCATCAGTGCATATTCAAAAGAAATCATACTTAAGAAGTAAACCCCTGTCGTGCGTCGGAGTTGATCGGCTTACTTTTCTTAAAATAATCATTTATTTGATTGGCGATATAACGTTTTAAATGATTTAAGTCGGTGACTTACTTATCCTAACACCTTTTTCGTAATTTTCTAGATACTTGTTGTGCCAGAAAAATGTCGTTGTCATATATGCCATCTTATTGATATTAAAATTATCTTAAGTGTTGATCAGCGGTTTAAAACTTTTTGTCCGTTCAGGTCCGTTCCTGAACGGACAAAAAGTTTTAAAAGATGAAAGAATAGGATAGAATATATAATAGAAAAGAATAGAATATACTTTATTGCATAACATTTAGATACAATTTAAGAAGTTGAAGTACAGTAGACAATAGGCGGTCTTATCACTAAAAAGCTATTTCTTCCAGACAACCTTAGGATGGAATAGAGAAAATTGTGCAATACGTGGGTTTTGCAATATAAATAGAATGAAAAAGTATTATAAGTATAGTATATCTAATATATAAAATTCTCGTGTCACAGTTTTCGTTGCCATACTCCTCCGAAACGGCTTGACCGATTTTGATGAAATTTTTTGTGCTTATCCGGTATCTATGAGAATCGGCCAACATCTATTTTTCATCCCCCTAAATGTTAAGGGTAGTCCACCTCTAAATTTTTTATTTATTTTTTAGACAAAATTTTTAATTTCTATTTTTTTATGATACAACATACAAAAATACATACAACCCTAAATTATTAACCCTCTGCGACAAACCCCTATTTTTACCGGGCAGGACGACGTCTGCCGGGACAGCTAGTATTATATAAGATTTTGAGATGGTAAGTATAAATAGGCATTACATTAAAATTAAAGAAAGAAAGAATTAAATTTTTTGCGGCCAGCAGCGTGTTATAAGAGGCGACAAAATTACCCACAGTCAGGTTTATTTGCCTGTCTTAGTGGCAACGACCCCTGGTCTAGAGTGTGCCACTATAACAACCTTGAGTTCTGTTCTGGCATTGGCGGTCAGGTTCTAGATTTTCTTATGAAAGCAGCAGCGCATTTGTAGCAAGCAAAATCAGTGTTGCAAGTGTAAGGCGATGGCAGAGGTGGGCCGTGTGCCTATCTGCTGAGCTCATGCAATAAATTTAGACTTGTTGTGTCCGGTTATATTTGTACCAGTGTTATACATGTTTGTATAGTTCTAATAAATTGTGTAGTTAATTCGAAAGGCATTTTTTAATTGAAGTCCCACACTCGTAACAATATGACAACTCCTTATTACTTCAGGAATTTATGAAATATAAATTGTGTTTTTCCCCAATTAATTTCGGATTGTATATTTAATATAATACATATTTATAAAAATAACATCCCGTATGTTTTCAAAAATATACTGATTGTGCGTTAGGTTGAGCTATCGTACTAATTGGACATTAAAACTTTTATAATAGGTTACCACATGCACGTAATGGTAGTCTATGGACTTCAATAACCGCATCTCAATTTAATGACGACGATTCGAATCCCGGCTAAAACAATTTATAAGGATTTTATATAAATTAAATTTAAAAACACAACTCCAAGTTTTCTGTCTGGCTATCTCTTTCTATTTTATTTTAAAATAAATAATTCAGCAAACAGTCACACATATTGTATACACGCATCATAAGCAAGTTATGCTTGTGTTGTCCCATCTCATGTATGTGCCTACGTATGCCACGATATTTTTTTTTATTGAAGTGAAACTTCTATATAGACTGGGTCTTATGTTTTTTCTGTCACGGAAAAGCGTCACGGCCGCGTGTTCTAATACTTACAATTTTAAACTCGTGATATCTTTTGAATGGAATGTCCGAATTGGATAATTCAAAAAGTTATATAAAGTTATTAAAGCAGTCTTGAATATGAAGTAATTTATTTTGCTAAAGATGAATACCAAGATACAAATAAAGAGCTTTTTCTAGCGGCGGCATTTTAATTAAACTTTTAAAATAAAAGAATACTTGTTGTGGCATAACTATAACAGTTAGACATATGCTGTCGCGACACTTTTTGTAGATAATGATGTGTTCTGCAAAGTCGTAGTACATTATTTTATTCTATTATCAATAGTTTTCACAGCACATGCCATTATATTCTTAAGAATGTGTCTATACGGATATAATTTGACACAGTTTTACTACTAGCGAACCTGGCAGACCTTCGACTACCCAGAAACTAACAAACTATACATTTATCGGGACCAATTGTGATTATAAATTACCCAGAGACCCACACACTCAAACAGACACAAAAATGTTTGGTTTGTTGTATGAATTCAGCCGACTGGAAGACTGTCCACCTGATGGAAAGCGGTTACTGTCGCCTATGGACATTTGCAGCACCAAAAATGCGGTGCTGCTCTCTAAAGGGAGACTGGAACCTTGGCAGTAATACTGGAACACAACTCAAGATTGTTAAAGCGGCAGGGGTTAAAGCCATCCAGACGGGTCAACCCTGTTGGATATTCTGTGAGAGCGTGGTATCATACCACCGACCACTAACAGCTGTAATCAAGCAATTATTCCAGCTCTTAGAGCTTTTCTCTTCTGTTTCAGAGCTATTAGCATATTTTCCAAAACTAATCGAAGTTGAATATATAATATGAATGTAATATGAATGTAAATATGAATGTCAAAGAAGCAAGTGAGGTGTGTAAGAATAAGCCTGTATGGCGCTCTGTTGTTCGTGCCTACCCCGCAAGGGACCTGGCGTGAAGTTATTAATGTATGTATGTAGTCGAAATTTGCCTATAATAATTAATGTCAAAGACTATACTTCTATAATCACAGATTTCGCCAAGGCTACACTGTTAATCTAACTTCAACAATAAACAAAAGATTATATATGCGTGTGTGTGTCAAATACATGGTAGTGTGTGTAATGTTTTTTTAATGGTTTAAGGCCGCTTGCATAAGGTTGCTTAAATTGATTTAAGAAACAAAAAATGTATTTAACACTCTTTAATACGAATAGCGTCTTGCACAAAGGAAAATTTGCCGCTAAATAACTGTTTCAAGAACTGTCAACACGTTTTGTGTAAAACGTATTTAGGCAGTTTAATATGACTAACTATTATATAGCAATCTATAATCTATATTATAGCAATCGTCACTTCATGGCTATATCTAATATATAAAATTCTCATGTCACAGTTTTCGTTGCCATACTCTTCCGAAACGGCTTGACCGATTTTGATGAAATTTTTTGTGCTTATCCGGTATCTATGAGAATCGGCCAACATCTATTTGTCATCCCCCTAAATGTTAGAGGTAGTCCACCCCTAACTTTTATTTTTTATTTTTTAGACAAAAATTTTAATTTATATTTTTTTATGATACAACATACAAAAATACACACAACCCTAGATTTTCAACCCTCTAAGATCAACCCCTACTTTTTACCGGGCAGGACGATGTTTGCCGGGACAGCTAGTGAACTATAAGTGTGCGAAATTTCATACGCCTTCCGCGCAATTTTCGTAAAGAGGAGTACAAACTTTTTGCTTCGCGTATTAATATATAAAATGCGTGTATGCGTATATAAATCCAATAAAATGAAATTAAATATGTATCGAAAAACAATATCCAGTATTCAACAAAACAAACATAATACCTCATTTGCATGCGAACCACGACTGTTATCATCCGATAGTATTTATTTAAATTTAATGGATTGCCGGCAACTGCGGGGAAAAGATAATACCTTGACCGGTTGATGGTTTCAATTTCCAGAGTTTTATTAAGTAAATGTAAATTGGAAGCCTTAGAACTTGTCCGAACATAATCAAAGAAAGAAAGTTTATTTTACTTTTTCACACAACGATTTACAAATGACATTAGAACTGTTGATGAACGTCGTAGAAGAACATAAAATAACAACAGGCTGTTCTCTAGAAACGTATGCCAATAAATAAGTAAACAAAAGAAAACGATCATAAAAGAATTACAAACACATCATAAAAATATGTTTTTTTACAGATTTGGAGTGGAATTTGTTTTTGTCGAAACCCAATTTGTAGCATTACAATCATCCTTAGACGTTTTCATAGTGACCATTGGTGTAACGGGGCCAAGTGGCGTGAGGTGACAGGTGTCATTTGTGACCCCAAGATGTCAATCAAATTAAAAGACCTGATCTGTAAATCCATCATTAGACCTGTCTTTTTGTATGGGAGTGAAACGTGGTCTGTACTTGAGCGACAAGAACTGCGTGTCACGGAAATGAACATATTGCGATGGATGTATGGAGTGTAGCGGAAAGACCGGGTCAGGAACTCCCGTATCCGCGGCAGTCTTCATGTCCGTGACATTGCAGACAAGCTGCAAGAGTATCGCTTACGCTTGTACGGTCATGTTTTACGCAGACCGGCTAATTATGTGGGGAACAAATGTCTAGCCATGCCGCCTCCGCCAGGTCCCGGTCGAAGGGGAAGGCCCAAGAAATGTTGACTTGACGTCGTGAAGGACATGCGTGCCCATGGTCTCAAAACGGGGGATGCTGTAGACCGCGCGAAGTGGAGTAGAAAAAGTAGGAAAGCGGAGTGAACGCTCCAAATGGGACTTAACGTTCGGTTGATGATGCGGTGATGACCATTGGTGTAACGACTATAAGCGGTATATAACGTCTACTGACCCCTGGTGCCGCTTTCAGCATCTAATACCATCTACACACGACCATGTAAAACATACTACGGTGTTCAAAGGAAATAGTTCCAAGTACTACAAAGACAAAGGGGTTCAAATAGCTGAAGTGACAACGTTTAACCCTTTTCGTTTTGACAACTAAGTTTTATTGTTTAAATAGTTTCCTTCTTACGTTTCAAAAGACCTGGCATACTTACGCAAATTAAAAATTGGTTGTACTTTTTAATTGACTTCATTTTAAAAGTTTTCTGGCTACCGTTCGTGTAGGAACACTAGCACCCCTGGTTTAAATCATGTCGCCATAACAACCTTAAGTTGTATTGCGGAATTAGTGATCCAGGTTCCAGTCTTCCTTAAGAGTGCAGCAGCGCAATTGTAGCACCTTTGGTGTTGCAAATGTCTATAGGCGATGGTAACCGCTTTCCATCAAGTGAGCCGTCTTCCTGTCTGCTAAACTCCTGCAATAAAAATATAAAAAAGCGACAGTAAAACAAGTAATCAGTTTCTGACTGCAAGAATAAATAAAAAGCAAAAATAATTACTTTCTACAACTTGTTGTGGTCTATATAGTACAACACAGGTACAAATGTAACTGGACACAACCAGTACAAACTGCACGATTCAATAACACGCGCAAAGTCCGTCACTATAGAGCTTATCGAATGTACACGTCGTTGCTCGTATCGTTGTCCTCGCTTGACTGCCCTTCGGTCGGACATTGTTTTATACTAATTATACAGCACTTGACCGCGTGGACTGAAATTTTCCAAGAAAACGTAATTGCAGGTGTCTGCAGCCATAAACGAGTACAATAATAATAGGATGGTTTTTTCCTAATTACAATTAATAAACACAAAGTAAAGAAAAGAAGTCCAAATTGCGGGAAACGTAATACAGTAATAAAGGTAACTACACTCGTGCATTCACTTTGTCGGCGTGTAACAATATAGGTGTATTATGTATAATAACGGCCCATAAATGTCCTACTGCTGGACTCGAGCCACACATTATAGGAGGTTGGGGGGGGGGGTTTGTAGTATACCCGCCACGCTTCACGCTTGTCCAAGGCGACTTGGCAGGTTTGACACATCAGTTATTTCGGCAGGTCGCATCACGATGTTTTCCTTCACCGTTATTAGCACGTGGTATTTTTTTTATAGCTGGAGTACAGCAAACAGGCTGACGGCCCACCTGGTGGAAAGCGGCTACCGTCGCCTATGAACGTTTGCAACATCAGGGATGTCACCAACGCGCTGCCGACCTCGAAGAAATTTTATGACACCCTTTTTGAAAAATTCCATATCCTAGCCCTGTGGGAAAACCTCAGCCGGGAGCTCATTCCAAATCCCGACGGTACGCAAGAGAAACGTTCTACAGAACCGTTGCGGTAATTGTAGCAATATGCATATAGGTCAGAAAACTACCTAAGTGGTGTACGCGTTCTAGCCAGGATCGAACCCGCGACCTTTGACTTTACTAGCTACCATGACTTTTAGACGTAGCATTTACTTTCTAATTACAATAAATTAATTACATCTTGTTTAACGTTCAATAACCGTTAATTAAAAAGAAAATTATGAAAATTACTTTCATAACAAAGCCCACACAAACAATACGACAACTTAACTAAATGAAGAAAAAGCTTTGTTTGTATTCAAAAAAAAATAACGATACAAACTGGACTAGAAGCGGCATCGATTTCAGATTATATCTATATTACTAACAAACTAACTTAATCGTCTGTATGTAAATTGTAGGACCTTATGTCGAGGGCGTAAGGTATAGTATCGTCTAAGTTTCTATAAATGAGAAGTAAATGAAGAGAAATATGGGAGAGTTCCCGTCCAATAGGGTATATTTTGGAGGCATTTTACGAGCAGTTTAGCTATCTAGAGAAAGGGACAGAATGGCACTTACATAGATATACAGTATCTGGATAAGGCATCTTGCTAAGTAATGCGGTTATTACGCCATGCGATTTATAGGACCACTGCCCCAAATCAAGATTTAGTGCAAAAGAGAGTCATTGAATTCTTGTACTTTATAATATATTTATTCTTTGTACCTATATACGTTTATAATTGTGAATATGGTGGAGATACTCTTCTGATAATTGAATTTAAATCAAAGAATAAAAAAGGATAATATCGTGTAATGTCTCCATAAATAAAGTAAAGAAATATTACAATGCTCGTCTCAAAATCCATCTATCAACAAGTTTGGGTTGTGGAAAAATGTGACGTGACGCGTAACCAAAAAATGTGAAGGTAAATTTTTTTCAACGTCGATAAGGAAGTTTCACTTCAAAAATGTTTCAAATCTATATTCAATTTGGCAGACCCAGTGAAAATGATAATAATAATAGCTTTGCTGACCTGTCTTCGGCTATTACTACCTATAAAATGTACACTACTATTTCCTCAGTGTTTAATATCCGTAGGACCCCTGCATACACATAATATGTTTGGCATATCCATTCACACTAAAGCTATGTACACCATACATTTTGTTGAAACAAGATAATATGTCTGATATATTTTAATAAAAAAGCCAAATGTAGTATTATACTCTGAGATTTTTATGAGTGGGGCATTTTGAGTGTGTTTTGAGTTAGAAAATAAATATTGTTTGAATATACACAATATACACATACATATTGAAATGCCTGTTTTGAGAAATTTTAAGACACCTATTTTTTAAAACTGTATCCTAGGACTGTGGGAAAACCTCAGCTAGGAGCTCAGTCCAAGTCTCAACGGTGCGCAAACGTTCTTAAAAGACGCTTACGTCCATGAGCAAACTAGCTCAAGGATCAGAGGGGTGAGCTCCCAACCGATAGGGAGCAGTACGATTGTAGAAAGAGGACAAAGGCCTCAATCTAAACAGTTCTTCGATACACTCCCCGTTATACAGTCGGTAGAATACGCAGAGAAAAGCGAAGTCTCCTATGGCCAAGCGTAGCAAGACCTCCTGTGACTATGGGATCGTCAGCAACGCGAACAGCTCAACATTGTATACAATTATACATACATATGCATATGTATTTGAAATTCAACCCTAAGGTCGTTTAAAAATGTATTAAGAGTTTTCTTACATGAGCGAATTCGTGAGCAATAGCTAGTCATATTACATATATTATTGTTACAAGTTTAGCGAGACTCGAATCAAAATGCCGTTAGAATTACTATATAGTTTATTAGAACTACACAAACACAGGTACAAATATAACCCGAACACAAAAAATCCAAACGTTACGCAGAAGGTCGTAATTCAATAAAACGCGCAAAGTCCATCACTAATAGATTACCGAACGTACTCACGTCTCGCCTTCATCGTGGTTCTCGCTCGACTCCCCCCTCCTTCAATCAGGTCATCGTTTTATACTGCACAAATGCAATGCGCCCGTATCGTAGTCGACATAATCCGAAACACCTGGCTGATGAGTCGGTCGCAGCGGCCATAAATGAGTAGAATAAACCAATGGGCTGTTTCTCTAGAAACATATACCAATAAATAAGTAAACAAAAGAAGACGATCATAAAACATTAAAACTAGTTCAAATGCCGACAGATAATAAAATGAGTTTTGTTTCAGATATGCAGGTGGATTTTGTTTTTGTCTGGACCTGAGTTGTAACAATATAGATACTAGTTTTGAGTAAACCCTTACAGAATCTTCAGTAATGAAGAAACTCAGTAAACATACTTAATGGATACTTTTTCATTAAATTTTCATAAGAAACTTTATTTTCAATCGGTTGATTTATTATGAAAATCAGCAATCTCATTTTAATGTTATTTCAAATTCTATCTACTCTACTACCCTCATTTAGTTAGAGAGCGTACCTTAATTAAGTTAAATGTTAGTGTAATACTGGTCTGAGCAAACACTCTAACGGTTTAATTACTACGCCATTGTTTGACTTGAATATAGGTAACTACCCTTATTGTAATGAGATTTACTTCGAAGCTTGTTTTAAGTCTTCATTATTTCTGACGTACCATGCTGATATCACTATTTTTATTACAGCTCTTACGGCCAACAATCATGGTCGTCAACCAATCACAGGCCACTGCTGGACGTAGGCCTCCCCAAGTCCGCGCCAGTCATCACTGCTGACTTTGCGCAGATCATCAGTCCTTCGGGCACAGGACACTACGTTTACGCGGTCTCCACTCCAGGACTTGTCTGCTCCATCGTCCGCTGGTCCTGCGACAGACGTGACCGGCCTACTACCACTTCAACTTGCTAATTTTGCGAGCTATGGGTTACCTTGGTGCTCTTACGGATATCCTCATTTCTAATTCGAACCATATGAGAAACACCCAACACCACTCGCTACATAGACTGTGAAGTGACATGTAATTTGTGGACTAGTCCTGCCGCCAGTGTCCAAAAACTATATTTGGTTTAAAATATTTTACATTTTATATCTCTATCTATAACTTAATGTGGCAGTTGAGGATAGAACCTTCTAGAATCATATGATGCTTTTAAGACTTTTAGTAAAATGTGGAAGATTGTGGAAATAAAAGACAGGGATGGATACATTTCAGAGAGAGGTAGACGATGAACAAAAGAATGACGATATGAAGATTGGTATTATGGAATAGAAGATTAGAGAAAGCAAAAGACAGAAATAGAGATATTTTTACAAAAGGTAAATAAAATAAAATAAAAAGGAATAGAAGACTGAAATCAGGGTGTCCAAATATTCTTCCAAGTATATTAGCAATGCAAGGCGGGCGTAACGGAGAATTCAATGAAATAGAGAGTAACGAGGAGACAGTAAACTAAATGTTTAATAAAAGCCAGTGAAGAGTAGAGTAAAAACAGATGGAAGAAAACAGGAGAAACTCAAGAGCTAGATCACAGTACTTGAGAGGGGCTACAGAAGGAATTTCAGGAGCGTGCAGCAAACCGGTAAGATGCGTGTACAACGTCAGCGACGGTATGTGTATGTTTTCATGGCTGGTGTCCAGCTGGAATGATGGCCCAATTGTGATGAAAAGTGGTTACCATTGCCTATGAACATTAGCAATATCAGAGGTGCTGCCAATGTGATGCTGGCCTTGAATCGAAAACTAGAACCTGGCCACTGATGCTGGAACTCAACTCAAAGTTCTTATTGCGGCATAGTCTAAACCAGGGATGGCTGTGGGTTGTTTGGTCACCTCTTACGACAGGCCAACCGGCTAAGTAGTAATTTTTTTTTCCGTTCCTGCATGAAGGTACGGTTTTCGCGGCACACTCTGATATACTGGTTATATAGGCAGACAAATGCCCTACCACATGTATCTGGGTTGTCTTGTCGCCTCTTACGAAACCGCCCAGCTACAGGGATTAATATTCTTTCTATATTCCTGCAGGGATATGTGGCATAAGCCTCAGGAAGCTTCTGTCTAGTTGTGGACTATGATTAGCTGTCGACCACATTGAGTACATTATAAAACTTAACCTCACTACCACATGATAGTACAAGCAAAACTTAAATGCGTGTCTGAAGTTCGTGCATATTATTGCGCGGAATACAGGTCTAAGTTTCATAGCCGGAGCTGAGAGGAGAGAATATCTCTCTCCCACTCAGCCACTATCCGGAATCGTATGTTATCTCTTTCGCACGACGCACCGTAAATTACAATAAACGGTTACATTTGATCTGACGGATCATTTGCACATCGGATCTATACAAATCTAAGGAACTATCTTCACTCGAAGCGCATATAAGTTTTGCGCGCACTGTATATCATTGCCATTATCCAAAGACTTATAAAAGAACAGTCATACGTCGGATGTCTCTCCAGCACATTAATAAAGGATCATCTACATTCTCATTCACAAAAAGCTGCGATATATAGTCGTGTCCTTACTTACGTAGCCTGGTACTCCTATATCCTTGGTACGTGAGAATATCTCCATAGAAGTATCTGGTGTGGTCCCAATGTTGGCTATTATTGTAATTATTAATTATTATTTAAACAATACGTTTCATTATTGTTCTTTAAAGCGTTCGGAATAAAAAACCAAAGAAATCACATTCATTGTGTTGTTTTATTCATTCATAATTAAAATAATTAAATGGTTATTATTTATGTCGATAAGACACTGGTAGTTAAAATACTTACTCTGCATAGTTTTAATAAAAAATAATATTTATTTCAGAGATAGTTATTTGCATATTACAAGCTTACATTTAATGTGCAGTGTTTGTAAGCAAATTCTTTTAATTATCATTTTTCGATTCTTCTTTTTCAATTCATGAAGACTGCAATGTTGTTAATTTCGCTTAACTGCAGCTCAACTTCTTTGGCACAAGAATAATCAATTTTAAAATATTTAATAATTTAAAATGTATTTCTCTTGTGGATACGTTATATATGAATACAAACTACAATGTATAACTAACAGTATGAATCTTAGCTCGGCGTTTTTCTAGGATGCTACTTCTCACTAGATTTCTAATTACAAATCGTTGCAAAGCAGTGTTAGATGTATACAAAAAAATGGATTCATTGTTATTATATATATATATATATATATATATATATATATATATATATATATATATATATATATATATATATATATATATATATATATATATATATAACCAGTATCGCCAAGTAACCTTCTTTCAGCATATACAAACTTATCTTTTATTATTTAAATTTTTTCTTAATAATAATGCCCATTAACCAGGCAAGTGCGTGATCACTCTCAAATTCCCAAGTCCAAATTGTCCCACACTTCTTTCCCTGTAAAATTGACCAGTTCGCTTATCGCCAAACCCAGCGCCACCGCAACAATAACTATGAGTTCTACTTGAGCTCTTCAAATGATGTTCTTGAACAGAAAATAATTTGATATTGGATTAATTGTCTTAAAATCGCTGTAACTCACACCACACATTTGCAAATGCAAATTACCTCAACTCGAAAGTTTCCTTATCTAACAGTTTCGTGTTCAGATTTACGTGTTTAGTTCTAACTGCAAACTTTTTACTATAAATGTCGTATATCGTATGCAAGCAGAGGAAAGCTCTCAAATGATTAGAATTTCATGAAACTACAATGTTGTTGCTTGCAAATATTCAAATTTAAGATTTTATTCAAACTGAACTGCACTGCACTGCAATGTACTGGAGAGCATTTTTTGAAAGTCATACATGTAAGTTAAAAATTAAGTATATATCCGATTGTTTGTACATTGTAACCTATCTATACTAGTTTGTGACTTTAAGGGGGTAATCTCTGGATTTACTAAACTGATTTTGAAAATTCTTTAACCAATGGAAAGTGTTATGTATGTAAACCGGTAACGGTCGACCTATAAGAAAACATATAGATCACTTAAGGCGTAGATCTAGACTATCGGGGGCGGTCGGTTCTGGGAGTACCATTTCAAAAGGTGATATAATACAGGCGGAAGTGGTTGGGCGTGAGGATGGAGCCCCGCAAGAGCGGGGGTCAGCGGATGTAGTAGAGACCGATAGGAGTCAAGGAGAGAGTAACGATCAGGGAGAAATTGAACTCCCGGAACCACATGCCGTAATGCAAGAGCCTTCACCTCAGCCAGTGAGTCATGCCAACCGCAATCGGAAACCTGTAATTCGGTTTCAAATTGATTAATTAAGATATTTATATAATAATTTAAGATAGTTGTAAGTTTAGTTGTTAAGTCGAAATTAAGTGGTGAGGTGTTATGTATGTAAACCGAAAAAAGGTTATAACAAGTAGGTAGATACAAAAATTATGCACATCCATTCTCGCAATAGAAAGTATCACGCCCAGTCGTTGTTTTATTGAAAAGCCCTTAAAAATATCTAGAAATATCTCTCAGAAAGCTACATTATTCCTGCGGTGGGTATATTTGATTGTGATTAATAATAAGTTTTTTTTCTGATGCCCAGCGAAGTGGACACGGGTCAGGTAGTATACAATATATCCAATACATTCTACGCAGTTTTGACAGAAATCTTTTACTGTGCATGCTGTGAGGCTGTGCATAATGCATTACCAATGAGCATCAGTAGCGCAAAGTCACTTATATCTTTCAATAAACTCCTCAAACATCATTACAAACTTGTATAACACAGGTTCAAATATAACCAAACACAACACGTCCAAACGTAATGCAGAAGGTCACAATTCCATGAAACGCGCAAAGTCCGCCACTTATCATATTCCCGATTGTAGTACACACGTCCTGCTTCGCTCGTGGTTATCGCTCGACTGCCGCGTCCCTCAATCGGGACATTGCTTTATACTGCACAGATGCAATATGCCGCGTGGACCAAGTTTTACTTGTTTTTTTATATGTATATACATATAGATATTTAAATAATGTAAGTTGTTAAGAAATACCTGTGAAAATTAATTGTACAAAATACGGAACACTTAGCATTTCCCATACAAACTAAATCGATCAGGAAAACCGTAATATTGTACGTCGGTCCATCATGATAAATCTCTCGGCCACCGTGGGACATGTTCAGACGATTTATGACCTCCGCCCGGTTTCACTCCAAACTCCCTAATAGGGTAATTAGTTGCGATAATGGGGATAATTTGGGGACATTTTGGGGAAAATTTGGTGATCGATATTTAGTTTGATATTGACCTAGTTGGAGAAAAAGCTGGTGGGTACCAAGGGTGCTGTGGTTTTTCAAGGAAACTCCGAATTTCCCAATTGAACAATATTATATATTTAGGTAGACTTATTCGAGTACATATTTTTACAATTACGAATTAATATTAAGCACATTTTTCATAACGTTTCAAACACAAACGTCAAATTTTCAAATATATTTTTTACTATTTCTTTATCTCGCCAGCAATGGTGAGATAAAGAAAGTATAATAATACATTATTATAATAATAATAATGTATTGTTAAGGCCCCGCCTTAGCCTCCCCGCCGGCTGGTTAAGGTAACCCCGGACCTTAACCAGCCGGCACGCAGTGGAGCTCGCTAGAGCTAAGACTCAAGCTCCAGGGGAGGAAGTGATAAATAGCATTACGTCAGAAGTAGCTTCGGTGAACCTGCAGCCCACCTCTCTACACCCCTTAGCCACTCACACTCATGTTGCCCCTGTCTTCTATGGCATTTTTTCAGGCCCATGCAGGGAGAGGCGAATCAGTGTCTGTCCATTTTTCCATGTTCCTTGAACATTACGACGGGCAGACGACATAGTCTCCATATTCCCAGACCCACAGTATCACTAGGAGTTCATCTCAACAGCCCGGTACTTTTTGTCCTCATTTCCCACAATAGTCGTACACTGGCCGGGGCTTGTCCTTGGGTG
The DNA here is from genome assembly GCA_012273795.1 of Dendrolimus punctatus. NCBI lineage: Eukaryota > Metazoa > Arthropoda > Insecta > Lepidoptera > Lasiocampidae > Dendrolimus > Dendrolimus punctatus. The sequence goes on along the minus strand of CM022551.1, from coordinate 7,759,083 downwards.
CATTATTATATGGTGTAGACAGGCATAATCTCCGGTCAGTGTCACGCGCATTTTTACATTAAATTTATCAAGGGTCTCTACGTGTTGGCCTCCCCATGGCCCCACGCAAGCCCTCCAAAAGTCCGGGCCATTTTTATGGCCCGTGGTCTTGAAATACATACGTATGTATTATTATATTATAACTATCGGAAATATATACTGAAGGATGCCACCTTAGACATCTGTCGGGCATATCATCGCCCAGGTGAATCTCTCAAGCATATTGTTTTCGGCTGTTCACATCTTTCTAACGGCAAATACTTGCACAGACGTAACCTCGTAGCCAGGATTATTCACCAGCAACTTGCCCTTCGATACAGTCTTGTGGAAACGGAGGTGCCTTATTACCAGTACTCGCCGGAGCCAGTTCTTGAAAACAGTCGTGACACGCTCTACTGGGATCAATCAGTTATAACGGACAGGACTATTGTAGCCAATAAGCCTGATATCGTGATGGTAGATCCATCTGCGCGACGAGCAATACAGTCAGTATCCCGCGTGATGATAACCTCGTGAAGAAAGAAAAAGAAAACTAAGTAAATACTTAGATCTTGCTCACGAGGTTACCGCTATGTGACGTCTGGAGTCAACGAGCATTATGCCGATAGTTGTTACCGTGAACGGTCTTATAGCGAAAAGCCTCGACCGTCATCTAGAGAGGCTTTCACTGGGAGGCTGGGTGAAGGGCCAGATACAGAAGGCAGCACTCTTGGACACGGCACGAATTGAGAAGAGGTTCCTGTCTCTGGTGCCCTGACCACCGGTAGTTTGGACCCCAGACCCCGCTGCCGGCGAAGATCAGTTTTTTATTAAAAAAAAAAAAAAAAGTGTATACATATATATACTTACACTAGCTGTCCCGGCATACGTCGTCCTGCCCGGTAAAAAATAGGGGTTGATCGTAGAGGGTTGAAAATCTAGGGTTGTATGTATTTTTGTATGTTGTATCATAAAAAAATAGAAATTAAAAATTTTGTCTAAAAATATAAAAAAAAGTTAGGGGTGGACTACCCCTAACATTTAGGGGGATGAAAAATAGATGTTGGCCGATTCTCATAGATACCGGATAAGCACAAAAAATTTCATCAAAATCGGTCAAGCCGTTTCGGAGGAGTATGGCAACGAAAACTGTGACACGAGAATTTTATATATTAGAAAGACATATATATACTTTTTTAAGAATAAAATAAGAAATATGTATTATTATACTTTTTTTCTAGTTATATTTCTAAACCCACAAACACATTTTTTAAATCCATCCTAAGGTTGCCTTGAAGAAATTGCTTTTAGTGATAAGAGCACCTATTGTCTTCTGTACTTAAAGTTCTTGAATTGTATCTTAATATTATACAATAAAATATATTCTATTCTATTCCATGTTTGTCTTTCGTTATTCAAAATTGGCCGAAACGTCGAAATTAAAACATTGCTCGTTACTGGGGCCTTCTATTAAATCTATTCTTGTGGAGTGAAGTCCAAAAACAAGTAGCGTCGTAATAATGATTTAATATTAATATAATATGATTTTATATTAAAGAATCTAAATTAAAATTCAGGAACAGGGAGGGACTAAAATTATAATGAAGCAATATGTTAATTTATACAGGGTGTATTAAAACGGATGAATACATACAAATCAAGGCACATTAATTAATCTTATGTTTTAATTAATTAAGCGAATACTTAAGTCCAGTACTTGTTACAAAGTTAGAATGTTTCTGAATAAATTTACATATTATTACAAATCATATCCGGAAAACACAAAACCCACCTGCATATTTGAAACAAAGCTCATTTATTACCCGTCGGCATTTGAACTAATAATATTGAAATACTTTTATAGCAGTCTTCTTTCGTTTACTTATTGGCATACGGCCTATTGTTGTGTTGTGGTGATCATTAGCCAGGTGTTACGGATTAAAAGTACAAGCTGATTCTAGGAAAGGTGGTCCACACGGCCGGGTGGACTTATTGCATCTGTGCAGTATAAAGTAATGGCCCGATTGAGGGAGGAGTTAGTCGAGCAAGAACCATGAACGAAGCAACTGTGTACTACATACATACATACATAACTTCACGCCAGGTCCCTCGCGGGTAGGCACGAACAACAGAGCGCCACACAGGCCCATTCTTACACACCTCACTTGCTTCTTTGACATTCATAGCTCTTGTCATGCACGCTCGTCTGTTCTTAAGGCTCCTAACATCACCTTCTGCTAATACATGATCAATTTGATCATGGAAGGTGTGTCGTGGCCTTCCGCGACTTCTGCATCCATCCACTTTTGCATTGTATATCTGTTTAGTCATTCTTTCATCATACATTCTTTCCACATGCCCGAACCACCGGAGCATTCCTTTCCTTACCTTCACCCCGACACTCTCTTTCAGACTAACTCTCTTTCTTACTTCGGTATTGCGAACGCGGTCCGCGAGCATCACTCCGCAGATTTTGCGCAGTGCTCGCATCTCGACCGCGTTTACTCTACTTTCATGCTCTCTATTCCATACCCAACTCTCGCTTCCATACGTGAGCGTAGGTACCAGAACCGCGTTCTGTATGGTAAGTTGGGCCTTCTGGCTGAGGTTCTTAGCGCCTAACTGTGTACTACAATCGGGAATCTTTTAGTGACGCACTGCGCGTTTGATTGAACTGCGACCTTCTGCATTACGTTTGGATTTGTTGTGTTCAGTTATATTTGTACTTGTGTTATACGTGTTTGTATGATTCTAATAAACTTTTAATGCCATTAGAATGATGATGCCAGTTTAATGATATTAATAGTTTGTAATAGTATCGTTTCTTTTTAGATATTGTGAAACCTAATATATTAGATTTAACTTATAGAAGAAAACTATCATCGGATATTGGAGATCAAATACTTTCGGCTAACTCGAGTCCAATTTCCTTTATATTATTTCTTCATCCAATCATGAAAATATATCAATTTACGTAATTCGATGGTAACAGAAGATATAATATAAATTAGTATAACTGTTGCTATATGAAATATGTATTTATGTTTCATAATAATTCTGTTTGATTTTATGAAGCGATCTTGGATGTATATCTTATATATATGAAAATCTTGTGTCACGACGATATTGCCAATAAACTCCAAAACTACTGAACCGATTTCAATCAAATTTGCACACCGTATGCAGTTTGATCCAACTTAAAAGATAGGATACTTTAGATACTGTTGGAACCGGTAGGTGGCGCTGAGATCGGGTTCTAGAATCCTCCTGGAGCAAATTTGGTGATTTTGTGTTTGAGTGGGTCCCCAGATGGTTTAAATCCACAATTGGAACCGGTAGGTGGCGCTGGGATTGGGTGCAAGATTTTTATTTTATTAGAGCAGGACAACGTCTGCCAGGGCCGGGCCTCGGGTCGCCCGATATAAGCGATAAATTGAATTAGTTTAACTTACTAATTAGTTAGTACTAAATAAGTTGAACTATTTAATATTGAAATTGTTTGACTTGAGAAAATCTTAGGTTACTTAAATTTTATGTATCTAGCGCATGGGTAAAAGTGAGAGAGGAGGAGCTTGCCTACCGCTGCCGTATGCGTGAGACAAAAGGAAAGACTAGCGCCGTAACGCGTTACGTAACGAAGCGGTTTACCCTCCCACACGAAGTTATCAGTTCAAAATGAATGTTTGTCTGTATGTCCTTTGTAGTATCGTAAAGTATACATTTGATCATATGATTATGTTAAGCAAAGTTGTTGTGCATGAGCCAAAGGTTTCTGGGTTGGGTCACAATTGTTCCAGATAGGTGGCGCTGCTATCGGATATCGATTGAAGCTTTTCCGGGTAGCGCGACGTCTACCGGGACAGCTAGTCTTGATATATAAAAATGAATGTTTGTCTGTATATCCTTTAAAGAGTCGTAAACTAAACATCCGATTTTGGTGATTTTGTTTTTGTGTGTTTGAGTGGGTTCCCGGATGGTTTAGGTTCGCAATTAGAACCTATAGGTGGCTCTGAGATCGGGTTCTAGAATCTTCTGGATCACATAGACCGATTTTTATGATTTTATTTCTGTGCCATGGAACAGTCTTTTAGGAATTCAGAAAATAGGCGGTACGAAGTTCGCGTTTTGAAGTGATAACATCTTATGGGGGGGGTAAACCGTTTAGTTACGTAACGCGTTACGGCGCCAGTCTGTCTGGCTTCCCTTTCTCTCACGCTTACGGCAGCGGAAGGCAGGCATCTTCTCTCTCACTCTAACCCACAGCACTAGCCGTATTTCGGTAATTAGATTAAATAATCATACTAATAATGCACATACACAAGATTCTAATGTTCATATTCAAGAATTGTAACTAAAAATAACATGTATTTTATTATTAATAATAGATTTTATTAATAAATAACCTTTTCTTACATTATCATATCAATAAACATGAAAATTTAAGTAATAACCTAAGCTTTATCTCAAGTTAAACAATTTTAATATTAAATAGTTCAACTTAGATTAGTTTAAGTTATCACATCTGTCGGGCGTCCCGAGACGTATACGTTTTTTTGGATATAATGTCAGTTCTTTAATCCGTGCAGGAACGGAGAAAGAATACAATTTCCTGCGGCCCGGCGGCCTGTCGTAAGAGGCGACAAAACAACCCACAGCCAGGTGGTAGGGCATTTGCCCGACTGGATGGCTACCACCCCTGGTCTAGAGTATGTCGCCATAACAACCTTGTGTTGTGTTCCGGCATTAGTGACCAGGTTCCAGGCTCCCTAAAGAGAGCAGCAGCGCATTCGTAGCACCTTTGGTGTTGCAAATGTCCATAGGCGATGGTAACCGCTGTCCATCAAGTGGGCCGTCTGCCTGTCTGCTGATCTCCTGCAATAAAAAAATAAAAAAAAAAAGTTCATATCATGTCGCTTTTTCTTTAAAATACTTGACATTTTAGTAAAAGGCTGCATCGCGCGTCGTTTTGAAATGAAAGCGCTTTAGCCTAGGTCGGGTCTAAACAAAATGGCTGACCTAAATAACTAAGGGCGTGGTAGAAAACTGTGATATTTGTTTTAAATTCTTATCATACCACACTATAATAAAACTACGATTTAACGGTTTTAAGCGCGGTAATTTATTGGGTTTTTATTATTCCAACGTTTCGACCAGTTTTCAGTGACCGTGATCACGGAAGACGAAAATGTTAAGTGTCAATGAGTAGTAGTAGTATTGTTAAAGTTTTATTTAGTTTGTCGGTTTGGATGTTTCAAAATGAATCAATGCCTACCAACGTGAAGCGATCTAGAAACGGAGGGAAGATTTTGATCGCAAGTTTCTTCAATTTGACTGGCTACTTGGTGTCACTTCTATTGCGGAACTAAAGAAGCATAAACGCCGAATTGTATACTACCAAATAATTGTCAGAAGTTTTCTCTGTAGTGAGCCATTAGCGACCAAACACAGGGACAACGCACCCACCGATACCGCACTCAAAACGAGGGACTTCCTGGACAGCACGCCAGTCAAACTCCTGGGTCAGCCTCCTTACAGCTCTGACTTAGAACACTGCGATTTCTTTTTATTCCCGAAAATAAAGAAATCAACTCAAAGGGATATGCGCTGTCAGCGTCCGAGAAAGCTGTAAACGAGGTGTCTGCGGCGGACTGGAAAAATTGTTTCGAAAACTGGTTCAGATGCATGAAACTTTGTATAGACGCTGGCGGAGAGTACTTTGAAACGACTTCATAAAAAAATATTTACCTATAGAACATTGTTTTTATTTTCGCTAAATTTTCCGAGTGTCCTACGTATATGATATAAAACAAGCGAACGTTATGAAAATCATTTCGCATCTTCCGAATGGTATAAAACTGGAGTAATACACGAATAAACTTTATAACCTAATACAGGAAATAAATAAAGACGAGCATAAATGCTTTACAGCTTGTATCGGAGAACCGGTAATTTTATGAGACCCATAAAATATTGTAAGTACAATCGTAAAAATTCTTCAAACAGGAATAGAAGAAACCCTTTGTGACCATTGTCAATTTTCTGAAAGAGCGCCTAAAGCGGTCTTTAGAAAATCAATTATGTACATACAATTCTCAATGACAGAATCGCGGCTAAGCGGACTGTATTAGATTAAATTAATGTAAATAAATACTAAAATTAATAAACGTTTTAACAGCTTATTAAAATTGACACGTCTAAATATTATTTAATAATAATAATAATATATATGTCGGTGCAAATACAAAAATTTACGTATTACAAAAACAATAATCATTTATACCAAAAAAAACAAGATTTTATAGTAATTTCAATACTTAACCTAGAAGTTTGTGTTCATGTCACGTGCACTATAAATACGGCCACACTGTCAACCCTCAATCATTTCCTCCAGCTATAACACGTTGCGAAGCGGTAGTAATGATAGACTAGAATCGGCTCCGCCGGCGGAGTCGATGACGAGAGACGAGCCTTTTACGGCTAAATCTCAATATAGAGTCAATTCTCCGCAGCGGTCGAGCCGAGGTCGAACCTCACAGGAGGTGCCTCCTCGAGACTGCTGCTTCGGGGCTGAACGCTTCCGCTCCCACGGAGTCGGGAAGCCCCCAAAGTCCGGTATCGCTGAAACAGCTATCTGCGGCTATTCAGCTGGTTCTAGCTCCAAAAATAAAATAAAATAAAACCCTTATTATTGCTCGAGTTTTTCCTCGGAGATATACATAAAAAAAATCATAAATTAATTAGTACTTTTTCGTAGAACTTAAAATAAAATTAAACACCAGAAATAGACTATACTTAAGTTATTATTATTATATTATTATTAAGTTATATATATTATAAGTTAAATTAAACAAAAAAAAGTTAATAACGAATATTACCCATAACTATATAATATATGAGTTCCGATTCGCTGTTACATGAGAACGTTCCCACCACGCTGGCCGTATTTTGTCGTTTAAATCTATATACCAATACTAGCGGCCCCAGCAGACGTTGTTCTGCTCTGAAAAAATATGACCCGATCCCAGCGCCACCTACCGGTTCCAATTGTGGATTTAAACCATCCCGGGACCCACTCAAACACACAAAAACAAAATCGCTCCCCGTTGTTAAGAGGATTCTAGAACCCGACCTCAGCGCCACCTACCGGTTCCAACGGTATAAAAACTATCCTATCTTTCAAGTTGGATCAAACTGCACACGGTGTGCAAATTTGATTAAAATCGGTTGAGTAGTTTAGGAGTCCATCGCGGACAAACATCGTGACACGAGATTTATATATATAAGATAATATATAAAAGAAAGTCATGTTAGTTAGATTCACTATTTATAACTCAAGAACGGCTGTACTGATTTGGCTGAAAATTGGTCGGGAGGTAGCTTGGAACCAGGAGACGGACATGAGATACTTTTTCATCCCGTTGGAACCGGTAGGTGGCGCTGAGATCTGGTTCTAGAATCCTCCTAATCACCTGGAGCGATTTTGATGATTTTGCTTTTGTGTTTGAGTGGGGCCTCGAATGGTTTATTTCCACAATTGGAACCGGTAGGTGGCGCTGAGATCTGGATCTAGAGTCCTCCTAATCACCTGGAGCGATTTTGATGATTTTGTTTTTGTGTTTGAGTGGGGCCTTGAATGGTTTATTTCCACAATTGGAACCGGTAGGTGGCGCTGGGATCGGCTCCTAAATTATTTTTTAAGTCCTGCCCCAGTAATCGTAATTCAATGTTCCTCTAGAGTTAGTTTTTCTGCTTACAATAATAAATGCAGGGAATTTCCATCTCAGGTTTTATTTACCTCTGGGTTTATTTAAAGCGAACTTTAGCAATTTTAATTAAATCAATTAATTAGTGATAATTTAGCACTTCGCTAATATAAAATAAAGACTTGAATTTTGCCCCGAGTTCGTGATCAAACAATATTAGCGTCAAACTGGACCCATAGCGAGCGTAAGCATTTTTACGTAAGACTGAACGAAAATGTTCTCTTAATACCGTGTAACTATACGGAAAACTCGATGGGTGATGTTTTCGTTCCTTAGAGATGGGAAAGCGTGTTTGAAATTATCGATAAATGATACAACGATGATGATCTTTATTACTAAACCCAACTAAAACTAAATATATATTATTTGGCACAAAATTTCAACTGTCGGCTCTTATGCCAACACTAAAAATCGCACTAATGGATAAGCCAATAGACCGAGTATATAGTGCACGAAATTTGGGCTTAGAAATAGGTAGTGAGCTGAGATTTGACAAGCATGTGGCTAATTCAGTAAAGAACTGCTTTTACAAACGCAAAGTTTTGTACAAAATGAGGCCTTAATTATCTGAACAACTGCGTGTTCAATTAGTGGAATCCCTGGTTTTAGCTCTATTAAATTACGCTGTTGTTTTTGGCCCTCGCTTGTTAGCTAAACCTTAACGGCTCGTTCAGCGAGTTCAGAATGCTTGTGCTCGATTCTGCTTCGATATTCCATTAAGAGATCATGTAACACCATACTTGAATAAGCATTCAATCATGAAAATGCTGCACCGTCGCAAGCTACACCTGGCGTGTCTTCTCTTCGGGGTCATTAAGTACAAAACCCCACGTTACTTGTATGAGAAGCTCTCCTGGGTATCAAGTCGTAGAATGGTCAATTCTAGGACGTGTGCGGTACAACTTACTTCTGAGCGCCATTATACAGCCGGCTTCCGCGGGAGCTTTCGTTACGCAGCATCAAGGTGCTGGAATAATATTCCACCACCCATTCGAAATTTGCAACATCTTAATGGGTTCAGAACTACATTAAAGATGTTTTTAAAAGAGCACCAACTTTCACAGCGCGACCTAAAACATGATACAAGTGGTATTTAATTTAGTTTAATTGTATTTTAATTTTGTTTTATTATTTTATTTCATTTTTAAGAACGTATATTTAACACTATTATAATTATCCCTGATAATGAGTTCCCCTATTTCTACCTTAAATGTATGTACTATGTATGTATGTATGTATGTATATATATAGTTTAGTATTCTAGTTTATTCCATTACAATGATGTAATGTTTACCGTGACGATACCTTAAGGGCACAGCGGAAGATCAGCGCTGGTTTTAACCGACCGGCATTAGGCTGAGTCTGATGCCCCTTTTGGGACAAAATTATATTATTTTCGTTTTTAATTTTTTAGTAATTATACTGTGTGTGTTATAATTTGTCGTAAATAAAATTATTTTCTTTCCTTCTTTCTTTCAACGCAGTAAAGAGACTTGCGTTTTGGGAACTTTCTCAACTGACGATGATTTGGGATTAATGTACTATTTGTAACTTTCTTTGTTTTGTGAAATAAGCTGTACATGTTACTAGTATGTTTATATTTAAGCTTTATTTTGACCAGCGCTGGTTGAGCCAACGAGCATCATGCTGAGTAAGGACCGATTCAGAACTTCATTTCAATTGTATTGTCTTGTCTTATTTATATATACGTTTTGGTGTGTATGTAGTTCTGAATACATTTTTTTTCTTTCTTTCCATTTAAACTAATGTTTAATGATGATAGTAAATGAATTAATAAATATGCTTTATTGTGTTTTAAACATCAGTTAACAGAAATAAAATTTTACAATACAACATTTATCGCTATTAGCGATTTCTTCCAGACAAGCTTTGGATGGGCAAAAAAAATGATAAGAACAGAGGTATGTTGCATTATTCTCACTGCTGAATCAGTATCTTATATATATATGTAAATACGTGATATAGTATAAATACATTAATACGTATATAAACATTATAATAACCGATATATGTAAATAAAATATGATAAAATACACTTCTGTAAACAAATATAAAACTAGGAAAAGATGACAATAACTGCTGCATGCTTAAATTGGGCTATAATCTTTCACAAGTCTATTAGAAATAGGCAGTGATTTGGCTAGCTTGATATTAACAGGCAGTGCGATCCAAAGACGAACTGCTTGAACTGTGGAGGAATTACCACAAGATCTAGCTGTACGTGTGTGTTGCTGCTATGTTATGTTGTTAATGCTGTTTTAAGATAAATAAATTGATAAACTTTGTTTTTTTTTTTAAACTCTACGGACTCGAGTTCCGTACTTTTTTACAACTTAATTTCTAAAAAAAGTTTTTAGAATTTATACACGGTTCTTCTTAATTTTTGTTTTTGTGTGTGACATTAATTCAGTGATATGTGTTGTGGTGTACCTTACTTCCTTTTGTAATAACCTATGTTATTACAAAAAGAAGGTTATATGATGTCAATTGTGCTAAAATTCGGAACATAATATCCGTGCAGGAACGAAGAAAGAATACAATTTCCTGCAGCCGGGCGGCCTGTCTTAAGCAGCGACAAAACAACCCACAGGCAGAAGGGGGAGTATTTCCCCGTCTGGATGGCTACCAGCCCTGGTCTAAAGTATGTCGCCGTAACAATCTTGAATTGTGTTCCGGCATTAGTAACCAGATTCCAATCTTCTTTAAGAGAGCAGCAGCGCATTTGAAGCACCTTTGGTGTTGCAAATGTCAGGTGTCAGGTGGGCCGTTTGCCTGTCTGCTGAACTCCTGCAATAAATAGAAACATATGCTTTAAAACCTATTTGTATCTTTTCTGCATTTTATTAAAAAAATATTATAGTAGCAAAGAATAAACGAAATCTAATATCTTTATTAACAAGCATCAAGAGAGATTTAATGAAATATTGGATAAGCAATAAAAATCTTATCGAAGGTAAATAAAAAGCTTTTTAAACAAGAGCTAGTACTTAAACAGTGAATCAGAATAATTAGGTTTTATGGAAACTATTTAAGAAATGTAAAGATAAAATTTAGAGTACATTTTATCTTTCATTTCATAACATACTAGCGGCTCGTCCCGGATTCGCAACGGGTATTTAATAAAAAAAACATATTTTCTGTTGAAAATGTAATGTAGCCTGTTGCGGTCACAGAACACCCTGACGGGTCGTTGCAGAAATAAATACCCGTTCATTTATACAATATGTAATTTCGTACACATTATTTACAAAGCCGGATGAAGTAACATCCAATATATAATAAGATTTAAAGGGATCAAAAATGCCACTCAGCTCTAAATGAGGCGGCAGGTAAGAACACTACCTTGACCCTTCAATGGATCAAGGGACACAGTGGTGCCCGAGGTAATGATGCGGCAGATCAACTGGCAAGGAGAGGTTCCGAAACCCAACCGGTTGGACCGGAACCTTTCCTGCCTTTGCCACATAGTTGGTTTAGAAATCACATAAACCAAAGGACAAGGGCACTACATCAACAACTTTGGGACAACCTGGAGGATTGCAGGCAAGCTAAGTTGGCAATGCCTCGGGTAAACCTGCGTTTCTCCAGGAACATCTTAAAGCTCAGTCGGTCCAGGCTGAGACTAGTTATTAGCGCAGCCACTGGACATGGCAATTTTAACAGACATCTCTTCAATATAGGTGTCACCGACAGCCCCCTGTGCAGAGCATGTCTGGAGGCAGAAGAAACAGCCGCCCATGTCCTGCTTGAATGCGGAGGGGTGGTACAATACAGGGCGAAGTATCTGGACGCCCCAGGTGGCCTCCGCGAAGTCTTCAGCAACGTCAAGAAGCTGGTCGACTTCCTGGAGGAGCTGGGCTGGATGGAGTAAACCCTCATCCAACCTCGCACGCAAAATAGGCGCTTTGTCGTCGAGTTGCGGAAACCGCCCGTTTGCAGAAGAAGAAGAAGAAAGGGATTAAAATATCTTCATTTTCGTGACGACTTTTCTCTGTGTCGCATGTCACATCCCGTTATCAATACTAGACTCTCAATCTCGCCTGTCAGGCAGTGAGCGAAAGGGTTTGTTTCGCCACACCACCTCCCCATGGAGACAAAAAGAAGAACTTAGACAGGTTCAATACCTTTCTAGAACTTTTTGAATTATTCAATTCGGACATTCCATTCGAAAGATATCACGAGTTTAAAAATGTAAGAATTAGACCACGTGACTGTGACGCTTTTTTGTGAGCGAAAAATCGTAAGACCTCCTCTATATAGAAGTTTCACTTCAAAAAACTTGGTAACTAACAAACACAGCAACAGGTAAAGGTCTACGAACCAAATGGTAACTTGGACGTAACTGTACTGCCAGACCAAGTTATGTAGGTTTTCTTGTTCTCTGTGGTGTTCTGTTGTTGGGTGGGAGGTGGAGGTGGAGATGAGTCTCTGACCGAAAATGGAGAGTCGTCAACCAATAAGTATACAGGTTTGACAAGATCCATGCTCCTTGACTCACCCGCCGGAGCACACCTACTCTCTGCGCCCCGCATACCACCGACGCCCAAAGTTGGCGCAATTAGCAACTAGGCGTCGGACGGGATGCGGAATATGGGAGCGGCCTTGGAGGCAAATAATGTTCATTCTTCATTCAACATTCACAATTCTACTATAATTCTCAACGACGACTGTGTCGCATAATTTGTACTTATTCTAGTATATTTCGATTAATTTAAAAAGCTCAATTTCTACAACAAAAAGTAGCTCTGACCAGCCTATGTTATATACCCGGGGATAGTGTTCCTTGCCAATTGTGAAAGAATTTTTCAAATCGACTCAGTAGTTTTGGAGCCTATTCAACGCAAGCAAACAAATCTTTCCTCTTAATTAAATTACTATAGATAAATATTGTGTAATATATAATATACTAGCTGTCCCGGCAGACGACGTCCTGCCCGGTAAAAAAAAATAGGGGGATGAAAAATAGACGTTGTCCTATTCTCAGACCTACCCAATATGCACACAAAGTTTCGTGAGAATCGGTCAAGCCGTTTCGGAGGAGTATGGCAACGAAAACTGTGACACGAGAATTTTATATATTAGATAAATACGACTGAAGTGAATATAAGTTCATTTTAATTGCTTCAAATAATTAAGTGTTTAGATTTTTAAAAGCCCACTTACTGTTTTATTAAAATAAAATATAATAATATATTAGTTTCAGTCTAGCTTAAGTATCAGTAAATGAAATTGCAAATTATATATTCTTAAATTACGGTTGTATTATGAATAACGTAACATACATTATTATCTATGCAGGAACGGAGAAATAATACAACTTCCTGGAGCAAAAGAACACACACAGGTGGCAGGGTATTTGCCCGACTGGATGGCTACCACCCCTGCTCTAGAGTATGCCACCATAACAACCTTGATTTGTGTTTCGGCGTTAGTGACCAGGTCACAGTCTCCCTTATGAGAGTAGCAGCGGATTTGTAGCACCTTTGATTTTGCAAATGTCTATAGGCGATGGTAACCACTTCCCGTCAAAAGGACCGTCTGCCTGTCTGCTGAACTCCTGCAATACATTTTTTTATAAACTTTGAGATAGTCATATCAATCAGTACCGTCACTATACATTCTCGAAGTAGCCATGGTTGTTAGATATAATAAGGATTTATTCCCACGTATGTCCGATGGTGTTCCACGTAATAGACGCGATAAAGATAGGCTTTGCACGCATCCGTGCAAAACAGCTCTATTGCAGAAAAGCATAGTATGCATGGCCTCAAAAATATACAATAAGATTCCACATAATATAAAATCGTTAAATACAAATTCTTTCAAATTTTATCTAAAAAAGTTGCTTGTTAATAAATGCTATTACACTATAAATGATTTTTTTTATAGCTTTAGTACAGCAAACAGGCTGACGGCCCACCTGATGGAAAGCGGTTACCGTCGCCTATGGACGTTTGAAACATCAGAGATGTCACCAACGCGCTGCCGGCCTCGAAGAAATTTTATGACACCCTTTTTGAAAAACTCCATATCGTAGCGCTGTGGGAAAACCTCGGCTGGGAGCTCATTCCAAATCCCCACGGTACGCAAGATGAATACAGAAATGATAAAATAAAATACAATCTAACAATGATAATCATATTTAATTAGCAATTATAAAATTATTTATATTAACTGTTATTAATTATCTGACTATGGCACTATGGACGCTATTTATTTAATTTTAATTTTGACGTAATTAGAATATTATAATAAATAATGTAAATTGTAAGAGCTAAATCACGCCAATTGGGGAAAAACATGTGTAGCTAAATATAACTATTGTAAAACCTTTTGAACCATGTTTTTTGCAGTAAATAAACTTGACTTTGAATAAGAGTTTAAAAAGAGACACACGATTCAACACACATAGGATGAGTCAGGCATATTCTCCAAATGGGTGCCATTATATATCATTGGTATCATGAACAAGATCAGCTTAGCGCACTTGGTACTCTGGATGCGTTACGTCTCTCTTACTGTCAGAGAGGCCAAACCATTATAATAAAACAAAATTTTAACGGTTATAAGCGCGGTAATTTTTTTTTTGTTTATACCGACGTTTCGGCCGCTTGTCAGTAGCCGTGGTCAGGGACGACAAAGATAACATTTGTCCAACGAGTATTGTTAATGTTTTATTTAACCTACCGCCAATTTGTTCATTTTAATTATTTAGCCTTTATTTGGTTTATGGATATTATTTACTCTATGGGAGCCTAATCTAATTTACCACCCCTTCACAATATGTTGTCCGCAAGAATTTTTTTTTATAATTTAAGCTATAGCGAGCACAAGGCAAAAATTTTACCATCTTATACATTTCGACTTAAACACTACAAACTTCATAGCCTTCAACAACGAAGAACATTACTTGACCAAATTTTTCTGTTTAAAGTTATAAATGGTAACATTGACTGTCCACCCTTATTAGAATTATTTAATATACGCGTGCCCTCTAGACTTCCTAGATTTAACAAATTTCTACCCTTTTATATAGCATCTACCAGAACCAACCTCGGTTTTCACGCCACTTGCAACCGTTTGATGAGGCAGTATAATGATAGTGTAACAAAAAATAAAGATATAGATATTTTTTCGGGTAAAATCAACAAATTTCGGCAAATTATTCTAAATTCATTTCAATCAAATCAACAGTAAATTCTTTGTATATATTATGTATAGGATATATCAAACACGCGCACACACACATACACACAGACACACACATACACAAGTTAACATTACAAACGTACTAATGAACTATCGTAAAAAAAAAATGTTCCTTTCAGCACGATGTGACAACCTGTAATTAAGTTTGCACTGAGACAAATACCTCAATGTTATAATATAAACAAATGTATGTATTAGTGTAAGACTTGTTGGTTGTTCTCAGTAAATTAAAAAAAAAAAAAAAAAAAAAGAATCTCTTCAGCAAACATGCCTAGCTGATTATTTTTTATGTAATATTAAAATGGGTGGAAGGGAAAATAAAAGATTACCGCGCTTAAAACCGTTAAAACGCAGTTTTATTATGTATACAAGTCGCGAAAACTTATGAAATATTTTACATAATGACATATTAAATTACAATAGATACATAAGTAAATGTATTATACATACATACATACATACATAACTTCACGCCAGGTCCCTTGCGGGGTAGGCACGAACAACAGAGCGCCATTTAGGCTTATTATTACACACCTCACTTGCTTCTTTGACATTCATAGTTCTTGTCATGCACGCTCGTCTGTTCTTAAGGCTCCTGACACATGCATATTATATCTAATATATAATACATTTACTTATTTATCTATTATAATTTATTTAATACAAAATGCTTGTCACATATAATGTTAACAAATATATTTATCTGGATTATTTTGTATATGCGTATATATAATGTATTACCATTATATTTATATATGTATTCCATTTATAAATTAGTGTAATTATGTATATTTAAATTATACAGTCCTTTGTCAATGAATTAATATAAATATTAAATATCATTTTTCTGTTCCACCTACGTCGCTAGATTAGTTAAGAATTTCTTTTAAGCTGGGTTGTCTGGAAGAGATCGCTTTTAGCGATAAGGCCGCCTGTTGTTTTGTCAAGAAGTATTCTAAATAAGCATATTTGTTTATTTTGGTGCGCAAGAAAGTGTTATCTATTTATTTATTTTTTTACTTAATAAATATGTGCGGTATTGATAAACATTTATTCTCTAAAAATTACCTATTTAATATATCTCAAATATACACATATAATACCTGCATACTAATAAAAAAGATAACTAATAAAAATATACAATCTACGCTATCCTTTCCTGCTAAAACATATAAATATAATATCCGGAAGAAAAAGCAATTTCAATTAAGTGTTCCACGAACAAACTACGGGGAAGAAACCATTATGTTTGAAGGTGTGCACTTATTTAGTAAATTGGCAGAAGACGTACAAAAATGTAAAAATACATTTTTTTCAAAATAAAACTAAAAAACGTTTTATTAACACAAATATAAAATAATAAACCGCAACAAAATTCTATCGAAGACTGCATGACCACATTAGTTTTAAGAATTATATTGTATTACTAACTAATTATTATTTTTAATCTCATTGTAAGAACTACAGTACATGTTATTATGAGAAATAAAGTTCTTTAAACCTACTTTCTAGTCAACATTGTGCAAGATGTTGGCCGGAAGAGTCTAGGTCTTGGCTGGAAGCTTTTTGCATTAGGGTGGTGGAGAACGCCGTGAGGAGAAATAAATCTACGTAATGTTTATCATTACGTCGATTTATCTCTTAGTCACCATGTTGCCATCAAGTACGGAATAGATGTGGTGAAATATATAGACTCGTAGGCGTGTTAATATATTCATATACACAGATAATAAATATAGCATTTATTATTTTATATACAACTAGATGTCCCGGCAGACGTCGTCCTGCCCGGTAAAAAATAGGGGTTGATCGTAGAGGGTTGAAAATCTAGGGTTGTATGTATTTTTGTATGTTGTATCATAGAAAAATAGAAATTAAAATTTTTGTCTAAAAATAAATAAAAAAAATTAGGGGTGGACTACCCCTAACATTTAGGGGGATGAAAAATAGATGTTGGCCGATTCTCATAGATACCGGATAAGCACAAAAAATTTCATCAAAATCGGTCAAGCCGTTTCGGAGGAGTATGGCAACGAAAACTGTGACACGAGAATTTTATATATTAGATTATACAACTTTAATTTTAAAGTAGACTAAGTAATTTTAATTAGGATAAGTGATAAGCTTTATTTATATATTATATGTGTTTCAGATGCCCTAACAGTATCGGGGGTGAACATGCAATTAAAAAAACCTACTTTCTGTTACAAAATTTCCAAGGCAACGAGAAATTCGTGTTTTTATAATTTTTATCGATATCGACTAACGCACGTGCCTTTCGTACTACACACCACGTGTCACGGTTGGCATCACACAGCTGACAGCGGCCGTTCTCGCCTGTCCAATAGGCGCGTGCAACGTCCTGTAGATTAATCGTATCAATATATTGTTATGGTCGGTATCCAGAATCGGGTTAAAATGAAGGCAAGATTTTATAAAATAAGAAGAGCTTTGTTTTCAGATTTCGAGCTGCGTTTCAATTATTAAATAGATATGGTCGCCCAGTGTGACCGGAAAATAATAGACAATCTAACATTTGCATACTCTATAGGCTTCATACTTTCGATTGGTATAGAATTTGTTTTATAAACAAATCGGTGAAATGTATATTTTTTTATTATTAATTAATCATATACTGGACTGAAATTTGTTAGGCAACCCATATGCAATATATTTATTGACACAATAAATTTAATATAAAATAGATTTTATCAAATAAACATCTCGGTGAAGGTCGTTGTATATATATATATATATATATATATATATATATATATATATATATATATATATATATATATATATATATATATATATACAACGACCTTCTATAATCACGGATTTCGCCAAGGCTACACTGGTTATTTGACTATAATAATAAACAAAATGTTATATATGCGTGTGTGTGTCAAATAAATGGTAGTGTGTGTTATTTGAAGACCTCTGTGGTTGAGTGGGATAAGCCTTTACTGGCCTACCTCACTGCAACGATTCCTGGTATAGTAAATTTCGAACGTATTTTCTCCACTATTTACGGTCTTTATATATTACGGTTTATTTACGGTGTCTGGGATCCGCCCCAGAGTAGCTCGTTGTATATTATAAGTATAATAATAATAATAATAATAATTTATTCAGTAAAAAGAAAGACATGAAAAAGTAACAATATAAAAGACAAATAAACTTTGATCCAAAACTAATAAATGGGGGCTTCAACACCTAAAACTAGGTAAAAACCTGTATTAATTAGGTGTTGATGCTCTTCCAATGCTCAATTATTTATTTATGTATGTTGTGTGTGTGTGTGTGTATGTGTTTATATAATTATAACTTAAATTACCATTTTCAGTCAATTTTCAGTCTCATTGTAATTTTGAGTTTGCAGTCAACTATGAACTTTCGATTTAAATAAAATATTACCCATAACACAAGTGTAACTTGCTTAATTTGGGGATATACAATATGTGTGTTTGTCTGACAATTTTAGATTAAAAAACGATTGTTTTATTGATGTAATGTATTTTTTATGGATAATTTGAAAATATTAGCATTCTGCACTCCTATATAAACTGTGCGAAATTTGATACTCCTCCGTCCGCGCAATTTTCTTCAAAAGGGATACAAAATTTTTGTTTCACGTATTAATGTATCTATCTCTCTATATTATAATACATTGTTGGGTTGATGAGTTTTTACTTTTTTATTGCCAGAGTTCGGCAGGCAGGCAGAGGGTTCACTATACACTGACTGACATATCAAGTCACAGCCCAAACTATTGGGATCAGTTCCGTGAAAATTTGCATACGGGTTCTTTCTGTACGATCCTCCCTTCTCTTCTCTTCTTCAGTTCTTTCTCTTGGTGCGCACTAGGAAAGGATGTTTGAAATGTCAACCACTATGTATGTAAGGTAAGTGACAGGGAGGATGAAAATCCGTCATTTTCAAAGTCACGAAATTTCATATATCTGCTTCTAGTTACAAATAAATCTACACGTATATAGGCGTTTTTGGAAATTCAACCCTTAAGGGGGTGAAAAATAAGCTACTTTTTAATTATATTGACTACACAAATTATAACTGTTTTTAATTTACGCGAGCGAAGCCGCGGGCATCAGCTAGTAGATAAATATCCTACTGTATGTAATGTATGGATGTATGTTTGTAACTCTGTCATGCAAACGTTACTATATGATTTTTTTTATTGCTGGAGTTCAGCAGACAGGCAGACGGCCCACTTGATGGAACCAACGCCTATGGACATTTGCAACACCAAAGGTGCTACAAATGCGCTGCTGCTCTCTTAAGGGAGACTGGAACCTGGTCACTACTGCCGGAACCATAACTCAAGGTTGTTATGGCGACATACTTTAGACAAGGGGTGGTAGCCATCCGGTCGAGCAAATGCCCTACCACCTGGCATTTTGACGAAACTTTACTATAATATAGCTTACACATCAGAAAAACTCATATGTTTTAATTATAAAGATAAGACCCGTAGTGTGAATTATCTATATATTACATATAATAAAACTGTAGAGGTCAAATTTCTGTACAATGAAAAAAAATGCTAAAAACCGAGTCAGGGGGATATAAAAAGTCAAATAGAACTAATTTAGATTTTTTCAATTTTTTTGTTTCTCTTTTTGTCTGTCTGTTTGTACCGGCTAATCTCCGAAACAACTGAACCGAATTACATGAAATTTTGTATGGTGGTAGCTTATATCCCTGGTCAATATATAGGATACTTTTGATCCCGAAAATTAAAGAGTTCCCATGGGATAAATAGCTTTAAGATGGGTGTGGTGTCGGTGAGAGAGTTTTATCTTAAATATATATAATATATAAAGCTGATAAGTTTGTTTCTTTGTTTGTTTGCTTGAACGCGCTAATCTCAGGAACTACTGGTCCGATTTGAATAAAAAATCAGTGTGAGATAGCCCATTTATCGAGGAAGGTTATATTATAGGCTATATATACCATCACGCTAAGACCAATAGGAGCGGAGCACGAATGAAGAATGTTTCAAAATCGCGGGGATTTATAATTTACTTTTTTTATAACTATTCCACGCGAAAGAAGTCGCGGGCAGAAGCTCGTCTAAAGTATAACGATTTTCCATCACCACGCGGGTAAAACCGCGGGGCACGACTAGTAACTCATAGTTCTTACAATTTCAAAAATATATGACTTAAGTTTTGAATCAGAACTAATTATCTTATGAGAATACAGATCCTGTATTAAGATCTCGTACGACGAATAATTAAGGTCCTATCTCCGACCCTTAGTTACCACAAGTCGCCCTAGAGTACCGAAAAATCCCCAAACGCCCCAAGTTTGGGTCCTCTGTAATCCTTATGACCTCAGAAATCGTCTTAGGATCCTTAGTAGCTAACATTCACCGAATATGAGGCAGTGTCATAGATTAAAAACACGTAAAGAAACAGAGAAAATCTTAAATAAAAATCGAAATGTGTGCTGTGACATATAGTAGAGTGAAACTTCAACGGATAAGTGGAAAAACGAATCGCAGCAGACAAGTCGAAGTTTTACGGGCTGATTGTTAATGTACTTATCCAATTTGAAAACTTGCTCACTTTGTTATAAAAAAAAAACTTCTGAATGCTGTATCCCGCTTAATAATTGCACAGCACCATCTATTCGAGAAGCAGTTTTAGTATTGTACAAAGGAAACAATATATTTATGTCAAAATTACCAAAAATATTTCAAAAATCATATTATCAGTTCATTTCGTTGTCATGTCAATTAATGAAATTAATGAAATGCGATGTTAATTTTATCCTACGAGGACCGTACATTTTTGGGAATTAAAAAATAAGCGCCTGTAGACAATTTAATACGTGCGCGCGTATACAAGCTTTTTTTCTAACATTGCATTTATTGGCGCTTGGCGTTCTTTACTTATTACGTTACTCTCAATTTCCCAAGAATCCACTCACCAGATCCTCACTTGGTAACCAATGTACCATCTCGAGAGTATAATAGGCTAACAAATTAAGGAAAATCACTCCAGAATTCATGAAGATATCGCGTAAGGCTAGCCGCACACACGAAATAATATTGACAATAAAGTACGTATTGTCAATAATATTGTGTGTGTGCGGCCAGTATTGCGGTAGTGTTCAATATTATTGTGGATTATCCAGAAATTCTGATTTTGTCATGTCAATATCGGGGGGAGGCAGGGGTATTGTCAATAATATTGATGTGTGCGGGCGCGCGGCAATATTTTAGTTGAGGAAAAGATTTCAATACGAGCGGACGTTCGTACGCTCGTGTTATTTGTTCAAAATGGAAGACGAAAACAGTATCCAAAGCGAAAATAGTGTTGATACTGTTGAAGATAGCACTACCACGGACATTTGTCAGTGTTTATTGAATCATGGGAAACTTTCCCAGAATTATGGAATACATCCTGCAAAGCATTTCGCGATACAGTCAAGAAAAATAATGCGCTTGATAAGTTGCTCGATATTTATAAAAAAATCAAACCAAATAGCACAAGAGAAGTAAAGAAAAAAATTAATGCCCTACGAACAAATTTTCGGAAAGAATTAAAGAAGATTCACAAATAAAAATCATCGGGAAAGGGAACTGATGAGGTTTACGTCCCGTCTGCCTGGACGTATTATGAATTATATTGCTGTTTGTTTTTTTAGTCAGTAAAATAATGCAATACTCAATGCAACGACTTTTTTCTTTGTATCCATTAATTGTTATGTCAAACGTCCGCACGTGAATCTAGCTGCAGAGCGACTGAGTCAGATTAATCTCAATAAAATTGTCAATAATATTGCGTAGTGTGCGGGAACCATTATATTGATGAAGATTTTGACAATCTTGTATTGACAATATTATTTTGTGTCTGCGGATAGTCTAACAAAGAGGTCGGTTAACAAATATTGAGGGTAGTTCTCGATTTCACTTGCATCCATCTATCAAATCCTGACATCATGACATTGCGACCAATTCGGGAGTATGCTCTGTCGATTACAAGAAAAATTTTGAAGATCGGTTTACAATTGACGGAGAAATCGAGTAACGAAAATACAAAAAAAAACAATTATTATTTCTCATAGCCCGGACATGAATATGAGCCTATGTGTTATTTCAGAATATAATCTACTCCGTACCAAACTTAGTCTAGATTCGATGAGCCGTTCTGGCATAATTGAGCAACAAACATCCATCCAAACTCTCGATTTTATAGTATTACTCTAGAAGTATAGTTTAATCAGGATAATATTGTTACGAGTTAGCAGGACTCGAATTATAATGCCGTTAAAATTATTATATAATTTACTAGAACTACACAAACACGTATAAGACATATACAAATATAACCATCATCATCACCATCATCCGAGCGTTAAATCCCGGTTGCGTTCGGAGCGTTCACTCCGACGCCCAGGGTCCGCTTTCCTACTTATTTGTTTTGTACTTATTTGTTACATGTACAAATATAATCGAACGCAACTAATCCAAACGTAATGCAAAAGGTCGTAATTCAATAAAAGGCGCAAAGTCCGTCACTATTATATTCCCGAATGTACACACGTCACGCCTAGATCGTAGTTGTAGGTCAACTGAACCCCTCTTTCAATCAGGCCATCGTTTTATACTTCACAAATAAAAGTGAACGCGCCCGGCAACATCGACATAATTTCCTAGAATACGCTTTAAATTATAATCCGCAACACATGGCTAATGATACTCCTGAGTGGCTGTAAGCGAGTACAATTGGAGAATAGGCTTTTCTCCATAATAACTAGAAACGTATGCCAAAAAATAAGTGAACAGAACAAGATTATCATAAAAGGATTACAATTAGTTCAAATGCCGATAGGTAATAAAATATGTGCTTTTAAAGATATCTACGTGAAATTTGTCTTTATCGGGGCCTAGGTTGTAATAATATCAAAAAGTCGGAATATGAAGTGACCATTCTGAACTTTAAAAATGTATACTCTTTGGTCGTCTTTTCATGATTTATTCATAAGAACTTAATGATGTTCATTGAAGTAAGTTTTTTGTGCTCCAATATTCATTCATTAGCTGCCTGTAAACATAAAAACAGGTAATAAGCTTACTCGAGGGAAACGTTGCTTTACTGCCTTTATTTATGCCTCTTTCTTGAGAATTTGGGCTTGTTTTGGACATTAACATTGAAGAAGATTACTTAAGATGCCTTAAGATATATGCAAGTTGTAAACTAGTTCAACAAAATTTAACATATACGCCACGAGCTTTGCCGATGACTACTTACTATTACTGTATTGTATTACTTACTATTACTGTATTGTATTACTTACTATTACTGTATTGTATTACTTACTATTATTGAATATATTTATGTAAAGTATATAGTAAGTAAATAATAAGGTTACTCGAGGAGGAAACGTTGCTTTACTACCTCCTTCTTGAGAATTTGGGCTTGTTTTTTACTATAACATTGAAGAAGATTACTTAAGATGCCTTAAGATATACGCAAGTTGTAAACTAGTTCAACCAAATTTTACCTACAAACCACACGCAGAAGGTTTCCCGATGATTACTTACTGTTACTGTATTGTATTACTTACTATTATTGTATATACTTATTTTAAGTATATAAATTTACTAGAGGCAGGTTAAAAAAGCCAAAACTTCGTTGTGTTGGTTGTTGGATGAAGTTGACATTGTCAACAGGTGACGATGTGTTACTCTTGGGAAAGCCCGGCGAACTCTAACCGAATTTCGGCCGAATTTTTTGTTTTAACCAAAAGTTTGTATTCGGTTCAAACCACATTCGGCCCATCCCTAGTAATTCGTAATCCACGGGAACTAATCCGCAAGGGTTATCTAATAATAGAAAGATTTAGTATGTATTTAAAATAACGCTTAGACTACCAAAGTAGCATGGCCGTTATACATCGTAAGGGAACAAGAAAGCTAAAAAGTATAAAATAACTTATTTCTAAAGCTATTATTATTAATATATATTATCTAAAACATATTAAAGCCGGTGCTTAGTAATTTTCAAAATATATTAATTTTTATGCTTTACTTTGCACCGACTTCAAGATGTTTTAGATAATCAACATTAATAATAATAGCTGTAGAAATAAGTTATTTAATACTTTTTAGTTTTTGAAGTCGGTTTTTAAAACGAAGATTTTTTTATTTATTTGTTAGTTTTTAGTGTCTAGCTATTGGTAGGTCTGCGAAAGGTGCCGCGCGGAATGGAAGTTTTTTCATAAAAAATGTTCATAATATGAAAACTACTGGGCCAATCTATGCCAAATTTTTAGGGGACCAAATGGCATCTATTCCGCGTCGAACAAAAACATCACGTAAATCGGATCATAAATCTCGGAGTAATCGGTGAACATACATCTTTTTTTTAAAGATTCCGACGACTTGAGAACCTCCTTTTTTTGAAGTCGGTTAAAAATAACGCTTAGACTATCAAAGTAACATGGCGGTCATACGTCGTAAGACAAAGCGATTAGTTAAGGTACGCAACGTATAGCGGTAATCGAAAGTAAATCCATCTAACAACCCCAACCTCCTTCCAAAGCCATTAGCCCTCGGCTCGAATGCTGTCGGCCCGGAAAAATGTTGAAATATTGTCTATCTTGTGAGCTGATGGAGCTTATTTTTCAGTTCGCCACTCCGCTTGTTGGGGCAGCCGAGTGGAAAATGCGATACCCTAACGGTAAGGGGGACATGTGTCATGGAAAGCGTAACGAATGCTCTGTTAAAGAAAATTGTTTTAATCCCAGAAATACAAAGCAAAAGTCGTTAACTTAGTTTCGAATGCTGGGAAGCATATATAGTTCATTGAAATCTTACAATTTAAGGACCGAATATTGCATTTTTTAGAGGACGCAATTTTATTTTTGAGTCATGTAGGGGGGTCAATAGAACCTCAAGTTTGTGAGGTCGCCACCCTTGTCCCCCGGCCGCCATCTTGGAAAAAGGGGTGAAAACACTTTTTACGAGATATCTCGGAAAATATGCGTCTTACAAAAAAATTACAAAGTAATACAAAATTTAAAGCAAATTGTTTTGCCTACAAATATGTTTATATAATTTTTGCCCCAAATTAAAAATTAAAGAAGTTATAAGCAACAAAATGAGAATTTTTTTATTCATTCCTAACTCTTTTCTTTACCATAGAACTTACCAAATTTAACTAATCGAATGTTAAGCAGGTAGAAAAGGTCCCCCGTTCGTAGGCGCGATTTTCCCCCCACACATGCCCCAAAAATAAAATTGCGTCCTCTAGCGAAAATGCAAAGCTCATGTAACATATCAATGAACTAATACCACTACCAATGATGCTGGACGTGATGTAAGGCTCTTGAATTAATAAAAAAACGCGCGTCTCGGGACGCTTGACAGAAGTGATAATTTAAATTGAATTATTTGGGGCAGCTTGCATAAGGTTGCTTAAATTTATTTAAAAAACACAAAACATAATTAACACCCTTAAACACATTTAACTTCTTGCACAAGGCAAAATTTCCGCTAAACGTCTTTAAAGAACTCTCAATATGTTTTGTGTAAAACGTGTTTATGTAGTTTAATATGATTAATTAATTTTATTTAAAGGCGATCGTTATGAAGCGTCCCGTAATATTGAAATTGTTTAACTTGAGACAAGCTAAAGTTATTATTTAACGATATGCTTAATAACATACATAAATATATATTATAATAATTTATAAATATATATAGTATACTAGCTGTCCCGGCAGACGACGTCCTGGCCGGTAAAAATAAAAAATAAAAAATTAAGGGGTGGACTACCCCTAACATTTAGGGGGATGAAAAATAGATGTTGGCCGATTCTCAGACCTACCCAATGTGCACACAAAATTTCATGAGAATCGGTCCAGTCGTTTCGGAGGAGTATGGCAACGAAAACTGTGACACGAGAATTTTATATATTAGATATAAAATTCTCGTGTCACAGTTTTCGTTGCCATACTCCTCCGAAACGGCTTGACCGATTCTCATGAAATTTTTTTTGCTTATCCGGTATCTATGAGAATCGGCCAACATCTGTTTTTCATCCCCCTAAAAGTATAAATGTAAATAATAATAATAATAAATAAATGTATAAATAATAATAAATGGTAGTCCACCCCTAATTTTTTTTTTTACCGGGCATGACGTCGTCTGTCGGGACAGCTAGTAGAATTATAAAGAAATGTTCTTTCTTTATTCTATCAAGAGTTTCGTTGACTCTTTTGTGGCTGATCGGACGAAAACGAACGAGAAAAGGCGTTTGAGAGTAAGGCCTCTGTTAAGACTTGAAGATGAGTTAAATGTATGGGCTCTGACGTGCCAGACCGCCACATGCAAGCACTGTTTATGAAAGAAGAAAGAAAGCCTTTATTTCTTTCTTTCCATATGAAAGCACTGTTTATGCATAAGCACTCTTTGCTGCAACTCCATTAATTCTTTAAAAGTCATTCTGTAACATAATTCTGTATAAATCTTATAAAAAAGGAACATGAGATATAAATAGGATAAGAGAGATAATATAAAGAAAAACACTTTTTTAGCTAGACGTGTTGCTGGGAGTTTCTCGCCGCTTCTTCTCCTAGGAAGGACTAGGAAGTAAAATTAAATTTTAACCTATATGTATGACCTTCAAAAAGTGTTCTCCAGTGAAACTTATTTTGAATAAAAACTTTTGAATTTGAATTTGTTTTATGCCTAATGTCGTTTCAGCTTGCTCGCGCCTTCGTGAATTTCAGGAACTATAATACCGTACTTCGCCAATAGATTACAATATCGAAATAGTTCTATTCATCCGACAAACAATGGACAAAGTTTCATATTTACGATATCGTATAACGTTCTGTACATCTCTCAATGTTATGATAAATATATGCACAGTTTTCTGAATGTAACATATTTCTGTATCCCCTACTATTTGTTCACGAGACTAAAATATTATCGTCTCGTTAGTAAAATAAATATTATTGCCTGTTTATCACTGACCATTATTTCTCCATGCAATAAAATTTGTTGCAGTATATGATGTTCTATTATTGTTTCGCATGTAAGTATGTGTAATTTATATTATTATTATTTAATTGTAAAAAAAGTAAGTTAAAAAAACCCCGCGGTTTTGAAACATTCTTCATTGTCGCTCCGCTCCTATTGCTCTTAGCGTGATGGTATATAGCCTATAACCTGCTTCGATAAATGGGCTATCTAAAACGAAAAAAAAAATTCAAATCAGACCAGTAGTTCCTGAGATTAGCGCGTTCAAGCAAAGAAACAAACTTACCAGCTTTATATATTATATATCTAAAATAAAACTCTCTCACCAACACCACACCCTATCAAAATCTCCGCTTCTATTATGTTACGTCGCAGAGAAATTACTTTCAGTCTGTTATAAGCTGTTTAAATAATTAAAGTTTTTTAACTATCCCACGGGAACTCTTTAATTTTTCGGGATCAAAAGTATCATATATGTTGACCAGGGATATAAGCTACCATCATACAAAATTTCATGGAAATCAGTCCAGTCGTTCCGGAGATTAACCGGTACAAACAGACAGACAAACAGAGAAACAAAAAAATTGAAAAGGATCTTAATTACTTCTATTTCACTTTTTACAACCCTCTGATTCGGTTTTAGCATTTTTTTTCATTGTAAAGAAATTTGACCTCTACAATTTTATTATATGTATGTACAGATGTATATTTATATTAGTTAATTATTGTGTGTTTTTTTAAATTACTATTGAATTGGCTTGTAATTGGGTTAAGTCACCATTTTTTTCTAATGACTTCTTCGACACCGGGTTGCCGGGAAGAAATCGCTATAAGCGATAAATCCGCCCCTTGTTGTAATGTATTTATATTAAATTTCTAGGTTAAAGTTATGATGAATAATAAAGAGTTTTAATTCGTTCCAATCAGTTCAGATAGTAGTAGGGACCGTACACAGCAGTGCATTTGGCACGTAAGCCCTATTTACATATGCCGACCACGGTATCAACATACGAGCTCTAATGGACGCCAGCAGGCACACGCGACTATGTGTAACATCTTTGAGATCTTTACCATAGATATAATAACACTGTCACGTTTCAGGACTCAAATTAAAATGCCGTTGGAATTATTATTGAATTTATTAGAACTATACAAACACGCATAACACAGGTACAAATATAACCGGACGCAATCAGTCCAAATTTAATGCACGATTCAATAACACGCACAAATTCCGCCACTATTTAATTAAATACAACATTTTGTACTTCTAATGCTCATTGGGAATGCATTGGAAAACCTTACAGTGAAAGATTGCCAATATTGCGTAGATTATATGCATTAACTAGGTGTCCTGGCAGACGTCGTCCTGCCCGGAAAAGCTTTAATCATCAATTATATGCCGACAGCAGCGCCACCTACCGGGTCCAATTGTGAACCAACTTTGCTAAAGATTATCACATGATCAAATGTGATTCTATAATGGACATACAGACATTCATTTTTAACCGACTTCCAAAAGGAGGTGGTTCTCAACTTGGCCGGTGTGTTTTTTTTTATGTATGCACACCGATTACTCTGAAATTTGTGATCCGATTTACGTGATGCTTCTTTAGTTTGATGCGGAATAGTTGCCATTTGGTCCCCTAAATATTTAACATACTTTGGCCCAGGAGTTTTAATTTTATGAACATTTTTTACGAAAAAAAATTCATTCCGTTCCATATGTACACCGATTACTCTGAGATTTATGGTCCGATTTACGTAATTCTTCTTTAGTTTGATGCGGAATAGTTGCCATTTGGTCCCCTAAAAATTTAACATAGTTTGACCCAGTAGTATTCATTTTACGATCATTGTTTTGATCCCGTTTATTAGGACTTGTATTTTTTAAGGCGCGCGGCTCCTTTCGTAGGCCTACCAATAGCTAGACACTAAAAAGTATAAAATAACTTATATCTAAAGCTGTTTTTAATTATAATATCTTATTTTTAATATATATTATCTGTAACATATTTATGTATAAGAAGAAGATGTAGTGGAGATAATAAACAAACCATTGGAGATGAATTTTTATCATCTTACAAAACAATACAAGTAAAAGCAGTCTGATAATCCTGGTTCTAATGGATGACGTAATTAATTGGCTCGTCTTTGCTCGTACTTTGTTCTTTGTGACGGAGTGAAAGTTTCTTTGACCGAACCTCAGTTCCAAAATTAGATCATAAATAAGTAAAGGCGTTTAATAGGGTATCATTTTTTGTTGTTTCGTATCCTTGTAGGCAAAACAAACCTTGTGCATAGTCCGTTAATAAAGGATAAGAATGAATCTAATATATAAAATTCTCGTGTCACAGTGTTAGTTACCATACTCCTCCGAAACGGCTTGACCGATTCTCATGAAATTTTTTGTACTTATCCGGTATCTATGAGAATCGGCCAACATCTATTTTTCATCCCCCTAAATGTTAGGGGTAGTCCACCCCTAAACATTTTTTTTTATAGCTAAAGTACAGCAGACAGGCAGACGGCCCACCTGATGGAAAGCGGTTACCGTCGCCTATGGACGTATGCAACACCAGAGGTGTCACCAACGTGCTGCCGGCCTCGAAGAAATCTTATAACACCCTTTTTAAAAAACCCCATGTCGAAGCGCTGTGGGAAAACCACGGTTGGGAGCTCATTCCAAATCCCCACGGTGCGCAAGAGGAACGTTCTAGAGAACGTTTTAATGTTTATGACCATGGATGTGCTTCTAAAATGAGGGTGGGGTATAGATACACGGCACATTTATTTATTATGAACAAATCGGAACATTTTTAATATAGGTTAGAAGGCTAAGCCTTCGTGATTATTTTTTTTATAACCACCCATAAATAATGTTCCGAAACACACACGATTAGTCCCTATGTGTACTGGCAGTATTTGCGTACTGCTCTTGTATGGATTGGAAGAACTTCGTAAAAAACTTATTTCCAATATATACGTGATTAGTTTCATACTCTAGCGTTCTGGCCTTGTACAGAATGGAAATACACCTCGGCTACACCTAATACTAGCCGTGAATAAATCTTTTACAGCTAGGTTTAAAAACCGAAGTGCGGCTACACCTAGTTTTAGCCGGCTAGAACTCGGTGTAGCTGCACTTCGGGTATTAGCCGTAACATATACAAGTCGTGGTGACGTAATGGCTAGCGTACGCGTCCCAAACTCAAAGGGCGCGGGGTTGATCTTGGCCGCAACGCATGCACCACTTAGGCACTTCTCTGAGCTGATGTGCATATTGTTACAATTACCACATGCTAATAACGTTGAAGGAAAACATCGTGATGCAACCTGCACATCGAGATAACCGATGTGTCAAACCTGCCAAGCCACCTTGGACAAGCGTGGCGGGTATACTGTCCGTTCCCCTATATTAGGAGGCCCGAGCCCAGCAGTGTGAGATTTATGGGCAAGGTGATGTCAGGAGCCTTAAGAACAGACGAGCGTGCATGACAAGAACTATGAATGTCAAAGAAGCAAGTGAGGTGTGTAAGAATAAACCTGTATGGCGCTCTGTTGGTCGTGCCTACCCCGCAAGGGACCTGGCGTGAAGTTATATTTGTATGTTTGTATGCATTTCATATTTATATAATCCTAGCTGTCCCGGCAGACGTCGTCCTGCCCGGTAAAGCTCGATATCCGACAGCAGCGCCACCTACCGGGTCCAATTGTGAACCAACTCAGAAACCTTCTTTAGCTCAAGCACAACAACTTTGCTGAACATCATCACATGATCAAATGTATAGTTTACGATTCTATAAAGGACGTACAGACAAACATTCGATTTTGTATATATAGAAGATATATACAAAATCCTATTTGATAATTTTAACTTAATCCTTCATAATCTAATTTTAGCAAACATATATCCAGTGTTTTTTTTACATTGAAATGGATTTGCTTTGGTAAAAAAGAGATTTAAACTCGCGTCCTTTGAGTCTGGGACGCGATTACACCAACCAATAAGATATTATTACATACCGACAAAGACCGCACATCTGGCATGTTGTAAAAACGAATTCATTTATTTACTTCGTGTTTAAACTTTAAAAACATCTATTGCTATCGTACTTATTTTATGGCTGTAATTAGTGTTGATTAGATTAGTGTCTTAATCCTTATTTTTATTGCATTGCGTCGAAGCTTGCCAGATGTGTGTGAACCCGTTGTCGGTATTATACAGTTTAGCATAAAACAATGCCCGGACGGAGGAGTGGGGCAGTCAATCGATGACTACGATACTAGTAAGACGTAGTACTTTCGATTAGCGACATAGTGACGGACTTCGCGCGTGTTGAATTGCATTGAATCGTGCAGTGTGGACTGGTCGCATCCAGTTTTATTTTGTATTGTTTTATACGCGTACAGTTCTAATAAATTCCAACGGCATTTATTTTAATTCGAGTCCTGTAGCTCGTAACAATATTACAGCCTTTTCAGCAAATAGAAGCGAGTTATAAATGGCAAAGTGAGGGTTAACTTCTATAGTGTGTTTGATAATTTCTTCTCCAATTACTTAGGGAGGTTTGAAGTTATTTATGATACAAAGGTCAAAAGTATAACAGCCTCCTACGCCTAATTGGATATAAGAAGCCTTAGAGATACATTATATGAGATAATTAACATTATTACCTGAGCACGTATTGTATTCAATTACTCTCTTCAAGAAGCAAAATTCATAATAATAAATGTTTAAACTCACTAACATATGATTTCGCTGAGTGCCTAATGTTGTATTTTGGAATCCTTTTAACAAAATGTAATATGTGATATAATATATTGTTATGACAGAAAAAGACCAATAACAACCGTACCATTTCGACACTTGGACTTCTTTTGTTTACTTTGTGTTTAAAAGTTGTAACTAGAACAGCTTATTGTGTTATGAAATCTTTTATGGTAGTCGCAGTAGTATGGTATTAGCCAGGTGTGATTCTTGGAAATTATTGTTACACTGTCGAGTATTGTGTCAAGACACATTGTATTTGTACAGTATTAAGCAATGCCCGAACGGAGGGGTGAGGAGTCAAGCGATAACCGCAAGCGTGGCAAGACGTGTGTACATTCGATAATGTATATAGTGACGGACTTTGCGCGTATTATTGAATCGTGCATTACGTTTATACTAGTTGTGATCAGTTATATTTGTACCTGTGTTATATGTGTTTGTTTAGTTCTAATAAAATCTATAGTAATTCCAACGACATTCTTCGAGTCCCGTAACTCGTAACAATATGTACCTATACTATATATACAGGGTATGTATATATATGTCATCATCATCATCCGAGCGTTAAATCCCGGTTGCGTTCGGAGCGATCACTTCGACGCCCAGGGTCCGCTTTCCTACTTTGTTATATATTTGTTATTGGTATGTATATATATGTATACACACACACACACACACACACACACACATATATATATATATATATATATATATATATATATATATATATATATATATATATATATATATATATATATACATACATATTATTATAACCACCTTATGTATATGCGTTTGTTTGTATGTATTCTATTAATTGGTAGCACCTTCGGTGTTACAAATATCCATAGGCATTGGTAACCACTTCCCATCAGGTCTACTGTCAGTCTGCTGAACTCATGCAATAAAAAAACATCTTGTATTGCAGTCGTAGCAATAACATAGCAAATGTAGGTACTAAATAAGATATTTTTATCATCAATTCTGTTTAGTAAAAGAAGTGCCCTACAGGCACAATAAATGTTGCTCGCCTAACTAGTAACGTAACACTATATGTTTAGGGCTGGCCAAACTAAATTAACAGCTGTGATAGGGCAACCAAGATTTAAAAGATTCCGAATAAATTGTTTAATTAAAAATATTTTGCCAAGAGGAATGAATGAATGACTAGCTGAATGAATTAAACTACGTTTTAACGGTTTTAAGCGCAGTAATTTATTTTATTTAGGTTTATCCGACGTTCCAACGAAACAAACCAACTTGACTGATAATTTCTTTTATTTTTTCCTTC
This sequence comes from Dendrolimus punctatus, assembly GCA_012273795.1. Lineage (NCBI taxonomy): Eukaryota > Metazoa > Arthropoda > Insecta > Lepidoptera > Lasiocampidae > Dendrolimus > Dendrolimus punctatus. Next base: position 7,725,985 of record CM022551.1, on the reverse strand, counting down.
CACTCATTTTAATATTATATAAAAAAAAAATAGAACTAGGCATGTTTGCTGAAGAGTTTCTTGCGCCGCTTCTTTTCTTCAAGCCACAACATGTTGTGAAGCAGTGGTAAATTAGATTAGGCTCCCATAGAGTAAATAATATCCATAAACAAAATTAAAACTAAATAATTAAAATGAACAAGTTGGCGGTAGGCTGAATAAAAACTTTGACAATACACGTTTGACAATGGTCATCTTTGTTTTCCGTGACCACGGCCACTGAAAAGCGGCCGAAACGTCGGATAAACCTAAATTAAATAAATTACCGCGCTTAAAACCGTTAAAACGTAGTTTTATTATGTGTCGCGAAAACTTAAGAAAATATTATGAATGAATTAATTAATAACTTTTCTTTCTTACATATATAAATCACACGCATATTATTCTGAAAGTCGCAAGACGAGTCGCAAGTCGAGCGACTCAGGACGTGTGTGCTACGATCGAATCGAATTTTAGTGATGCACGTTGCGCGTGTTATTGAATTACGATTTTCTGCATTACGTTTAGACTTGTTGTATTCGGTTATATTTGGACCTGTGCTATACGCGTTTGTATAGTTCTTATAAACTCTAGAGTACTTCTAACAGCATTTTAATTCGAGTCCTGCAACTCGTAACAATACTGTTGTAGATTCGTTTTGTGACTCTACTTCATACACGAGTATAACGTTTTTATCTTTATCGTTTATACCTGTAAGGAATATATGGAGATATGTTAAAAAAAGAAAATTTAGTACGTCATGTTTATAACTATGATAATATTTTCTATCCTTTTATTGCGCTCTGTCTTATTTAATATGGAGTTTTGGTTTGTTGAGTGTTGGTGAGTTTTGGTGTTTGCTACAATTCCATTAATTCTTTAAAAGTCATTCTGTAACATACTTGTGTATAATTATATATATATATATATGTCGGAGGGAAGCTATAATTGAATGAATGTATAACGCACAATATTATTTGTTTACATTTTAATTGCTTCTAAAATTGATAATTTAATTTGGTTTGATGTCTTAATTGTTTCTATAACTAAAAGATCGTTCTAACCTAATAAAAGTTATGAATATTGTGATTTAATAAACGACCAATGAGAGCAGAGCATGTCTTGAGCGGGGTCAAGGACGCCCTCTATACTTTGAGTAGTATCTACTTGGGTAGAGTGAGGAGTTTTTGTGGCACATTCGGTTGATGGCAATAGGTCGAGTTGGACCATGGAGTATTTTAAAGAAAGTATTGAAGCTTGGAAGTATGAGCGGTGCCCTGAACCCGCTGCTCGGTCTAAACTATGTTAAAATGTCTTTTAAATCTAAATTAAAAGTGTATAAACCATTGGCCATGTGTTTTATGCTCGCATTTTATCCTGATGACGCCCACTCAACCTGCAATAACTAAAGGAGATGTCGTGAGAACGAGGCCGTTCTGCGACATATATATATATATATATATATATATATATATATATATATATGGAACAAGAAATATAAAGAAAAACAATTTTTGGCTAGACGTGTTGCTGGGGAGTTTCTTGCGGCTTCTTCTCTTTAACAGCAATAACACGTTGCGAAGCGGTGTACATAGACTAGGAAGTAAAATTAAATTTTAACCTATGTATGACCTTCAAAAAGTGTTCTCCAGTGGAACTTATTTTGTATAAAAAGTTTTGAATTTGAATTTACATTCTCTCTGCATGCCCAAACTCCCTTAACGTTATTTTCTACTTGCATACATGCATCGGAGAATGAAAGAAGTTACACGTTTACAAACCTTATTTATTTTGTGCCTGTTACTTCCACAACAATGCCAATACAATTAATTAAGTACACAATAATTAGCCACCCTAGAGCGCTACCACATGTGTATCATCTCTGAATTGAGGCCAAAATGGTTTGTCACACCACCCGCACACTTTTATCTACTCAGTAATCCAAGTTGTTATAAATAATATAGCAATAGCTACGTCCAAATATCGAGCACAAAATAGTACATTAGGTAATTATAAGTTTGCATTATTAATAGATTTTGCTAATCTAACAAGCAGACAGCTAATATTTGTAGTAGGCTAATTCAAAATCCAACAGTGTGTTCATTATGATGATAATTTAGGCATAGTGCGTAAAACGCTGATATAAATTCAGAGCCACATTTCCAAACAACAATTCAGGGATTTTTCGTCATTTTATGCTATTCATTATAGAAAAAACTAAACTAATTTTCATGTCCTTTAGTACATTTCAATTTTATAAGGGTCCGGTTATGGGGTAAATAAATATGAAACGAGAAATTCGAGGCATTGCGTCAGAACGTCAGACGCCAGTGTTTGAACATCTGTCACTATTTTAATAGCAGAATGGACCCAGGCAAATGACTAAACAGATATACAATGCAAAAGTGGATGGATGCAGAAGTCGCGAAAGGCCACGACACACCTTCCATGATCAAATTGATCGTGTACTAGCAGAAGGTGATGTTAGGAGCCTTAAGAACAGACGAGCGTGCATGACAAGAGCTATGAATGTCAAAGAAGCAAGTGAGGTGTATAAGAATAAACCTGTATGGCGCTCTGTTGTTCGTGCCTACCCCGCAAGGGACCTGGCGTGAAGTTATGTATGTATATATATTAGGGTGATCCAAAAGAAAATTTTTTTTTCCAAACAGGCTCAAAAGTTTCATTTGGGTGTAAAAAAATTTCTGTAAAAAGATGAGCCCATAATATTAATATTAAGATAGTCCTCAACGCATTTTTTTAATTCCCATAAAAATAACACAGGAATTTTTTTTATGATGTCAAAGAAGCAAGTGAGGTGTGTAAGAATGGGCCTGTGTGGCGCTCTGTTGTTCGTGCCTACCCCGTAAGGGACCTGGCGTGAAGTTATGTAATGGACCCAGGGCACAGGATCTAGTTATGAAAAAAATTGTGTGTGCAGCTTAAAGGCAGTAGAAGTGAAACAAAATAAGACAATGGGTGGAAGGGATACTAAACTTCGTGACGTTACATATCATCTAATATATAAAATTCTCGTGTCACAGTTTTCGTTGCCATACTCCTCCGAAACGGCTTGACCGATTTTGATGAAATTTTTTGTGCTTATCCGGTATCTATGAGAATCGGCCAACATATATTTTTCATCCCCCTAAATGTTAGGGGTAGTCCACCCCTAATTTTTTTTATTTATTTTTTAGACAACATTTTTAATTTCTATTTTTTTATGATACAACATACAAAAATACATACAATCCTCAATTTTCACCCTTCTACGAACAACCCCTATTTTTACCGGGCAGGACGACGTCTGCCGGGACAGCTAGTATATTATATTGTTATAATAACTATATCCGACCTATTTGATCACCGCCTGTTTCCTTTTTTTTTTCGCCGCATCTCTCACCATGTAATGTGAAATAGTCTACGTTCGACCGCTGAATTTTTTATTTTTTTTTATTGCAGGAGATCAGCAGACAGGCAGACGGCCCACTTGATGGACAGCGGTTACCATCGCCTATGGACATTTGCAACACCAAAGGTGCTACGAATGCGCTGCTGCTCTCTTTATGAAGTGATTTATGATTGCGGCGTAGCTTCCCACAAACCTCGTTTTGTGTGGCATGCCGCACTTTACATCCGCTTACATCAACCCGTCTATCCGTGCAGGAACGGAGAAAGAATACAATTTCCTGCGGCCGAGCTGCCTGTCGTAAGAGGCGACAAAACAACCCACAGCCAGGTGGTAGGGCATTTGCCCGACTGGATGGCTACCACCCCTGGTCTTAAGTATGTCGCCAAAACAACCTTGAGTTGTGTTCCGGCATTAGTGACCAGGTTCCAGTCTCCCTTAAGAGAGCAGCAGCGCATTTGTAACACCTTGGTGTTGTAAATGTCTATAGGCGATGGTAACCGCTTCCCATCAAATGGGCCGTCTGCCTGTCTGCTGAACTCCTGCAAAAAAAAAACCCGCGCGCGGGAAGATACCCGCTGTACCGTTCCAGCTGGCCTAATAGTCGAAGGAAATGCACGACGTGAAGGATTACGAGGAAAAAGTGCCTGCCGCTGCAAAGCCCGCATCGTTCGTAGCGTGTCTGGTATAGCCACCTTATTCTGTAAGTCCTCTCCTTTTCTTTTATATCCGCCCCCCCGCGTCATCAATATCGTTTTATATTTAAGCTTTAAAACACGGACTTTGAAGTATTAACGAAAAACTTCAAAACATTTCCAACTCTATCTATCTATATGACTAAAATGCTTAAATTAAATCAAAAAATGTTATCAGACCTTTTTTGTAGAGCGTTCAATTCTCTGTAAAGATTGGAACAGCGATTTATCATTCAACCAGTCGTTTGAACGGTACAAAAATCAGAAGAAGCAAAAAAAAAATTTCCTGTGTTATTCTTATGGGAATTAAAAAAATGCGTTGAGGACTATCTTAATATTAATATTATGGACTCATCTTTTCACAGAAATTTTTTTACACCCAAAAGAAACTTTTGAGCCTGTTTGGAAAAAAAAATTCTTTTGGATCACCCTAATATATATACATACATAACTTCACGCCAGGTCCCTTGCGGGGTAGGCACGAACAACAGAGCGCCATACAGGTTTATTCTTACACACCTCACTTGCTTCTTTGACATTCATAGCTCTTGTCATGCACGCTCGTCTGTTCTTAAGGCTCCTGACATCACTTCTGCTAATACATGATCAATTTGGTCTTAATTTCTTAAATTATCTTTAAATATAATGTATTTCACCTCATTCTCCCGCAGTTTAAGTTCTAAAGAATTATGTGTTTATTTCTTTTTCGTGTTGCTTTTTCGTTTCACAGAGTTTCAAATCACAGTGATACTAAACAAGTTCATAAATAAAAGCTTCCTTGTTCATAAAATAACTAGGATTTATCCGGAAATCTGTTTGAAAATATTCGTCACCCTAAACGCCTTGTCAACTGACACTCAACATAGCCTCGTGATAAATAATGTCCCTCTTCTAATGAACCGTTGTTTTCTTATCAATTAGAACCACTCTGCGGGTGGCTTGTCTTTTTGCACTTGTGGAATCACTTCTGTTTATTTGGGGATGAAAACGACTTGTTAGTTATTCGGGTGGTTATTATCTTCTAATATATAAAATTCTCGTGTCACAGTTTTCGTTGCCATACTCCTCCGAAACGGCTTGACCGATTTTGATGAAATTTTTTGTGCTTATCCGGTATCTATGAGAATCGGCCAACATCTATTTTTCATCCCCCTAAATGTTAGGGGTAGTCCACCCCTAAATTTTTTTATTTATTTTTTAGACAAAATTTTTAATTTCTATTCTTTTATGATACAACATACAAAAATACATACAACCCTAGATGTTCAACCCTCTACGATCAACCCCTATTTTTTACCGAGCAGGACGACGTCTGCCGGGACAGCTAGTATCTTATAAAAACTCTGGGATTAATAGAAGTAATATGTAGATATAATTATTTTGTTAAATGGTCCTTTAATTTGGATACAAAATAGAACAAAAAAGTGTAGAATAAATAAACGAATTTCATCGTCGAAATATCTTCTCTATATATAAAAATGAATTTTTGTCTGTATTTCCTTTATAGAATTGTAAACTATACATTTTATCATGTGATAATCTTTAGCAAAGTTGTTGTGCATGAGCCAGAGAAGGTTCCTGTGTTGGTTCACAATTGGACCCGGTAGGTGGCGCTCCTGTTGGCATATCGATTGAAGCTTTTTCTCGGATGGTTTAGATTCGCAATTAGAACCGGTAGGTGGCGCTGAGAACGGGTTCTAGAAGCGTCCTAATCACCTGGACAGATTTTGTTTTTGTGTCATGAAACAAAGTCTTTTAGGAATTCCAAAAATATGGCGGTACGTAGTTCACCAGATCAGCTAGCTTTTTATATAGGTGATGTTTAAAGTTCCTTTTAATCGACTTCCAAAAGCAGGAGGTTCTCAACTTGATCAGTATGTATTTTTTTAATGTATGTACACCGATTACTCTGAGATTTATGATCCGATCTACGTGATTCTTTTTTAGTTTGATGCGGAATAGCTGCCATTTGGTCCCCTAAGAATTTAACATAGCTTGGCCCAATAGTTTTCATTTTATAAACACTATTGGGTAATAGTGTAATATAATAAACACTATTTATACACACTTATGGATTTTGTATTTGTCGGGACCTGACTTGTAACACTATGTAAAGAGTGTGTTTAGCTGAAAAAAAAGGTTTTTTCTCTCAAAACATATTATATTCAATGAGCCATGCAAACGGAACCACTGGGTAGATCTGAGCAATAAATTAATTCAAACCAAACCTTATATAATACAGCGGCAAGCTTCTAAAGTGACCCCAGGGGCTAAGTTTCAAAGTTTTTAATTCCATCTCTCAAGTTTGGGGCATTGTTAGTATTTCAAAAGTGAGGGTAGCGCCTTCCGCTTCTATTCTTGTAAGACTGTTTATTACCAACTTCAAAAAGGCGCAGTTTATTATGCTTATGGAGTATATGGTTGGCAGTTACTTCTTCCAAATAAAACCCGATGTGGACTGAATGACCTATTACTTCGTCATTTACAATTACGAGTAAACTATACATATTTTTTTGATTTTATTGTAGGAGTTCAGAAGACAGGCAGCAACACCAAAGGTGCTACAAATGCGCAGTTGCTCTCTTAAGGGACACTGGAACCTGGTCACTAATGCCGGAACTCAACACAAGGTTGTTATGGCGGCATACTCTGGACCAGGTGTTGTCACCATCCAGTCGAACAAATACCCTAACACCTGGAAGTAGGATGTTATATCGCCTCTAACGACAGGCCACCCGGCCGCAGCAAATTGTATTCTTTATCCGTTCCTGCACGGATAGACGAGTTACAGAGAATATAATGATGAATGGCAGAGGGTAGAGTGGTGCGTATTGATGCCATGTGTATGTGAGCAATTGAGCGATATTTCTGGCTGGTTTTTACATCCCCCGTTCCATCCGACGCCTAGCTGCTAACTGTGCGAGCTATGGGTGTCGGCGATATGCGGGACGTGGAAGGCGTGCTCCAGCGGGAGGGTCAGGGAGGTGCTTTCTGTCCGTAAAATGACGAATCTGCACGTACTTGGGGAGGCCTACGTCTAACAGTACAGAGCAACATGTTCTATAGTCTAATATGAGAAAACAACCCTACACCTGTCCATGTCTTATCTTTAATAGATCGCCCATAAACCCCCGTGAAATTTAACCATAGACTCATCAGTCCCCTTAACTTATGTTTTATAGTCGCATAAAATGTTTTATCATTTGACGCGTTTTCGCCACTCTGCCCACTCGGTATAGTTGTGCAGACAAGATTCTGATACTAAATATTAATAAATGCGAAAGAAATTCCATGTCGGATATCCATCACTGGTACACTACACATTAGTAAATTAAGTGTGAGTCCATGCCCCACTACCCCATGAACGATGATTTCACTTATGATGAATTATGTGGTGCCTTAGACCACCTTCGCGATTCTTCCCCAGGTACCGATGGTATACCATACTCGTTTACTACCAAATCTACAAAAGTGTTCAGGCAGGGGCAACATGGGTATGAGTGGCTAAGGGGTGTAGAGAGGTGGGCTGCAGGTTCACCGAAGCTACTTCCGACATTAGGCCGTTTATCACTTCCACCCCTGGAGCTTGAGTCTTAGTTCTAGTATAGTTATTTATTATTAAAATGTAAGCAATAGTAAAACAATTATGTATACCACCATCGCCACTCCTAATCAGCAATATTGTTGCCACGAGTTGTCTGAAGAGATCGCTTTTTAGCGAAAAGACCGCCCTTTTTACCCAATTAGAATAATACTATTCCGTAAGTTTTCTGTCTTCCCCATGTCGTGGTAGCGTAATGGTTAGCGCACGCGCCCCTAAATCGAAGGGCGCGGGTTCGATCCTGGCCGGAACGCAACCACCTCTTAGTCAGTTTTCTGATCTAATGTGCATATAGTTACAATAACCACGTGCTAAAAACGGTGAAGGAAAACATCGTGATGCAACCTGCACATCGCGGTAACCGATGTGTCAAACCTGCCAAGCCACCTTGGACAAGCGTGGCGGGTATACTGTCCGTTGCCCTATAATGGGAGGCCCGAGCCCAGCAGTGGGACATTTTTATGAGCTGACATTATATAAGTTTTCTATAATGGTGGTGTACATCCATCTATCTATCTAATATCGCTCCCCGATGACTAGTTATATATTTATGAATAAAACAATTTATGTGTAACACCATTGCAACTCCGAATCAGCAATTCCTGCCACGGGGTGTCTTGAAGAGATCACGTTTTCACAAAATACTATACACAGATAGAATAATAGAAGTTTGTAAGTTTTATTTAATGGTATACAGTATTTCTGTAAAACTTTATTGCTTATCAAATAAAAAGTTACAAAAATGAATGATCACAATATTGTCTTGGTAAAAACAATAGGCGCCCATATCGCGTCAGAAAATCTCTTTCAGGCAACCTAACTTATAGTATAATTCAAACTAATCTTGCGGCGTAGGTAGTACAGAGTTTTAGGGCTTGCATAAGGTTGCTTAAATTTATTTAAGAGACACAAAACGTATTTAACACCCTTAAATACAATTAGCGTCTTGCACAAAGCAAAATTTTCCGCTAAATATGTTTAAATAAGTGTCAATACGTTTTGTTTAAAACGTTTTTAGGCAGTTTAATGATTAACTAATTTTATTTAAAGGCGATCGTTATGCAAGCGGCCCTTAGATAGGAAATACATTAAACCCTCAACCTACTTTATAAATACATACATACATCGAGACTTTTAAAGGCGATTGGAAGAAGTCTCTCGTGATCAAAGGGCTGGCTTATATTTAGGGTAACAAATAAGCGTTGCCATACAACGTGAGAATGCGGCGAGCATTTTGGGAAAACTACCCACTGTCGTTAATATGTTTATAATGGTATTTATTTTTTAATTTCTTTTTATAGTTTAGTTTAATTTTTAAGATGGTTTTGAATATAATTTATTTTTAAAAGTTAGATTTAGTTTCGCGTCTATGGTTTGCCGGCCTACCTCACTGCAACGCAGAGGCTCCGGGTTCGATTCCGGGTATAGTAAATTTCGGAAACGTATTTTCTCCGTTATTTACCATGGCCTAGGTGTCTGGGATCGGCCCCAGAGTGGTCCGTTGTATATTACCCATAACACAAGCGTAACTTGCTTAACTTGACGATATACAATCTGTGTGTTTGTTTATCGATAAAAAAAAGTTTCACCAGACCTAATGAAATTTATTCAAAAATAAGATATTATAATAAACTAGCTGTCCCGGCAGACGTCGTCCTGGCCGGTAAAAAATAGGGTTTGATCGTAGAGGGTTGAAAATTTAGGGTTGTATGTATCTTTTAATGCTGTATCATAACAAAATAATAATAAAAAAAATATCTAAAAATTAAAAAACAAAATTTAGGGGTGGACTACCCTTAACATTTAGGGGGATGAAAAATAGATGTTGGCCGATTCTCATAGATACCGCATAAGCACAAAAAATTTCATCAAAATCGGTCAAGCCGTTTCGGAGGAGTATGGCAACGAAAACTGTGACACGAGAATTTTATATATTAGATATAGGTACTCCCAAAGGACATTGTTAAAACCTATCCCAAAGTAATACATACAAACACGTTTATAAGATAGTTTCCCCTATATAAAAAAAAACTAGCGGTCTCGGCAGACGTTGTCCTCCCCTGAGAAAGTATATCTAGAACTCGATTCCAGCGCCACCTACCGGATCTAATTGTGAATCCAAACCACTTAAACACATAGCAAATTTCATCAAAATCATAGATCCCGATTCCAGCGACAAGTATTTTGTTTAGATTGATGGATTGCATTATTGCAGTTTTAGAAGGAATTCCTTATTCTTATACAGCGTTTATTAATCAGGGATAATGTAGCATTCGAATGGTGAAAGAATTTTAAAAATCGGTCCAGTAGTTTTTGAGTTTATTCATTACAAATATACAAATCTTTCCTGTTTATAATATTAGTAGAGAAAAACAGTTTCTTCAAATAACTTTTCTACTCGCGAATACGTAGTTCGCGGTATATGACGGATGTTAAAACGAGATTTAAGCCTTAAAAGGATAATGGCGTGGGGCGTTTCAAAATCTCTTATTTGATACATTTAGATATCATCCACAGACCTTTTATTTACAAGTAGGGTTTGCCCCGCGAGTACGCAGCGTGTCAAACACTAATTAATTAGTAATTGTAGTATAAATTAGTAATTGTTAGAGGTGGACGATATTCGCCCTTATTTATTTTACTTTTATAATCGAATGACTTTGAATTACTATCCTTGATAATCGATTATGTAATTAGTTGTTAATTTGTTTTCATAATCGAATGATGTTACTAATATTAGTACTACTAATGAAATCGTTGAAAAAAGTCGAGCGAGACATTGTAACGTTGGTATTAGTAACATCCAATACAACGATTCGATTAGTAGTACTAATATTAGTTGTAGCATCATTCAATACTATTAGTAACATTCCAACTACAGTCGTTTTTTGCGTCGTCTCGTTTTCGGTGGTGCGAGTGGCTAGCTTATTTGTTTTTAGTGGAGTTTTATAACAGTAAGTTTACATGTATGTGTATGTAATGTTCTCGAACACTTACCTATTTACAAAAAAAAGTCTCACAAGTACTCACAACTAAATTAGTAAATACTTATCTGTCATAATCGAGATATCTCAATATATCTTCATAATCGAATGATTTCATTAGTATATTTCATAATCGCCCACCGCTAGTAATTGTATAAGCAAAGAATTACCAATTCATATCCAGAAGTGTTTGACACGCGGCGTAGTCGCGGGGCAAACTCTACAGCAGTGGTTCCCAAATTTATTTTGTATACTGCCCACTTTGAGAATAAATTATTTTTTAGCGCCTCCATTTTTTCACCTACTTAAAAAACACTATAACGTCAAATTAAACTAATTGATTATTGAGAGCTACATTAGCGGATATTAAAAATTCATTCTAAATGAGACTTTTAAGCGAAACTAATCGCAGTAGGTAGTACACAAGGACGCTGAGGTCTCAAGTTAACTCTTATGGGCTACACCTGCCAATGCCCATTTTTTTCCGGGTGTATTTCCGCCCCCTTTTAGGCCTGTAGCGTCCACAAGGGGGCGTTATCGCCCATTTTGGGAACCACTGCTCTACAGTGTACTATCTGTCCATTTTTTTAAAAATAAAATGATGGAGACAGACAGAAAGGCTGACGTCATTTAATGCATGCAGTATGTTGCATCGGCCATAAATCACAAGATATTGCATGTAAATTGCGAGAAGAGCAATTTGCGAGGACTACGCTAGGTCAAGTCTTCACATCAAGAATATTATAATGTTTTTGTACAAATAAATTAAATAAAAATGTGTTCTGGGACACATATTAAAAGTGAAACTTCAACGGACAAGTGGAAAAATGAATCGCAACGGACAAGTGGAAAAACTTCAACTGAAAAGTGACAAAATGAATCGCAACAAAATTTTTACTTGAAGCAGTTGTACTAAGCAAGATTGAGCCATCGTGTTTGAGCTTGTTTTACTTGTCTTGGCTAGCACTCTGCTGCTACATGATATTCAGGATCTCAAAATGTGTATTTAAAACCTTTTTAAGAAATCTTCTATTTGTACTTTTTACTTGTATGTAACACGATAATATTGTTGTTGGCTATGTAATAAAGATTTTATTTATTTATTTGTAAACTGGTGATTTATTCCAATCTTAAACGCGTAACCCCTCGCGCGTAACAATGAGTATTAAAATACAACTAAAAACTGCCCTTCATACTAAACTTTTAATATAAAGTGGTTTTATTATCACGTAAAAGAAAACAGTGTAAACGGACAAAACCCAACAATGAAGAAAGAAATCAAAAGTTTAAGAATCAATCCGTAATAACTTGAAGAAACGTCGCAAAAGGGATCCGAGAATATTTAAACAGAAAAGGGCCCAGAAAAAATATTGTAAATGTTTCTAGAAATGAAGGCTGTCTTCATTTAAAGTTGGCGATTGACTTTGATCGTGCATTCACTTTGTGTTAAGAATTCGCTTTCTAAATTCGCAACGGCAGAAGTTAAATTACATTCTATATTTAAAATTAAATCGACTTTTAATGTAGAAAGCTATTTGGATACTAATAATATATTGTTACGAATATGAGACTCGAATCTAAATGCCGATGAAATTATTATAGAGTTTATTAGAACTACACAAACACGTATAACACAGGTACAAATATAACCGAACACAACAAATTCAAACGTAATGCAGGTCGTAATTCAATAAAACGCGCAAAGTCCGTCACTTATTGAATGCCCGATTGTATACACGTCTCGCCTTGATCGTGGTTCTCGCTCGACTCCCTCCTCCCTCCATTGGGCCTTGATTTTATACCTCACAAATATAAATGTGCCCATATTGTAGTCAACCTAATTCGTAAAATCTGGCTAATGACTAAAGTTGCAAACTGCTGTAAACGATTGCAATACAACAATAGGCCAACAAACAAAAGAAGGCGATCATAAAAGAATTAAAATGGTTTCAATGTTATTAGTTATTACTTCAAATGCCAACGGGTAATGAATGTGCTTTGTTACAGATATGCAGATGGATTTTGTTTTTGTCGGGCCTGAGTTGTAACAATAGAATTATATTTGGGTACTAATAAAATATTCTTGGCTCCTATGAAACGCGCGGTGTTTATTTGTCATAATAATTTTCGTTCTACAGCAATCACATGTATGCAATGCTACGCAATGTTTTGGTCGAGAATGGAGCTCGCTCAGAGAAAATATATATATTCATATGAGAGTTGAAGCCAGCAAGATTGTAAATAGATTTTCGGTGTTGCATAACTGTTATATCAAGTAGAGAATTGAAATACGAAGAGTAATTAACAAGATATTTTTATTATTAAAAAAAATATCTATTTACTCTCTAACTTCATTTGAAATTAAAAAGAAACTTGCTGAGTACTTGCAAACATTAAATTATGACGAAACTGAAAATCTGCTTAATAAAATTGGAGCCTAATTGTACACTAATCTGCCATAAATGAATGTAATAATATGTTATATGTATATTGTATATACACTCATGAGAACCGACAACTAACCCCCAAGACACAGGTGCAAACCTAGTTTGGGGGTTAGGGAATTGACACGTGAATTAGTTAGATTTATATGAACTTGTAATTATATGTCACTGTATCTGATTTTTTGCTATTATAAATAAATTATTATAATTATTATTATTATTAATCTTAACAATGACCGCCAATGCTACTAAAAATATTTTAAAAACGTAGTGCACACGTGGAAATACTGATTCTCTTTACGTATTTGTTTTATTATTTTTATTATTTCGATACGATATAATCCGACGAGCATTATTTGAAAGTTACCCACGCTCATCTTCTATAAAAAAAGCAACAAGAGCTTTAAAAGAAATGTTTAAATTCATATATTGGTTACTGCAATTCTTTATTTTTAATAAAATTACAGCGAATTATAAATTTCTTAATTTTTTATTTTTACAAAACTTGACATGAGATTTCAAAGTCAACTACACTATTTAAGTTATTATATTTCAGTTTTATTTTCTTCACTTTAAATAATTGTTATTATGTTTTGTTTTGTGTAAAACAGACAGGTTTGTGGAAACCAAATTTGATACTTATATTTTTTTTTCATTTCTACTTCTTTACTTTATATTTATTGTTTGTTTGTTGTACACAAAAGGTTACATACAAAACTAATAAAGACGTGGCGATTTAAAAATGGGAAAAAACAAAATGCAGGGTTTTGTACACTAAAATATTTTCGTGACTTAACTATATCTTATACTAATATATAAAGCTGAAGAGTTTGTTTGTTTCATTGAATCCGCTAATCTCATAATAAACTGATGTGATTTAAAAATTCTTTCAGCGTTAGATAGCCCATTTATCGAGGAAGGCTATGGCTATATCATCACATAGGAGCGGAGCACCAATGAAGAATGTTTCAAAATCGGGATGTCGCGGGTACAGCTAGTGTATAATACATATTTAAAAAGAACAGCATGCTCAAACAGGTTATTACCCAAATGCTCATCGCAAGTCAATTTACAAACAAATGACCTCTTTCTTCTTTACAGTTTTTCTTATAATAGAATAACTTTTTTCAGGGCCTTAATTCTAAATTGTTAAAGATCGCTTACTGAGTAACTTTGATTATTATTAAATTTGATTTATTTCTCTTCAAGTCTACTGTTTCATATAGATTTCGTTCAGGATTTTATCGTTAATATCGCATCTGTATTTTGGAATTATCTTGTATTCTGGGCAAAAAATATCCTATCCGTTTATCCGTGCAGAAACGGAGAAAGAATACACGTTCCTGCAGCCGGGCGGCCTGTCGTAAAAGGCGACTAAACAACTCACAGCCAGGTAGGGCAATTGCCTGACTGGATGGCTACCACCCCTGGTCTAGAGTATGCCGCCATAACAACCTTGAGTTGTGTTCCGGCATTAGTGGCCAGGTTCCGTCTGCCTTTAGAGAGCGGCAGCGCATTTGTAGGACTTTTGGTGTAGCAAATGTCCATAGGTGATGGTAACCGCTTTCCACCAAGTGGACCGTCTGCCTGTCTGCTGAACTCCTGCAATTATAATAAATAAACTATATTTTGAGATGGTTTAAGAACAGTATTGTTTGAGCCGCGTGGTGATAGAAAATCGTTATATGTTGGACTAGCTTCTGCCCACTAAGTTTTTTTAACTATCCCACGGGAATTCTTTATTTTTTGGGATCAAAAGTATCCTATGACCAGGGATGTAAGCTACTACCATACAAAATTACATTTATATCTATATCGGTCCAGTAGTTACGAAAATTAGCCCGTACAAACAAAGAAACAAAAAAATTGAAAAAATCTAAATTAATTCCATTTCACTTCTTATACCCACTGACTCGGATTTTAGAAAAAAAAATTCATTATATAGAAATTTGACCTCTACAGTTTTATTATATGTATAGATGTATAGTTAATAAACATAATTCTTTTTTGAATAATTTTGGATAATACACTACTATACTATATCTTAATAAATTACTAGCTGTCCCGGCAGACGTCGTCCTGCCCGGTAAAAAATAGGGGTTGATCATAGAGGGTTGAAAATCTAGGGTTGTATGTATTTTTGTATGTTGTATCATAAAAAAATAAAAATTAAAAATTTTGTCTAAAAAATAAATAAAAAAATTTAGAGGTGGACTACCCCTAACATTTAGGGGCATGAAAAATAGATGTTGGCCGATTCTCATAGATACCGGATAAGCACAAAAAATTTCATCAAAATCGGTCGAGCCGTTTCGGAGGAGTATGGCAACGAAAACTGTGACACGAGAATTTTATATATTAGATAGCCTATGTATTATTCTGATGTGTAAGCTATATCATTGTAAAGTTTTCTCAAATCCATTCAGTAGCTTTTGCTTGAAAGCGTAACAAACATACATCCATACATTTCTTACAAACTTTTGTTGCACAAATTTAAGTCATTCAAATTAAATAACCCACTACAATTATAATACTATCAACATAAAAAATAATTGATAAAATTACACTAGTATTTTTACAATCTGAGCCCAAGAATGTATGGAAGTGTATCCGTCTCCTTTATGTAATGGCATACTTTCACTACGCTCAATAGTTATATTTGTGATATACGTGTTTGTATAGTTCTAATAAACTCTATAATAATTCCAACGACATTTTAATTCGATTCCCGCAACTCATAACAATAAAAAAGAAAAAACGTGAATTTAATTCAAATATCACTTTTGAACAGTGTTCTTGCTTCTGAGCGCAAACGAAGCAGTACTCAAAATTAAATACCATATAAAATTACAATACTATATTACTTAATTACAATATTCACCACTGGAGGCGCCAGGGTGATAATCATCAACCAATCAGCGCTCGGTATGTCGGTATACATGTATGTTTGCTAATTCTGTTACATACCGACAAAGCACGCACACCTGGCTGTCTTAAAACGCAGTTTATTACTTTTCCTGCATTCGGAATTCTTTTGTTTACTTCGTGTTTAAAATTATGAACATTCTATTGTTATCGTACTCATTTTATGGCCGACATTAGTGTCGAACTAATCCTTGTTTTTATGCATTTCGTCGAAACTTGCCAGATGTGCGGATTAACACATAAGGCGGCCCCTTTGTCGGTATTATAGTAGTTTAGTATAAAACAATGCCCTAACGGAGGGGTGAGGCAGTCAAAGCGATAACACAAGCGAGGCAAGACGTGTATACATTTTAGTGACGGACTTTGCGCGTGTTATTGAATTGTGCATTACATTGGGCCTTATTGCGTCTAGTTATATTTGTACCTGTTATACGTGTTGGTATAGTTTTAATAAATTCTATAGTGATTTCAACGGCATTTTAATTCGAGTCCTGTAACTCGTAACAATACATCCATACATCGCGTTTATAATTAAGTACAATAGGCATAATAGGGATCTAATAGGGATTAGTTCTTACACGCTAAATTAATAATAATATACTATTATCAAGGGTATTGTTTCTTATGGTGTTTGTTTATTGTCACTAATTGTATGTTATTATTTTAGATTGTTTATATTTTATTACTATACTAGCTGTCCCGGCAGACGACGTCCGGCCCGGTAAAAAAAAAAATTTAGGGGGATGAAAAATAGATGTTGTCCTATTCTCAGACCTACCCAATATGCACACAAAGTTTCGTGAGAATCGGTCAAGCCGTTTCGGAGGAGTATGGCAACGAAAACTGTGACACGAGAATTTTATATATTAGATAGATATTGTGGCGAATGATGGTGGAACCATCTAGTTAGTTTTAGAACTTTTGGAAAAGTTTAGTAAAATCTAGTACGAAAAGACAAGGACGGATATATTTAGAAAAGGATAGACGATAAACGAAAGAAAGAGATAGATATATGGGTTCCAGAAAATTCTTCCAGGTATATAAACAGCGTAAGGCGCGCCTACCGGGCAGTTTAAAATTGAGTTCAGTTTGACGGTGAAACGACAAATGCGATACTAAAGAGTTATTAGAGAAGGTTAATAGAGGACAGAGACGAACTAAGTGGTGAATCTAGTGACAAGTTTGGTGGACAGATACGTGAAGGAGGTGTGTAGCGTAGTTCGAGAGAGGAACCAGAAGCGAGCTACACGCGAAAATATTGGAGGTGGTCCGCGCAATATCGGCGAAGGAATTGAAGGTGTGACAACTTATCGTCGGGACTGTGCATCGTTGGTCGTGTGATTAAGGACAGCCACCCTACAGGGGGGTACTGCGTGCGGCTTTGTAAGTCTTAAAAGCTCTTAGTTAAAAACTGGTGTTTTCTTCCAATCCATAAGTGCGTACCCCCGCTTGTACGTAACGATATTTTAGCAAGTGGTAGGGCATTTTGCCGTCTGAATGACTACCACCCCTGGTCTAAAATATGTCGCTATAACAACCCCTTGTGTTCCGGCATTAGTGACCAGGTTCCAGTCTCCCTCAAGAGAGCAGTAGCGCATTTGAAGCACCTTTGGTGTTGCAAAATTGTTCTCAAGTTACGAGCTTACTATGATGCTATATTATTGTAGAATTTCATCAAAATCCATTCAATAGTTTTTACGTGAAAGAGTATCAAACATACACACATCCATACATCGACATTCGATAGAAACTTTCGCGTTTATAATATCAGTAGCATACTATAAAATATATAGGTGTTATGAGTATATAAAAATATTACTAAAGTGTCACCTCTAAAATTCTCCTATTTGCGATTCTATGACACGCATGCGCTTTTCGACCCCTATTGCTAATGGAAAAGTGGGGGTTACAGTCTTTCCTGGACCGCGGACGTGACCGCGTCACACCGTTAAAAAAAAATATATCGCGTACAAGTGAAGTGAAGGGTAATGTGATTTCATGACAGTGTAAATAGTGACGGGGAAAAAGTCATCTCAAAGTATCGTGTTTAATAGTTTCATATATTAGCATGTGTTTTTTTAAGTGACTGTTTTTGGGGTAAGTTCAAGTTGACGCTTAAGATATGTATAAGTTAAGAAAACAGTTATACATTATATATAGGGTGATTTTTCGAGCTGTTATCCGTTGTTTGGATTTATACAGGTTGATTCGATAAATACGTAGAATATGCGCAGCATTATCTGAGCCTATTTTCATGAAAATTTCACTTGATTTTTACGGAAATTATAAAATAAGTACGACTACTTTTATCCGTGCAGGAACGAAGAAAGAATACGGTTTCCTGCGGCCGGGCGGCCTGTCGTAAGAGGCGACAAAACACAGCCAGGTGGGCGTAGGGCGTTTGTCCGATTGGATGGCGACCCCTGGTCTAGAGAATGCCTCAATAACAACGTTGAGTTATGTTCCGGCATTGGTGGTCAGGTTCCAGTCTCCCTTAAGAGAGCAGCAGTTCATTTGTAGCACCTTTGGTGTTGCAAATGTCCATACGGGATGGTAACCGCTTTTCATCAAGTGGGCCGTCTGCCTGTTTGCTGAACTTCTGCAATAAAAAAAAACTACACACCCGTATGTTTTCTCGTTAAGCTTTTAATGCTGAGTCATCATCACCATCATCATCAGCCAAATACAGTTCACTGCTGGAAGTAGGCCTCCCCGAGTACGCGCCACATATCCCGATCTCCTGTCTTCCTCATCCATAATGCTGATTTCGTAATACGATTTATTAATATCGATTTCAGCTATTAAAGGATGAGTTTTTGACAATTTTAGTTTGCGTATAGCCTTAGTGACTTATGCCAGCAAAACTTACAGTTACGAGGCCGACCTAAAACAATGAAGTAAACATACTTATTGAATGATAATTAGTTTCACTTAATGTTTGTGTTGTCCATAGATTTGCAAAATCTCTTAGAAATCACTGATCAAAACCTTGCTGATTTGTATTGATATACCTGTCCTTTCTTATTTTGAAATTGGAAAAATCGACACCGTCTTCAAAGACTACGGGCCCCAGAAATCTATGTTACTATAACTATTTAACTATACAACGAGGATGGTTCTTAAATATAATGTTTTACTCGGTGGATAAATTCCTCAATTGTAAATTAATACCTTCCTTGACTTATGAATGTATTATTACACGTCTTTCAAGACCACGGCAATAAAAATGGCCCGGACTATTGGAGGGCCTGCGTGGGGCCATGGGAAGGCCAGCACGTAGAGACCCCTTGACAAATTTAATGTAAATGTGGTGTGACACTGACCGGCAATTATTACTGTCTACACTATATAATAATGCATCCAAGGACAAGCCCCGGCCAGTGTAGGACTATTATGGGAAATGAGAACAAGAAGTACCGGGTTATTGAGGTGAACTGCTAATGGTACTAGGGTCTGGGAATATGGGAACTATGGCGTCTGCCCGTCGCAATGTTCGGAGAACATGGAAAAATGGGCAGACGCCCGCTCCCTCTGCTTGGGCCCATTAAAATGCCATAGAAGAGAGCTGCAACATGGTTGTGAGTGGCTAAGTGGTGTAGAAAGGTGGGCTGGTGCTATTATTATTACTATTATTTTTGTCATTTATTAGAAAAAAAATTCAAATGTTTCATTCATCATCTAATCATTAAGATGAGATATAATCTCTAATATATAAAATTCTCGTGTCACAGTTTTCGTTGCCATACTCCTCCGAAACGGCTTGACCGATTTTGATGAAATTTTTTGTGCTTATCCGGTATCTATGAGAAACGGCCAACACCTATTTTTCATCCCCCTAAATGTTAGGGGTAGTCCACCCCTAAATTTTTTTATTTAATTTTAGACAAAAATTTTAATTTCTATTTTTTTATGATACAACATACAAAAATACATACAACCCTAGATTTTCAACCCTCTACGATCAACCCCTATTTTTTACCGGGCAGGACGACGTCTGCCGGGACAGCTAGTTACATATACAATTTTGAATTTGAATTTGAATTCGTACTGGGACAGGAAAGTTGTTAATAAAACGTAAAAACGAATGAATAATATATATATATATATATGTGAAATAATAATAATAATAATCGGCAGACAAACACACTTATTGAATATCCCCGAATTAAGCAAGTTACGCTTGTGTTATGGGTAATATACAACGGACCACTCTGGGGCCGATCCCAGACACCCAGACCATAGTAAATAACGGAGAAAATACGTTTCCGCAACTTCCTATACAAGGAATCGAACCCAGAACCTCTCCGTTGCACTGAGGTAGGCCACAACAGAGGCCGTCAATATGGTCTAAGACATACAAATTTTTTGTTCATATTTTATACTTAAACTAGCTTCTGCCCGCGTTAACAAAAAGTAAGTTAAAAAAAACCCGATTTTGAAATATTCTTTATTGGTGCTCCGCTCTTATTGACCTTAGCGTGATGATATATAGCCTTTTTTTGATAAATGGGCTATCTAGCACTGAAATAATTGTTCAAATCAGACCAGCAGTTCCCGAGATTAGCGCGTTCAAGCAGACAAACTCTTCAGCTCTATACATTAGTATAAGATGACCAAATTATTTCATTCAATACTTTCCAAGAACTGCCTTCATATCAATAAAGAAATTAATAATGTAAAATGATATTTTCATTTAGTACAGAAAGACAGTAATTCAAGGTAATCGATATATTCTCGGAATATTCGGCGAGGTTCTTCAACTGCGTTCTATTCACTGCATGACCTATGTAGAAATCAAATTAGTGACGTCCACGAAAGCTTAATAGAGTTGAATTTCAAACCTGAATTTCCGGTCGATGTGACCGGCATATACGTGGAAGGACTATTTCAAAGCGTCGGGTCTAGATTCAGAAATAGGTTAGAAATATAGGTTGCTTTGAGTTCAATTATACCTATGTTCTGCTCTATCTCAAATACGACGGTATGGCTGAAACATCCCATACAACGTAACTAATAGTAATAGAATCTTATACTAATATATAAAACTGAACACTTTATTTGTTTGTTTAAGCGTGCTAATCTCAGGAACTATTGGTCTGATTTGAAAAATTATTTCAGTGTTGAATAGCCCATTTATTGAGGAAGGCTATAGGCTATATATCATTACGCTAAGACCAATAGGGGCGGAGCAGCAATGAATGTTTCAAAATCGGAGGGGGGGGGGGATTTGAGAACAAATTCCACGCAACGGCGTCGCTAATAAGAAATATAAAGTAAAACCGCTTTTTGCCGCTTCTTTTTTAGCAGCAATAACACGTTGCGAAGCGGTATACATAGACTAGGAAGTAAAATTATATTTTAACCATATTTTTTTAAATTTATATATGACCTTCAAAAAGTGTACTCCAGTGGAACTTATTTTGAGCTGCGCCTCGTGGTCTCACCCGCGTGGTGATGGAAAATCGTTGTATTTTGGACAATTCACACTATATCTTTATAAATTATAGCCTATGTGCTATTTTGATGTGTAAGCTATATTATTGTAAAGTTTCATCAAAATCCATTCAGTAGTTTTTGCGTGAAAGAGTAACAAACATACATCTATACTTACGCGTTTATAAGATTAGTAGGATGTAACCTAGGAATCCGATACAAATTACCGGAACTTTTGGGCCCAATAAATGTAATGACTTGAGATATAACTTAAAAAAGCGTTATATTTTTCTATCATAAAATGGAAAACACCAGCCTCAAATTCTATCTTGGAAACAAGAAATTATAAAAATAAGTCACCAATTAAAGCACGACGTCGATTACGAAAATCGATTCATGCGAATGAATTTCAACAATTTACAGCACTTATTTAATACATTCAAAATAACTAAACCCTCTACAAATTATAAAAGATATCAACATAATAAAAATCTTCATCTTTTTAGAATCTGGGCCCAAGAATGTATGAAAGCGTATGCGTCTCCTTTACGTAATGGCAAAGTATGCCACTTCTCTTAATGCCCTTAGTACGTAACTTTAATACGTAAAGTAAATAATAAAAAGAAAATCATCGTGAATAACTTTTAAACGATGTTTTCTCTTAGGGCGAACAAGGCAGTAACGCATGGTATAAAAAAATAAGAATTTTTGTGTTGTTTGAGTTGGTTTCTGGATGATTAGATTCACATTTTGATCTGATATGTGGCACTGAATTCATATTCCAGGGTTTTGATAAAGAAATTAGCAGTATTTGATTGAATCCCTGGATGGTTCAGATTCACAATTTAGTCCGGTATGTGATACTGAAATCGGGATCCAGGGTTTTTGAGAAATTATTTGCCTGTATTTGGGTGGTGGATGGTTTAAATTCAAAATTTGGTCCCGCATGTAATACTTGCCTCGGGTTCCAGGGTTTTGACAAAACTGTATGAGTGTGTTTCATTAAGTTCCTAGATGGTTTTGATTTGGTCCGGTATGTGATACTAAAATCAGAATCTAGGGTTTTTGTGATATTTTATGCCTGTATTTGTGCCTGAATGGTTTAAATTCACAATTAGACCTTGTAGATGGCGCTGCAATCAGGCTATATTTTTTTGCGAGCTAATAAACAACGTCTGTCGGGCCCGCTAAAATGTATGATAAAATAAAAATTCCTTTTGGTCACTTACGTTACAACAAAGCAATTTCTAAAATGTTGAAACAAAACATGTAATGTATTTGTTTTTACATTTCTGGTGTCTTTTGACTTCAAAGAGTATGATCTCTTTGTGTAAAGCGGTCTTTAAATGTAAATTTTTGTACAAAAAATATGTGAGCGAATTTTTAAGGACTTTAATGAAATGTTTATGAAATTCATTGTAAAATATTCTTTTGACTGTTTCTTGCATGATAGTGTGTGTGTGTGTGTGTGTGTGTGTGTGTGTGTGTGTGTGTGTGTGTGTGTGTGTGTGTGTGTGTGTGTGTGTGTGTGCATACAGGGTGCTTCAAAAAAATGTATACACACTTTAAACTATTGTAGTATTCCCGCTCAACAAGGCTTAAATTATATTTCTTCGCCAGGTGCCAGCATAATCGTCCCTCTATGTTATATTATCAGTTGGAATTTGTAATATCAACATGGGGGACGTACGTTTGAGTTTTGAAGAACGTAAGCAGGTTATTAAGTGGTACTGGAAGTTTGAGAATGTAAATGAAGGATAGGACGCAGGGGGCCAATCGAGTTTCCAGCACGCTCTCCAGATCTTACACCACTGGATTTCTTCTTGTGGGGCACAGTAAAAGATGAGGTGTACAAACGTAAACCACGTAACCTAGACATTCTTTGGAATGAGATTCAAGCAGTGTGTAGAGAAATCTCAATGGACGTTTTGATACGATGTATAGAATCTGTGGTGACTCGTACTCAGAATTGTATTGATGCTGCAGGTCACCAATTTGAACAGTATTAACATTTGTTATTTATGTTTCATTTACATTGGACTTTCAGCTTTCTATTTTCCTGAAATTTAACTTTGTAGAACGGTAAATAAATTTTCTATGGAAGTTCAAAGTGTGTATACATTTTTTTGAAGCATCCTGTATATAGATGAACAGTTTGATTGTTTGGTTAACCGCGCTAATCTCGGGAACTACTGATCTGATTTGAAAAATTCTTTCAGTGTTGGATAGCCTATTTATCGAGGAAGGCAATAGGATAATCATCACGCTAAGACCAATAGGAGCGGAGCAGCAATGAAAAATGTTTCAAAATCGGGGGAGGGGCTTTGAAAACAAATTCCACGCGGACGGCGTCGCGGGCACAGCTAGTTAAGACACTATATATATTCAGAATTGTTAGTCTATTTTAATTTGTACTTAGTTTACAATAATATCGTTGTAGCAGAGTAATGGTTAGCGAACGCGTCCTAAATTCAAAGGGCGCGGGTTCGATCCTAGCCGGACGCATGCATCACTTGAGATTCTTTCTGACAATGTGCATATTGTTACAATCACCACGTGAATCGGTGAAGGAAAACATTGTGATGCAACCTGCACATCGAGGTAACCGATGTGTCAAACCTGCCAAGCCGCCCTGGACAAGCGTGACGGGTATACTGTCCGTTTTCCCTGTAATAGAAGGCCCGAGCCGAGCAGTGGGACATGTACAGGCTGGTATTATAATATTTATTATATACAATAATGTTATTATCATCATTGTATTGCTAGAACAAAGATGTATTATGATTTTCTATTGTTTTGAATAAATTAATAGGATACCAACAAATGGTATAGAAAACACATTTCTCCTTACTCGTTAGCATTAAAAAATTCAAATGAATTTTAGCGATATCTGTTTATACTTGAGGCAGATATTCTTTATACGTAGATTAAAGGAAATTGTGTGTAACAGTGCACTGAATTTTGAACCTTATGCTAATGATTTTAAAGTGTAATTTAGATTGATTTTATTTAAATTATAATATGTTGACGGATGTAGGCTAAAGGAATTATATTTATATTAACAAAGTTAGACAAGAATTGTTTGTGAGTATTGTTGCGGACAGAGAGTCCCACCCTGACCCGTCCGCCGATGCACACCTACTCTCCGCACCCCGCATACCGCCGACGCCTATAGCTCGCGCGATTCGCAGCTAGGCGTCGGACGGGATGCGGGATATAGGAGCGGCCTTGTTGGCAAAATTATCACAATTCTCATTGACGACTTACCACTCTCTCTATCGACTCTTTCCCACAAATTGTAATTACGTACTTCTTTAATGTATATTTCTAATTTAATAAAAATAATCATACAGTCCATTAATTGAGTTTATTTTCCATACAAGAAGCAATTGCCACCAACAAGTATATTCTTTGAAGTTTCCCCTTCTACTGCGTCTGAAATGCATACATACATACACATTTTTTTCAAATTGTTTTGTATGTGCACTAAACAGTTACATAACACGGACATGTTTTTTCGATATATAAAGATATATTTGTCGCGTTTCTCTGCAAACCGTTTTCTCCGTGCAGGAACGGAGAAAGAATACAATTTCCTGCGGCCGGGCGGCCTGTCGTAAGAGGCGACAAAACAACCCACAGCCAGGTGGTAGGGCATTTGCCCGACTGGATGGCTACCACCCCTGGTCTAAAGTATGTCGCCATAACAACCTTGAGTTGTGTTCCGGCATTAGTGGACCAGGTTCCAGTCTCCTTTAAGAGGGCAGCAGCGCATTTGTAGCATCTTTGGTGTTGCAAATGTCCATAGGCGATGGTAACCGCTCTTCATCAAGTGGGCCGTCTGCCTGTCTGCTGACATCATGCAATAAAATAAAAAAAAACCGCCATTTGTAAAGTACTCAGTTTCCTTAGAGTAGGGCAGAAGTGTTTACTCTCACCCATGAACAGTATCGAAAGCTTATACAATCGGTGTGTTACTATTTTTTTTGGCAAGCTATTTTGGAAATGTGTACTAATATATAAAGCTGAAGAGTTTGTTTGTTTGAACGCGGTAATCTCAAGAACTACTGGTCTGATTTGAAAGATTCTTTCAGTGTTAGATAGCCCATTTATCGAAGAAGGCTATAGGCTATATATCATCATGGTAAGACCAATAGAAGCGGAGCACTAATGAATAATGTTTCAAAATCGGGGGATATTTTTAACTTAATTTTTTAAACTATTCCATGTGGATGAAGTCACGGGTAGAAGATAGTAATATTATATACTTCTAAACATGCCGTGTTTGTGAATGGAAGCTATTAAAAAATACACCTGGAATACACTATGTTTGTCCGGGATTCACGTAAAAACTACTGAATCAATTTCGATGCAATTTTCGCTGATCGACATCAAATTTATCGAGGAAGGCAATAGGCTATTAAGACCAATATGAACGGAACATCAATGAAGAATGTTTCAAAATTGTTTTTTTTTCTCTTGAATGCTTCCTCTGCGTGCGTTTCACCTTCTTCGTAAACAAAGTCGCGGGTTAAGCATTAGTTACAAGCTAGTCAAATATATTTTTGTTCCCTTTTTGAAGACCTTTTTAAAGGAGTCTAAAAAGAAGTAATAAAACTTAAAAATCCAAAGCGTCAAAGATTAAAGTCCTAGAATTCGCCCTAAGACTCATTTAATCAGGATTCCATTAAAACAGAATTAACATTTAAAATTACGAATAGCGTAAACTACATTTACATAAAAATACAGCAGAGTTAAAATGAAATTTAAATAATATCCTTCATAGACTTTCTAAAACAGAGAGATGCATACATTAAAATGCCATTTGAATCACTATAGAATTTATTAAAACTATACCAACAAGAGTAGGTACAAATATAACTAGACGCAATAAGCCCCAATGTAATAACAATTCAATAACACGCGCAAAGTCCATCACTAAAATGTACACACGTCTGCCCTCGCTTGTGTTATCGCTTTGACTGCCCCACCCCTCCGTTCGGGCATCGTTTTATACTAAACTGTATAATACCGACAAAAGGTTCACGCACATCTGTCAAGTTTCAACGCAATACAATAAAAACTAGGATTAAGTCGTTCGACACTAATTACACCCATAAAATAAGTAAGATAACAATAGATGTTTTTAAAGTTTAAACACGAAGTAAATAAAAGGATTCGCTTTTACAACATGCCAGATGTGCGGTCTTTTTCGGTACGTAACAATATAAACATATTATCCTCGCAAATTGTTATTGCGCCTGGCCGCCATTTTGGTGACGTAACCCTAGCCGAACACTCAGTACTGTTAGCATCAGTGGCCGGCGAGTACGCGTACATATCGAGTTGCGGATGACATCACGTTAATGTTAATTTGACAAGGTTCCAGTGCATTAGGTATTTGCGGGGAGAATATTAAAAATATTTTTAGACCATTAACAGAAAGACGTAATCTTGGACTCTAATTGGATAATGCATATTAAAAATAAGATATTATAATTAAAAATAGCTTTAGAAATAAGTTATTTTACACTTTTTAGTTTTTGAAGTCGGTTTTGTAAACAAATTTCTTTTTATTTGTTACTTTTTAGTATCTAGCTATGAGTAGACTTACGAGAGGTGCCGCGCGCCTTAAAAACTATAGGTCCCAAGAAAAGGGAACAAAAAAATCATAAAATGAAAACTACTGGGCCAAACTACGTTAAGTTTTTAGAGGACCAAATGACAACTATTCCGCATCAAAATAAAGATGAATTACGTAAATTGGATCATAAATCTCAGTGTAATCGGTATACATACATAAATAAAACATACCGATCAGGTTGAGAACCTCCTCCTTTTCAAAGTCGGTTAAACATGAAGCTAGTAAACACGCTACAGTGTCTTATTAGTATTTAGGTCCGTTATGCAAGTTTTTGAAAAATGCTTCACATCATTAATTGGATATTTTTATTTACGTAGGCTCCGTCTATGCATTAATGGTCTAAGATCAAAGAATAACTATTCCAAAGTATGAACTCTGTTCCACAATAGAAATTAATATTATCTCAAAATAAACCCTTGTACTGAAATAAACATTACCAATTTAAATACGTACTCCATTATAATGTTTACTTAGCCGATTGCTATATAAATACAAGAGGTTGTGTGTTTGCACCATTATAAATAGACAAAGTTTGAACAGCGGGGTGAAGTATACCGAAACTATTTGATATATTTATATGTTGTATCGTCTAATATGTTTCGAAGTGCTTTACTTGAATTACATACATTCTAAGATCTTAAATTAACCAATTGTCAAAATTTTGAGCTTTTTATACTTTGTGACTGATGGACGCAGTGAAAACAGACTAAAGATGCAAAATATCCGTTTTTTACTATAAAAGCGTAAAATTATTTTGCAATCCTCGGGCTTTGTTTTTTCTTTATTGGATGAGTTCAGACAGGCAGACGGTACACCTGATAGAAAGCGGTTACCATCGCCTATGGACATTTGCAACACCAAAAGTGGTAAAAATGCGCTGCTGCTCTTAAGGGAGACAGAAATGCCAATAATGCCGGAACACAAGTCAAGGTTGTTATGTCAGCATAATCTAGGCCAGGGGTGGTAGTAATCTAGACTGGCAAATATCCTACCACCTACATACACACAAACTCACGTATTTTCTTTTATTAAACGCTATTATTATTTTATGTTCTGTGCTTAATGAAAATATTTAGGTGGGGGAACTATTATTCTAGTAATACAATTTAATAATGTAATAAAATATTTCGGTATGAATACTATGTTTTATACTTAATGACTAAATAGATATACAATGCAGAAGTGGATGGATGCAGAAGTCGCGGAAGGCCACGACCTTCCATGATCAAGTTGATCGTGTACTAGCAGAAGGTGATGTCAGGAGCCTTAAGAACAGACGAGCGTGCATGACGAGAGCTATGAATGTCAAAGAAGAAAATGAGGTGTGCAAGAATAAGCCTGAATGGCGCTGTGTTGTTCGTGCCTACCCCGCAAGGGACCTGGCGTGAAGTTATGTATGTATGTACTTAATGAAAATTAAGTACACTAACTATATTTACAACACAATTATATAATTTACTAGCGGCCCCGGCAGACGCTGTCCTGCTCTGAAAAAATAAAATCTAAGCCCCGATCCCAGCGCCACCTACCGGTTCCAATTGTGGATTTAAACCATCCGGGGACCCACTTAAACACACAGAAACAAAATCACTCCCCGTTGTTAAGAGGATTCTAGAACCCGACCTCAGCGCCACCTACCAGTTCCAACGGTATAAAAACTATCCTATCTTTCAAGTTGGATCAAACTGCACACGGTGTGCAAATTTGATTAAAATCGGTTGAGTAGTTTAGGAGTCCATCGCGGACAAACATCGTGACAGGAGATTTATATATATTAAGATAATAAAATATTTTTTAATATCAATTTTATGTCATTTGTAGCCTGAAAATATTTTAAATACTTTTAAATATAATAATATTTGAGGTATGGAGGAGCGGGATCTATTGATGCAAGTAAATTTTGCTTAAAAGGTTCCAGCAACTGTCTACAAATTGTGCATGTGTTTTCTAAGAAATAAATATTTTCATTTTCAACATAGCCCACACTTTTGAACCATACATAATATGTGTATTGCCACGCACTTGCCCGATATATTTCTTTGATATTTATTTAATTTTGAAAACGACATTTTACCTAATGAATTAACACCGCTTCTAATGAACAGAAATCTCTCTCTAGTAAAATGTCATTAATTAAAGAATAAATTAATAAACAACGAAACAATCTACTCCTGTTCTCAGATTCCTTTGAAGTGATTCAGCGTTTTGTTGTTTATGATACATTGAAAAGGTTAAATTAACAATAAGAATGTATTGTTGTTTAACAAAAAGCGTAAAATTTCACAGTTTCGCCCGTTATAAAGAACGAGTGATGTATAATGCTTCCATTCATTCCGTTCACTCTCGTTCCGTTCATCCTTTATAATAAAAAGGCTGGTTTTTTTGTGCCCTTACTACCAGGGCTTGAAAAGATGCAAAAGTAGAAATGGTTACAGCTTGAGTACGTAAGAAATTTTCTTTTTATTTAACACTACCGGCCCCGGCAGACGTTGTCCTGATCTGAAAAAATCAAAATCTAGGACCTGATCCCAGCGCCACCCACCGGTTCTAAATGCGAATATAAACCATTCCGGAACCCACTCAAACACACAAAAACAAAATCACCAAAATTGCTCCAGGTGTTTAGGAGGATTCTAGAACCTGATCTCAGCGCCACCTACCGGTTATAACGGGATAAAAGTCTATTATAAAGGATACTATGTCCGTCCCCGGGTTCTAAGCTACATCCCCACCAATTTTCAGCCAAATCGGTACAGCCGCTTTTGAGTTCTAAATAGTGTAACTAACAGGACTTTCTTTTATATATAGATTTATTGGTTGATTGATTTTATTGATTTATTCAACAAAATTTGTTTAACGAACTTTGGTTGCTACAAACTGTTTAATTGAGGTTAAAGTTATAACATAACCGAAAAGATTGATTAATTAATTTATTTAACTAAAGACAAAATAAGTGACATACAAAGGTCAAAATCTAATATATAAAATTCTCGTGTCACAGTTTTCGTTGCCATACTCCTCCGAAACGACTGGACCGATTCTCATGAAATTTTGTGTGCACATTGGGTAGGTCTGAGAATCGGCCAACATCTATTTTTCATCCCCCTAAATGTTAGGGGTAGTCCACCCCTAAATTTTTTTTTACCGTGCAGGACGTCGTCTGCCGGGACAGCTAGTAATAAATAAAAAGAAAGTATGCGTGTCGGGACGCCCGACAGAAGTGATATCTTAAACTAATCTAAGGTGAACTATTTAATATTGAAATTGTTTAACTTGAGAAAAGCTTAGATTATAACCTAAATTTTATCTATATTAATATGATAATGTCTTGTAAGGAAAGCTTATTTATAAAATCTTTTATTGATAATAAAATATATTTTATTCTTAGTTACACTTGTTATATATGTACCTACATTAGAAGAAATACGGTTAGCGCTGTGGGTTAGAGTGAGAGAGGACGAGCCTGCTTACCGCTGCCGTGTGCGTGAGAGAAAGGGATGCCAGACAGACTGGCGCTGTAACGCGTTACGTAACAAAGCTGTTTACCCTCCCATAAGAAGTTATCACTTCAAAAACAGACATCTATATAATTAATAAATAAAGGTAATAAATATTATTTAAGTTGCATAAAAGGTACTTAATAAAATAAATAGGAACTAATTAAATAATGACGATTAAGATCCTGTTTACTTGCACACCAGTGAAACTGGTAAAATCTACTGAACTATGTATTTCTAGGAATAACACCTGTATACAACTACATTTATGCAAGAACAAATATTTCATTTCAAAGAAAAGCTCCTAGATACTTAGGCGTAATACATGCCAAATCCGCCTACACGCCAATATAGCCCGCCGACACAACCAGGCGGTAGTTCGCCTGGTTACACGGCGGGATGTTGCTGACATGATTCTTTTCATATCTATATGAAACGAATGTATCTGCGCGTGTTGCCCGCCGTGACTTGCAGTATTTTGTGTTCCGCTGACCGCCGACTCGCCGAGTTGCCGACATATGTCCGCTGATCCGCCGACATATGTCGGTTTTGGTGTGTATTGCGCTGCAGGCTGTTATCGTTTTGCCTTTTTCCCCGATAAGCCAAGTTTATAAAGTAACATTTTTTACAATTAACCGTTGATGCTGTTACGTGTCACGAGACTCGAATTAAAATGCCTTTAGAATTACTATAGAGTCAATTAGAACTATACAAACACGTGTAACACAGGTACAAATATAACCGAACACAATAAATCCAAACGAATGCAGGTCGTAATTCCATAAACGTGCAAAATCCGTCACTTATTAGACTCCCGATTGTAGTACACGTCTCGTTTCGTTCGTGGTTATCGCTCGACTGCCTCCCCCCTCCCCGTCCCCATGTTTAAGTCGCTTTAATCCGATACACCTAGCTAATGACTACCATAAAAGATTACAATACAAGAATGGGCTGTTTTCTTATTACAAATTTTAAACAGAAAGTAAACAAACGAAGACGACCATAAAAGAATTCAAATGTTATTAGTTCAAATGTCGAGGGGTAATAAATGTGCTTTGTTTCAAAAATGCAGGTGAATTTTGTTTTTGTTGGGGCCAGAGTTGTAACGATATATAAATAGCTACACATAGATCGATAAACTCTACCAATTCAGTATCTATAAGATAATTATTTGGCCGCACAATTGGCTACCCTGGCGCCGGTCCGCCAACTTCAAGTAAGCGAAAACTTGTTATGCAATAAAGAACTTTTGCTCCCCAAAGACTAGCCTTGAACAAATTTATCTTGGGTGGATCAGTTTGCAACTAAAACAGTAAAATTGCCAATTGAAAGTTAAATATGTCTGGCCTTTTCACTGCTAAAAGAATACTGTGGATTATAAGCCGTGGTATTTCTTTTTACTGTTATAATGTCCCTCAATGTGGCAACCGTCCCACTAGATATTAATCCGTTATCACCACTTACAGACGCTTGCAAGGCTAGGTGTCCACAATACACATCCAAAAGTACGGTCGCTATATTGTGGGAAAATACGTCGATTCTGGTTTTCGAAATGTTTTTCAGACCCGACCGATGTTTGAAGTCTAGGCTCAGCGGTACGGATATAAGCAAGTACTTTTAATTTTAGCGGGAATGATTTTTTGAATGACTGACAGACAGCTCTCGATTTTGACGGATAAGAAAGGTGTCTAGCAACACCAAAAATTGGTGTCTTCGTTACCGCTAGGGTCGTGACACTCGAACATCGATTATTCGAATAATAGAAAACATGCAAACGTAACACTAGGGGCTCTACCAACGTGTAGCCTGTCTCGAAGAAATATAACGCCCTTCATAAATAACCCCATGTAGCTTTGTGGCCAACACTCTCGCATCTTAAGCTAAAGTTTTTACAAATATTTTGTACGTTGTAGAATAATTCTGGACTCATATTCTCATTACAACTCTTGAGGCTGATCCGATCGGTGTTATGCCACGCAAACAGAATATAAGAACGTTTCATATGATGAGTCAGAGGTCCGAGGGCACACTTTCTTCTCCCTCTGTCCCATTTTATCAAACTCATCCTTGTAATCTATTTCCATACATCATCCCCTCTAGTCCATTTATTTTATGAGACCTCTCTATCTCATCGCCTTTTTGATTTTTGATGACGCAATAGAATATCTTTTCTTGGGACACCATCCTCGGGCCTGGTGGAAAGACTTAACACTGAGAGATGTGTCGGACTCTTGATCGATTGTATGCCTAACGTGACCTCAAGTAGAGGCCCTGGAGTTGTCGGCTGTCAAACTACCCATTAAACCTAAGCCTGCCTCCCTATCTCGCAAACATTCACCGGGCGACAAAAGAACTAGATCGCATAGAACTGCATCTTTGACGCTCAAATGTTGACGAGCCTAGGGTATCTTTCGAGGAAGGACACCTGCTTCAACAACATGGGTGGAAGTTTGAGGGATCCTCCACTAATCCACGCAGCCCCCTATGCTGAAATCATGGAGGGAAGAGATGATGTGCGTAGCGACCCCTTCGACTCTGAAGTCACTTTCTGTGAGCGGGGTCCGTATATGCGCTCTCGTCCTTTTGCTTCCCCGACGCCTCCTTCGGGGTCATGACCCATTCACAAAAATAACTGAAAACTGGCGAACGACATCATACCCTCCAGTATAAAAACCGGACCGGCAACACTTCCCATTCAGAACCTTTGTGTTCTCCAGATGACGCATTCCACAAGGGTATGGAAGGCCGTATCCACTGTTACACCGCGTTCTTGGCACTCAGACGTGGATTTCCTCTGCGCTATACGGTTCAAATATAATATATCTCATCCCACTGTTCTATCTTCTTCAACCCAGTTAATTGCTGGCAACACATTGGCTTCGCTGGTGTTTTAGATGTCTATAGGCGTTGGTAAACACATTAGCTATGATGTTTGCTTGCTTTCCAGCTTTGAGGCAAAGCTTCAAAGCGAAGGACAGAACACTGAGGGTTTTTATGGATATGCTCGTCTCGGGTGGTCATCTGATCTTCTTGAAGTTGTTCCCTTTCCCCGCGGTAATTAGACCTCTACCGTAAGAGGGGGAAACCCCTCCTATAAAAATATGGATCTGAATGGCCACGTAACACGCTAGTTGAAAGTACCGTGATATATGAATGTGTTAAAAACCTTGGGATTGGCCATCGAATTTATTTGTTTGATTGTGTTTTACTGAAAATAGTACAGAACAACGAATGGGGCCACCATTTGTTAAATATGGGCATTGTTTGAATTTCATTGTTCGTGCTGCTGAAGTATTTTATGGGTGAGCTGCTGTTATATTTGATATTGATTCCGCCAATTTATTTGAACAAACACAGTATCAAATAACTTGAGCATAGAAAGTTATTTAGGACAGTTTATTGGATTGAAAATATATTTAACTAGTAACAGCAGCTTATGTATTCAGTATTTTGTTAATTTCCAGAGTTCAGCAGACAGGCTGACGGCTTACTTGATAGAAAGCGGTTACCATCGCTTACGGACATTTGCAACACCAAAGGTGCTACAAATGCGCTGCTGCTCTCTTAAGGGACACTGGAACCGCTGGAACGCATGCACCACTTAGGGTGTTTTCTGACCTAATGTGCTTATTGCTACAATTACCACGTGCTAACAACGGTGAAGGAAAACATTGTGATGCAACCTGCACATCGAGATAACCGATGTGTCAAACCTGCGAAGCCTTGGACAAGCGTGACGGGTATACCGTCCATTCCCCTACTGTGGGAGGCCCGAGCCCAGCAGTGGGACAGTTATGGGCTGTTGTATACGTTCCACTGAAGCACACTTTTTGAAGATCTATATATGTAAGGCAAATCTAAATCTACTTCCTATCCTATGTACATCGTTTCGTAAATTGTCATCAGTGTTTTAAGGAAAAGTGCCAAGAAGTCCTTCAATACGTCTAGCAAAAAAAAATCATCATACTTTTCTTTCTTCCTATATATAAAAATGAATGTTTGTCTCTATGTTCTTTATAGAATCGTAAACTATACATTTGATCATGTGATGATGTTTAGAAAAGTTGTTGTGCTTGAGCCAAAGAAGGTTTCTGAGTTGGTTCACAATTGGACCCGGTAGGTGGCGCTGCTGTCGGCATATCGATTGAAGCTTTTCCAAGCCTCCCGGGACAGCTAGTTATTTATATATCTTAGGCTCTGTTTTTTTAAATACATATAGAGGTTTTATGACAATTAATTTTCAAAGAATTATTTGTGTTTGTAACATATTGCAATCCGTCAAATTGTTTTTCCAACTAGCACACATAATAAAACTACGTTTTATCGGGTTCTACGTGCGGTGTTTTATTTGATTGTTATTCCGACGTTTCATTTACTTTATTTTATTTATTCGCATGCGTTAAATGTAGTTCACAATACAATTACAAGTAGGAAATAGTCATAATACAAGTTAATTTAAAATTTTCCTCAATTGAGGCATAAAAGTATTATTTTATTGACTAAGTCATGATGCGTGATTTTGGCCAGTTTTCAGTCGCTGTAATCGTGGAAGACAAAGATGTCAAATAAATTAGATTAATTAATTTATACTTATCCGTGCAGGAAAACAGCCAAGTTGTAGCGTGTTTATCCTTCTGGATGGCTACCACCCCTAGTCTAGAGTATGTCGCAATGACAATCTTGAGTTGTGTTCCGGCATTAGTGACCAGGTTCCAGTTACATCTATGGGTTCAACAGCATGAGTAACGCCTTTGGTGTTACAAATGTCCATAGACGATGGTAACCGCTTTCCATCAGTCTGCCTGTCTACTGAACTGATGCAATAAAAAACCCTCATAGAGTGAATAATAGCCATGTACAAAAATAAAAATTAAATAACTAAAATGAACTAGTTAACGATGGGCTAATTAAAAACTTTAACATTACTCATTGACACTTGACGTCTTTGTCTTCACGCCGTGATCACGGCTATTGACAAGTGGCCGAAACGTCGGAATTAAATATAAATAAAATACCGCGCATTAAACTGTCCAAACGTTGTTTTATTATTCACTCGTCAAATTTCATTTATTTACAGTAGGCAGTTAAAAAAAAATTGAAACACAAAGATAGAGGGACAGCTGTATGGATTTTTTCAAATGAGCTACAGGATCCTGATGATGGCAGTTTGATTTGAAAATTGAGCAGATGATGCCTTCAAAATACATAATTAATAGACAGACACACATTAAAATTCCCAAATTAAGGTTATAGGTTAATATGCAATCGACCACTTTGGAGCCGATCCTAGACATCCAGACCATAGTAAATAACGTAAATATCCAAGGCCTCTACGTTCCAGAAAACGCTGACAGTAATAAATAGAACTGTATTTGGAAGAAATTCAATTCAATTTCATCGAAAGCATTGAATTTTAACTGATTACTGATCTAAAATAAGAATAAATAAAATAAATAAGTTATATTTGACTTAGCACAAAAAATATTTCCAGAACCACTCAGAACAGATAAACCGGTCAATCTAAGAAATTGAACACAATTGATTGTAATTTATCAACGGTAAAAATATTCACTCTGGTATGTATAGCTAGTACCAACACCGCCAATATTTTCTCGAACTAATCGAATGAAAAAGAAAAATTACGCCGAAAAAAATAACAAAATTTTCTCGGAGCTCGAAGTAACACGAAAATGCGGAGCGAAATAAACAACACTGTTACATCTGTCTGAAGTAAGTATTAACAATGAGAAAACCAATCACCGATAGTACGAGGATTAGGGTAGACAGCAGCTATAGAAAGTTTGCACAAAGGAGTCGTTGGGGCATTCGATCAGATGTATTGTATAGACAAAATAAATTACTGTATCGCCCTATATTTTGATCAGTTGGATGTTTCTGAGTCAGTAATTGTGCAGATATATTACCCGCATACTTGGTTTTTAACTGAATACTACTTCAATATGTGTAGCAGTAACTGACGGCATGCTACGCTTTATAACGCATACTACTTGTTTTCTGACTGCATACTACGCTTTTACTACTAACAGTTGGTTTTTAGTTGCTGCTGCATGCTACGCTTTATATCGCGTAGTTGTTTAGTTCCCGTGCTATGCTTTTCATCGCGGCGTAGTAGTTAGTTTACATCTACATGCTACGTTTTATACCGCACACTGATTGGTTCCTGACAGCATACTACGCTACGTACCGCTAGCGTAGTAGTTGGTTTTTGACTGCATGCTACGCTTTTACTACTAAAAGTAACTATTGTTACTTTAAGACTGCATGCTACGTTTCACACCGCGCAGTGGTTTGGTTTCCATAATATGCATCTCATCGTGTATCAGCTTACGACCGCATGCTACGCTTTTTACCTCTTAGTAGTTGACTTTTGATTGCATACTCTTTATTATATTTACTGTATAAGTATAATAGTTGACGTTTGACCACTCACTACGCTTTTGCTACTAAGAGTTAGTTATTAACTGCATCTTACAATTTCTATCGCGTAGTACTAGGTTTCTAAAGATATTTAGCGCGTTTATTTTGTATGATATGCTTTTAACCTTTTATCAATTGCTTTTTGACCACATATTAGTTTTTCCCTCGTGCCAGTTGTTTAATGATCGTAAAGTAATTGAAAGTTTGAACGCAGGTTTTGCTTTTTTGTTCGTAGTTACAGTAAAATAGAACAAAGTAGAAACAGTAGGCGGCCTTATCGCTTAAATCAATCTTTTCCAGGAATCCTAACTTAAGTAATGATTTAACTAAATTTGAAAATGTAGGCGTTGATTATTAGATAGACGTTAAACAAACATACATAAATTATAATACATATTTTGCCACGTGGTACGGTATTTGCCCGACTGGATGGCTACCACCCCTGTTCTAGAGTATACCGCCATAACAACATTGAATTGTGTTCCGGCAATAGTGGCCAGGTTCCAGTCTCCCTTAAGAGTGCAGCGGCGCATTTGTAGCAGCTTTGGTGTTGCAAATGTCCATAAGCGATGGTAACCGCTTTCCATCAAGTGGACCGCCTGCCTGTCTGCTGAACTCATGCAATAAAATAAAATAAAATTTAATTAATTTGCAAAATATATTTATAAATATTTATAAATAGTTTTATCGTGTTTGTATTCTTTGTGTTTGTATACACATGCTCATAAATTAAATACAGACAAACATATTAATAAGATATACAGTGTGAGTCTTCATAACGTGCACATATTGAAATTGGGGAATTTTATCGACGGAAAAGATACTAAAAAAAACTAAAATAATTATTTTATTTTTTAAGGATTTTGAAAAAAAATTGTTCGCTGCTGTGACTCCAGTGTAAACAAAACGGTGTAACTTTTAAACTAAATGATCTATCACCATGAAACATACTCCATCACGATTGGAAGTAATTAGGCGGCCGAATAAAGTGAAAATTGTGAAAAAAAAAAACTAGCCTCAATTGAAAATAAACATATTTTTTTAACAAAAATCTGTTTTTTTTTTCTTCAATTTTTACCATAATCGTAAAATTTCTCAATAAAACGCCTCCATTTTCTACCTTTTTTATTACTTTAAATTTATCTTCATCATATTCGCTACCCAACAGTAAAAATTGTATGTAACATTGTAACTACATCAAAACATTTTTTTATCAAGTGTTAAAAGATGGCACTCGGAACGCGCAATGTATTTCTTTTGTATTAATTATCGTCCCAAATAAACCAACCCTAAGAAAATAATAAATTGCGCGTTGAATTTTACGATTATGGTAAAAATGGAAGAAAAAAACAGTATTTTGTTGAAAACACATGTTTATTTTCAATTGAGGCTAGGTTTTTTTCCACAATTTTCATTTTATTAGGCCGCCTAATTACTTCCGATCATGAGTTTGTTTCATCGTGATAGATCATTTAGTTTAAAAGTTACACCGTTTTGTTTACACTGGAGTCACGGCAGCGAACAAAATTTTTAAAAATCCATAAAAAAAACTATCTTTTCCGTCTATAAAATTCAATATAGATTCCCTAATTTCGACATGTGCATATTATGAAGGCTCACACTGTATATTAATTAGTGTATAGTATAAAAAATAGGCATAATCATTTAAGAACATAGTGTTTTTTGAGTGCGTTTTTAAATGTAGGCAATGGTTTGGCCTCTGGCAATAAGAGGCAGCGCATTACAAATTTTGACAGCCTGCACTGTAAATTATCATAAAAAGATAAAGTTTGTGCAGGTGTAGTGAGTTTACGATACGTATGACTTCGCTAATTGTGGTTAAATTTAATTGTTTTAATTGTATAATATAATCTAATTCCTGGGCTTTCAGAAATGTTGTCTTTAAATTATATTGCGAAATTTATTCACAATAACCAATCTATAAAAAATTCTTGAATGTAAAATAAGCTGATATATAAAAAAAATATCAAAACCCATACATAATGGGTATTATTATTAGCTTCTTTGCACGTATTCAATACAACGGCACATGACCAATATCGTGCACGCTCTCAATAGAATAAATACATACAGTATGAATTCGAAGCGATTTGAAATTCAGTAGTTCATATTACATCAGAAAATTCAACAACAAGAAAGACTGGGGAACAACTAGCTCTATTTAACTAATACTGGTTGTTAAGCGTGATTCGGTCCTCTTTTCTTTTTTATACTATCTGAATTCTGATGAATTCACCTTAAGAGTATAAATATTACATACATACATACACACATAACTTCACGCCAGGTCCCTTGCGGGGTAGGCACGATCAACAGAGCGCCATTTAGGGTTATTCTTACAGACCTCACTTGCTTCTTTGACATTCATAGCTCTTGTCATGCACGCTCGTCTGTTCTTAAGGCTCCTGACATCACCTTCTGCTAGTACACGATCAATTTGATCATGGAAGGTTTGTCGTGGCCTTCCGCAACTTCTGCATCCATCCACTTTTGCATTGTATATCTGTTTAGTCATT
Organism: Dendrolimus punctatus; assembly: GCA_012273795.1. NCBI lineage: Eukaryota > Metazoa > Arthropoda > Insecta > Lepidoptera > Lasiocampidae > Dendrolimus > Dendrolimus punctatus. Next base: position 7,686,360 of record CM022551.1, on the reverse strand, counting down.
CTTTCATCATACATTCTTTCCAGTATAAATATTGTTACAACTTAGCCCCCGACTAAGACAAATTCCACGTACAGATCTGTAAAAGTGCATTTTATTACCTGTCGGCATTTGAACCAATTGTAATCCTTTTATGATCGTCTTTGTTCACTTATTTATTGGCATACGTTTCTAATTATTATGGAGAATAGATCCTATTGTACTTGCTCATTAGCATAATTACCCAGGTGTTGCGGATTCTTTTGTATTTGTACAGTATAAAACGATGGCCTAATGGAGAGGTGGGGGGGGGCAGTTGAGTGACTGTAACGATACGGGCATGACGTGTGTACATTCAGGAATCTAATAATGACGGACTTTGCGCGTTTTATTGAATTACGACCTTCTGCATTACATTTGGATTTTTTATGTTCGGTTATATTTGTACCTGTGCTATACGTGTTTGTATAGTCCTAATAAACCCTATAATAATTCTAACGGCATTTTAATTCGAGTCCCGCTAACTCGTAATAATATTTTATAACTTGCTGGAATGTGCTTGGTACAATAATAAAAAGATACTTATAAAAAACAATTTGAAATTATTGAATTGAAATTAAATTCATTGACATGTCAGTAAGTACTTATAAAATTACTAAAATACACAGAACAGTACAAAAGGAGTCCCAAAGGAAATTATCATTAATTATTATTACATACATACATACATACATACATAACTTCACGCCAGGTCCCTTGCGGGGTAGGCACGAACAACAGAGCGCCATTTAGGCTTATTCTTACACACCTCACTTGCTTTTTTGACATTCATAGTTCTTGTCATGAACGCTCGTCTGTTCTTAAGGCTCCTGACATCATTATTATGATGATCATTACATTAATGCAATATTTCTGTGTAGTGAAAATTTATAGAAATATTTTTTTCGACTGCTAATTTAAGAATTACAAGTTGATTACAATTACAAGACCTATCAAAGCGGTTGATAGATGTTGTTGGAGATGCAGTGGACTGTTGGTTGGTTGTGGTTCTGGTGCGAGAAGGATGCCGAAATAAAACGATGAAATATTTGCTATGGGCGGCTTTCAACGCTGGCGTGGTCGGCGGGAGGGAGCTTCTTTCTTTTGCTTAGCGCGAACTGCTGCTTATCACGAACTACGACGGGCCTCGCAAGGCGTCCCATATTTATACAATGCCGCCTCCGCCGACCCCCCACTACGTTGTAACACCCCCTTTGTTTTATTTATTTAATTGCACTTTACATAAGCCTTATTTTACCTTATCGCTATTACAATATTTACAACATCATAGATCCTAGCCTATCCTGTGGGTTCCTACATACATATGATCCATAGTCTCGAAACGCGGGACATTGTTATGGGCACATTCTTCGCCCCCCGCTTCATGAGTATAAATATAAAGCGTCGAGCGCGCGAGCGATTACCTCATTGCATAACCATGCGCTGTGGCGCGCGGACCTCTGCCTGCACTAACATTATGGCCTACTCGCTATGGAGTAGGCAGTAGTGCAGGCATACCTCACGGATCTGGGGCTCCGGTTGCGTTCTGCATTCCCGAAGCCCCGTTTCCGCTACCCCTTTGGGTCCCGGGCTCCAGGCGGCGTTCTGCACGCCTGGAACCCGGTTCCCTTATTTACTTTGAGTCCCGGGCTACAGGCGGCGTTCTGCACGCCCATAGCCCGGTCTCATTTACCAGGATCTATTTGGGTCGTTAATGAAACGCAAAACATTAAACATTTATTTTTCAGCAAGCTTAAGGCTATTATGACAATACTTATTTATACTATAATCACCAATTAATTAAGTTAAGTTTAAACAAAATAAAACAATATACGGTTTAATTAAAATATCATAAGACTATATGCATCTCTGTCCGACCCGTCTCTTTCTTGCGTTTAACGGCCGTATACATGTTATCTACGAGGCTTAGCAAATTACACCTATGCTCTTATCACCTGTGTAGACGGGTCGGCGAGTTTCTATGATGCAATTCCGTCGTCAACAGATGTCTCACGAAACCAAAACGCTGGCCCATATTTTGGGCAACACATAAGCGTTGCCATACAACGTGGTAATGCGGGCAGCGTTTTGCGGACGTTCCCACCTGACGGTGATTTGGGACCTATTTATTATTAGTAGTTTTTATCTTTTATGAATTAAGTTGTATATATATTTTTAGAATAGGTAAATATAGCATGTAAAATTTAATAATTTTGTAAAAACAATAAATGATTAAGAATTACTAAGTTAATATTCATAAGATGTTAATTAAGAATTCTCCCTTAAGATAGCAGCAGGACATTTAGCACCTTTGGTGTTGCAAATGTCCACAAGCGATGGTAACCGCTTTCCAACAAGTGGGCCGTCAGCCTATCTACTGAACTTCTGCAATAAAAAATAACTCATAATAATATGCTTTTCGTATATAATGTGTGTGTGTGTATCACATACATGTTTATTAGAAACAGTTGTCACGGAATAAACTGGTCAATGTAAATTTACATAACATAACTGGTTTTAGAGAATTTACCCACGTACCCTAAAACTAGTTATTGTAGTATTTATAAATTGCGGGTAGATGGACTTTTTTTTATACATAGCTAATTAACATTCTCAATACTGCTGCCTTTTTTTTATTAGGCACATTGCCTAGTAGTCATCCCAGTTATAAGCAATTGTAGGTGGTTACTTTAAAACTGGTTCCAAAACATACATCATTCATGCTTTTACCAATCCCTTTAATATCTGCGATGCGATTCACACTTAGCCGATTTTTTTAATTCAGAATATTGCGTCCTAACCAATATGAAAACTGTTTCAATATGCAGACAGCGTCTGATCTTTTCCTATAATGAAGACATTATAAGACGATAAAACGTGAAAAGGGCGGGTAGTAACATAAAAAGGAAGCACCAGATCCCCTAGAACGATTAAGGCAGCTCTTCATTTTTACTACCGCTTTCCTCTATTTACTTTTCGTGAAACATTTTTGTTTCTCTTATATTAAATTAGCTACGAAGTGAAGGTTAGTGTAGTACACAGTTCCTCAAAGTGATCCATATGGACCCCTGGGGTTTCATATTGAACTTCAAGGGTGAACCCCGTTAGCTAAAACCAAATTTGGTTGTCCACGAATTGCAAATAGAGGTCCACTATAGTGAGTTCGAAATAATCAAGTCTTGACAAAGTTTTTGACTTTCTATGAATAGAAAAATATAATAGTATAGTGTACGTTTGTACTTATATGCTATAAAATTTGTATGGGGTCAACTAAAAATTTAAAAAAACTTGAGAGGTGTCAAGGGACACCAGGGTGGAACGAAGGTAGTTATAATGCGAGTCTTTATTGCTATTATTGTCTGTATAATATCTCTACTTACCTAACTCCATCAGCAATATCAGGAACTTGTGCAGAAACACTGTCAGGATTCATTATTGTTATTATTTTTTATTATTTATTATGTACAAAAAACCTGTATACACTCAACAAAAATAATGGTCGCGACACTACACTGTTTAATGCGAAATATAAAGACGAAACTAAAATAACTGGCTTGCTTTCTATGAGAGAGAGAGAGAGAGAGAAACACGCGCACGCCGCACGGCTTACAACTATAGCAAAAATTGTCGTTATAACTTTTGGTCTTAATTTTTTCCGTCTAGCCCCCTTTCGCAACGCGCGATAAGGAACTTGGTTCCAGTAAACCCAACACACAAAGAAATGTCAAAATCAGTTCAGAAACAAGAAAGTTACAGAACTCATATAAAAGAAATATATTTATACGGTGAATTAAGAAACTTCGTCAGTTTTAAAGTCGGTTAAAAAGATAGTCCACTGAATTAAAAATTGGTAAGGGGTCTCCAAGACCAAAAAGTTTGGGGACCATTGGTTTAGTATATACATATGTACATGTCTAGAACGAAGGACACAGGAAGGTCAAGTTTGGAGACAACCTTAAAAATGTATAAGAATAAATCTGTATTTTCTTTACATAGTGTAAACGAAAGTCGCATTTCGCGTCTGCCAGTCTGTATGTCCGCTAACTTCTCCTAAACTACACAACGGATTTTATTAAGCCGTTTTCACGATTAGTTATTTACGATTTCAAGGTAAGTTTTATGTATAATATATACAAAAGTCGATAAATTTTCGCTCTCACTCCAAAATATCTCAGGACATGCCCAAAAAAAGCTCCTGTTAACTAAACCGAACATTCTGAACTAAATCTAATACTAGAAAAGATCCTCAGAATCTTTTAAATTGCAATTTTGGAGCTGTTTTTGAACATTTTGTCGCTTTTTGGCGTGGCCTAATATATGAAATATATAAATAAAGCAATGGAAAAACATTACACACACTACCATGTTTGACACACATTGTTCAAGTCAAATTGATATGTGTGGCCTTGTGTTATAGAATGGATTATAGAAGCTTTGACAACAGAACCTTGATAATGTACAAACTTATAATTGAAATTGATTATGGTCGAATATCAACCACGGGCGACCACATATATAAATACCATATACAGCGTGTTTCATTTCAAATGACAATAAATCATAATTTTAGCGGTCGTACTCCATAAAAATTTTTTGGTACTATTAAATCAACCGTAAAGTCAAAATTAAAAAAAAACAATTTCCGAACAAATTAATTGCGATAAATAGGGAATAAATACAGAACATCTTGTAAATATTGATTCGCGACCGAGAGCGTAAGAATGAACAAATTCCGCGTTTAATGCTGAAGAGACGAGCTGGCAACATGATACATTGGTCACTAACCTACCGATTTAGACACAATAACTGATACATGTTGTTGTAATATTCTGAAATGAAAAATTAGGTCCTGTGGCTAAACCAAAGAAGATACCTTGATTCGTTTTTGTATTTGGGCAGAGTACGTCATGAAGCAAACTTGGTCTGATTTATTGTCGTAAGGTCTGAAACACGCTGTATATAATTTGATACTCATGTTTAAAATGAGTTTTTGACTCTCCTTTAAAACTCACTTTTATGGATAATGTCAGTATTAGATTAAGTGTGCGATATGTAAGCCGGACATGTATTAGTAAATTACTTCCTAGTATCTCCCAGACCAGAGCAAAAATCGAAAAAATATCTCATCAAAAAACAATTTATTTAATCTAATATATAAAATTCTCGTGTCACAGTTTTCGTTGCCGTACTCCTCCGAAACGGCTTGACCGATTTTGATGAAATTTTTTGTGCTTATCCGGTATCTATGAGAATCGGCCAACATCTATTTTTCATCCCCCTAAATGTTAGGGGTAGTCCACCCCAAAAAATTTTATTTTATTTTTTAGACAAAATTTTTTAATTTCTATTTTTTTATGATACAACATACAAAAATACATACAATCCTCAATTTTCAACCCTCTACGATCAACACCTATTTTTTACCGGGCAGGAGGACGTCTGCCAGGACAGCTAGTAAACTATAAATACCAATTTAAATGTAAATACTTGAAAGCACCTTCCTTCTTTATTAATTTAAATTTATATTTTAAGTAAATCTTATAGACATTTCAATGACATTTTGAGAACATTTTGAGGACGATTTCATCCTTAACAGTGTCTGTAATGAGATCTGGAGTATCTTGGAATGTCCTAACTTGAACATTTACATTTAAATGTGTTATTACAGTCATGGAGTAAGTTTAAGGCTCTTGAAGATGACTCCAAAATCTACTTTGATAAGCCAACGGGAGATTTTGAAATAAAAGTGATACATGGTGTTGCCTAATTCAAGATTACATTAAATAAAAAAATAGTACTATGAAGGAAATTTAACTTAAGGGCTATTTACATGAGAGTTTATTGTCTCGAAGATACGATTGTGGTAAGCAAGATAGAAATATGATCATGTGAAATAAATATACTGTTACGAGGCACAGGACTCGAATTAAAATGTCATGGAATTACTATCGATTTATTAGAACTATACAAACACGTATGATACAGGTACATATATAACTGGAGACACCCAGTACAAACTGCACGATTCAATAACACGCGCAAAGTCCGTCACTATATCGTTTATCGAATGTACGTTTTGCTCGTATCGTAATCCTCGCTTGACTGCCTTACCCCTCCATTCGGGCATTGTTTTATACTAACTTTACAATTCGAACACTCGATCGCGTAGACTGGATTTTTCCATAAAACGTAATCTACATACGTGCCGCCATAAACGAGGAAAATAACAATAGGTTATTGTCTAATTGTAAATTTTAAACACCATGTACACAAAAGAAGTCTAATGTGGGAAAAGTAATAAACCAGGTTTATGGCAGGCAGGTGTGCGTTCACTTTTTTGTCGGCATGTAACATTATTATACAATTTCTTCAATGACCTTTTATTTTTCAGGGCATAACAACACCTACCGAGACTTGTATATAATTATCTGACATTAATAGTTATTAATTAGACACAATTAGTATATATTATATTGCATATAGCTATATGTCTATTATGTTTAAATAGTTGCATATTATCGCTATATATTATATATGTATACAACTTATGTGTATATTTGTATATATAGTATAGTTATATATTTATTAATAAAATTTAAGTAATCGTACAATAATTATGTATACCACCGTCGCCACTTCAAATCGGAATATTCTTGCCACGGGTTGTCTGGAAGAGATCGCTTTTTAGCGATAAGACCGCCCTTTGTACCCTACTATAATAATACTAGTTCGTAAGCTTTTCTGTAATGGTGTACAATAAAGTGTTATCTATCTATCTATCTATCTAATATGTGGTATTTGTTATTTCAATAATCAAAGATCTTTTTTAAAATTCCCAATTGTAAAGCCTAGGGCACATCGTATCAATCACACGCGCCGTGAAATGGAAACAATCATTTTGATTCATGGCCGCATCGTGACCTACACTTTCGGCAATTCCAAACATTTTCCGCGTACTGAAGTCGATCGGGTGGAAATTGAATTGCCGACCTTCGTATACATAGCTATATGACATAATTCTTGGCTACTATGTCGACTTAATTAAATATAGCCTTCAAATTTAACCATTTTGCTTCTTTTTACGATCTTATTTATTATTACAAGCTTACTCATTCTAATAATATTACTTTATTTTGGAATCTTACTTCAAAGACAGTCTGATCGCCTTGCAACCCATATTCCTTATTTAGTTACGTCAGATTACATTTAAAATTCTTCCCGTGAACAATAATACGATTTATCGAAACTCACTCAAGTACGCTTAAACAAGACTCTTCAAGAACCTACGGCAAACCTTTCTACTCAAAGCTACAAATAACATGGAAACAAATATACACACTATTAGAAACACAAAAACAAAAGAACATGTTAATGAAAATATTAAGGGCATAAGCGACATTTTGGTTGAAAATGAGCTATGAATGCCATCCTACTTAAAAATTTTCGCTCTTTCGAATGCGCTCGCTTCCATGGCTCTACGATGACTTTCGTATCGTTTATGCCCAAGCAAAAAACTGCGTTATTGAAGTGTCATTTTATTTAACCGACCGAATTTTTGGCCTTTTTTACTCTAAAGGCGCTTTTACCTCTGGAAAAATGGCATCACTTTTGGTTAGGTTGGTTGGTAATACATTTTTACTTTTTACTGCCGTAAAGGCTCCAGGCGTATACTACTGTTTACCATTAGTACTTGTTTTGAAAGCTGGAACTAACGCCTCTTTACCATTGTTGTCAAAGACATAAGCGTCAGTTATACCCTACTACCGTTTACAAGTTTAAGTTTACAAACATCCTACTGATTTTTTTGCTAAACACTGTTTCTTATGCTCCATTACCTTTTGGTATAATAATGAGAATTACCACTTATACTTTTTACCCTTTTATGTTATTCTGCAGTCATGTAACTTATGCCCTATTACCTCTTGATATAAGGATGTCAAATGTAGCTAAGTCTACTCTACCCTTCGTTTTTTTCAATGTAGATGTAACTTATGCCCAATTACTCCATAAAGAAAATAAGATCAATTGATTTAAGCGACATTAAACCACATAAAACAACGTGGAAACAAATAAATAAAACTACCATTTAATGCTTTTATTTTTTTTTTAATTCTAGAGCTGTTTCCATTTTCACAATATGACAAGAAATGAAAAAGTTATCTCCATTTTTCTGAAATTTTAAACTTTAAACTGCTCTCCTGAACAATTTAGTTTTTGTCGCTTATTACCTATACCCTATTACCTTTTAACCGTCGATATAATTACTGAGGGGTCGTGGAAACGCAGAGACGACAAACGAGGTTTCGTCACGTGAAATATGGAGCTAAAGTGCGCTAACACTAGAGTGGTCTTTATACACATAAAGCTGAAGAGTTTGTTTGTTTGTTTGAATGCGCTAATCTCAGGAACTTTTGGTCTGATTTGAAAAATTCTTTTAGTCTTAGATAGCCCATTTATTCAGGAAGGCTATTATACATCATCACGATAAGACCAATAGGAGTGGAGCACCAATGAAGAATGTTTCAAAATTGGGGTTTTTTCTAGTTTACTTTATTACTATTTTACGCGGACGTAATTTGTATATAAATACTAGCTGTCCCGGCAGACGTCGTCCTGCCCGGTAAAAAATAGGGGTTGATCGTAGAGGGTTGAAAATCTAGGGTTGTATGTATTTTTGTATGTTGAATCATAAAAAATAGAAATTAAAAATTTTGTCTAAAAAATAAAAAAATAAAATTAGGGGTGGACTACCCCTAACATTTAGGGGGATGAAAAATAGATGTTGGCCGATTCTCATAGATACCGGATAAGCACAAAAAATTTCATCAAAATTGGTCAAGCCGTTTCGGAGGACTATGGCAACGAAAACTGTGACACGAGAATTTTATATATTAGATTTATGTGCATTTTTATTCACTAGTATATGTATGTATTGTAAACTATGCGCACTCAATACCGACGCACACAAGTGTAAAATTATCTCCAGGAGATTGTCTGAAAGAAATCGCTGTTAGCAATAAGACCGCCAATTGTAATAGTTAAATTATAGTTTACTCATGTATATTATTTTCTTCTGTGCAATTTATTCTTTTCTAGGTTTATTAGTTACTTGTATTATCATAATAGGGAAGACAACAAAGTGTCTCGTGAATTAGACTTTCCATATTTTAACAACTCTTCAAATTACTAGTCAAAGAAGAGTGTAATAACTCAACTGTCAGTAATAATCTAATGTAGTGAAGTAAAGGTAACTCAAAATAAAAAAATAAAGAGGTAATGTTTGTGACGTTGTAGGATAATCTCTGGATCTACTAAACCGATTTTGAAAATTCTTTCACCAATGGAAAGCTACATTATTTCTGACTAAAATAGAGTATTTTTTATTTTATTTTTTTATTGCAGGAGGTCAGCAGACAGGCAGACGGCCCACTCGATGGAGAGCCGTTACCATCGCCTATGGACATTTGCAACACCAAAGATGCTACAAATGCGCTGCTGCCCTCTTAAAGGAGACTGGAACCTGGTCCACTAATGCCGGAACACAACTCAAGGTTGTTATGGCGACATACTTTAGACCAGGGGTGGTAGCCATCCAGTCGGGCAAATGCCCTACCTGGCTGTGGGTTGTTTTGTCGCCTCTTACGACAGGCCGCCCGGCCGCAGGAAATTGTATTCTTTCTCCGTTCCTGCACGGAGTATTGATTGTGATTAATAATAAGTATTTTTTTTAATGCCCAGCAAAGTGGGTTCAGCTAGTTCTGTATAATGGAGAATATTGACCTATATTATTTCTTACTTGTGGTAAATTAAAAGTTTTGCGATTAATTAAGCGACTTCCGTTCCAGGGGACACGTAATACAGATTTATCGAAAACAAATCCTGAATGAACTTATGTTCATACAAGTACGACTGTAGAAATAAGAAAATATCAGGCAAATCTACATACCTGGCCACACAGTGGAGGCTTCATTAACCGACAGTGGCAGAGAAAGTTATGAGTTTGTTTATCTGGATATTTTCGTTTACACAGTCAGTAAGCAAAGGTCGCGGGAAGTGGAGTAAAAACCATATTTACCAACATATATTCAGATGTTAGTGAAACATATTTCAAATATAGATACCTATTATTGTAAAGGTGCTTTTGGGTTATTATTGATTAGAGTTTTTCACGTTATTTCTGTTACTAGTTACTTGTATGGTTCTTTTTGTCATGTTCCCCCTAAGGTTAATAATTAAATTTGTAATGTGCCCTCATATTTATAAACGCCTAGCGGCGCCGGCGGCGTCGTCCGCGTGAAATTAGGTTTCAAAACACCCCGCTTGTGAGACATTCTTCATTGCTGCTCCGCTCCTATTGGTCTTAGCGTGTTGATACATAATCTATAGCCTTTCTCGATAAATATACTATCCAAAACAGAAAGAATTTTTCAAATCGAACCAGCGGTTCCTGAGATTAGCGCGTTCAAACAAACATACAAACTCTTCAGCTTTATAATATTAGTATAGATACAAAAGGCCATTTCTTTAACTGAATCCTAGTTTTGTTATATTTTTGTTTATTCTGTGACTAACTCCTGTCTTGCATAAAGTAGTTTACTGTAATTTACCATAATTTCATTAAATAAAAAATATATTATACATCTCAAAATCTCTCAATTGTACCTATATATAGACGGTACTTACTACATTTTGTTTTCTTGTTGGCATAAATAATAGATTTTTTACTGTGTTCGATTTAAAATAAAACAATTTACTCATTAAAAAGACGAGATATCGCGAAAAAGTAAAACCTTACAAAAACAGTGTTTAGCAAGCGTATTTCATCATCATATTAAATAAACCAGATGGCGCTGATAGCACTCTACATCGCAACCGTAACGCGGACGAGGTCGCCGGCATCAGCTAATTTATAAATAAACATCACAAAGTAAGCAACTAGTATAATAATACCCTTAAGTTTCCAAAAGTCTGTGTTACATTAAATTTTCAATACATTAAATATTAAGCATTAAAATATAATCTCTCAGCTTTCTTCAATAGAAATTAATATTTTAGCACTCCTTAACATCGTTAAATAACTTGTTACAGATATTAGCTCCTTCACGAAGACTTTAATATACACTTTAAGAAAATGTTTTTACATAATTTAATTTGTAAAAATCTCTCTAGAGGGAATCTGCTCCAGCAATGAAACGTCTGATATTACTACATAGTAACACGATTTTATAACATCAAACAACTGTTTCTGTTGCGAACAGAGAGCACTCCCTAACCCGCCCGCCGGAGCACACCTACTCTCCGCGCCCCGCATACCGCCGACGCCTATAGCTCGCACAATTAGCGTCGGATGGTGCTAAGCTTTTTTCAATATTAAATAGTTCAATTTTGATTAGTTTGATTATCACTTCTGTCAGACGTCCCGAGACGCATACTATTTTTACAAGCTTTTATTTAACTTGCAATGGATGTATGTATGTAAGTTCGAGTGCAATGTTGTAAGTTAAATTTGACCAACATCCCGGTTTCCGAATGAGCTGACATTTTGCACACATATGTACATCGCGTGACAATTTAGTAATATGTTACCAGGAAGCTGATCTGACGATGGAGTCGGAAGGTGGCCATAGGAACTCCTGCACTAAACAATATAGACCCATCGTGTTTGGGATCGTTTTACTTGTCTTGGCTAGCACTCTGCTGCTACATGATATACAGGTTAAACGCTTCTATTTAAAAACTTTTTTTAACAAGTTTTTTAGTTTCATTTGTTATTGCTTGCAAAGAAATACATATTAAGCTAACGTTAAATGAATACCCACAAAACATGCAACGTATAGGGCACTGTTGTTATATTTGTAGGCGATTATTTCCGTTCCGTGGCGCGTGGGATTGATACATTGTGCCCTATGCCCTTTATCGCGGTGCCATGGCTTTGTTAATTTCACTGAATTTCCTCCGTCCCTGTATTTGGGTTGCTTACCCATTATGGCCAATACTATTATCTATTTCTGTTCGTGCAGGAACGGAGAAAGAATTTAATATCAAAAAACGAGCGTGATATAATATTATTATATTAATATGCGAAGAAAAAGCTTTGTACCTTCTTTTATGATACTTGCACTTGTAACAAGATTTGAGACATGAGTTGCATGTTTTTTTTATTGCAGGAGTTCAGCAGACATGTAGACGGCCAACTTGATGGTAACCGGTTACCATCTCCTATGGACATTTGCAATACCAAAGGTGCTACAACTGCGCTGCTACTCTCTTAAAGGAGACTGGAACCTGGTCACTAATGCCGGAACACAACAAGGTTGCACTGTCGATGGTTCGCATAGTTTTCAAAATTTTTGACAGCAGAAAAATTTGTTTCCCAGGGTAGAATAGTACAATTTTCGTCTCTGTGATCAGGCAACATGAAGCGTTCTTTCAGAATATGAGACATGAAAAACTCTTACAAAGTAATCACAACTCCCGGAATAGGCTTTGTTGTCATTTACCTGTATTAACATAATAGGGACGACAATAAAAAGTCCCATGAATTAGACTTTCCATATTTTAACAATTCTTCAAATTACAAGTCAGAGAAGAGTGTAATAACTCAACTTTCAGTAATAACCTAAAATGAACTAGATAAAGATTCGGCCCCACTGAAAGCGGGGGTAGGAGATTATTATTAGTTTAAGTAAATATACTCTACTTAAAGTCTATTTGAATAATTTGATTAATTAAGTGATTTTTCACTAAAAGCTTTTAAGTATACCATCTAAGATATGAAACGAATGAAGACGTCCATTTTTAAATTATTGCGTCATTCAAGGCGAGAGGTAACTTAGAGCATTGAAATTTATTTTAATTTAAAAAAAAATATTTTTATTATCATTAATGTATATTGCCTAAAATCCTTTTAAAATTATTATAATTCCTTCTAAGTGTTTGTTGACCTGTATTCCAGGAGCATTTTCGCACACGCCACGAAATTTACATATATGTTGTGGAACGTTAATAAAAGGTATAAGTGACAGACTGACTGATTTATTCATAAGTACCCAGACCTTAAATAATATGACACGTGACTATTGTCACACTCCCCACTAAATTCTCAAAACTGAAAACTAAACTAATAATAAACTAAATAATATATATATATATATATATATGCATATATACTATACTAGCTGTCCCGGCAGACGTCGTCCTGCCCGGTAAAAAATAGGGGTTGGTTGTAGAGGGTTCAAAATTGAGGATTCTATGTATTTTTGTATGTTGTATCATAAAAAAAAAGAAATAAAAAAAATTTAGGGGTGGACTACCCCTAATATTTAGGGGGATGAAAAATAGATGTTGGCCGATTCTCATAGATACCGGATAAGCACAAAAAATTTCATCAAAATCGGTTAAGCCGTTTCGGAGGAGTATGGCAACGAAAACTGTGACACGAGAATTTTACATATTAGATATACTATGTATATTGTATCGTCTTGAGGCACGTGTTGTCTTGACTTGAAAAAATTATTAAAAAAATCCCAGTGTTTTTTCTTTAAAAGGAAGCTTTTTAGGGGGCGTCGCAAGAAATTTAATTTTTAACGACCACCCTAATATATATATATATATATATATATATATATATATATATATATATATATATATACTGTTATTTCTGGCCATTTTACTGGTAATAATATTTTTCTATTTTTTTTTTTTTTTTATTGCAGGAGATCAGCAGACAGGCAGACGGCCCACTTGATGGACAGCGGTTACCATCGCCTATGGACATTTGCAACACCAAAGGTGCTACGAATGCGCTGCTGCTCTCTTTAGGGAGCCTGGAACCTGGTCACTAATGCCGGAACACAACACAAGGTTGTTATGGCGACATACTCTAGACCAGGGGTGGTAGCCATCCAGTCGGGCAAATGCCCTACCACCTGGCTCTGGGTTGTTTTGTCGCCTCTTACGACAGGCCGCCGGGCCGCAGGAAATTGTATTATTTCTCCGTTCCTGCACGGATAAATTTACCGTTATATTATATTTTGTATATACATATGTATATCTATGTTATATTTTGTTACCATCGTCGGTCTCTTTCACTCGCAAATATTGTCAAACAGAATTGTGCAAAGAGCGTGCGTAATATTTATTTATATATTAGAGTTGTGTTTGTTGCTTTTGTTTTCTTTTGGTAACATGCAGTTGTAATAAAGCCAATTCTGAAAAATTGGCAACGTCGTTTGAAATAACGTTAAAACTATCGATACGTTACGTAATGTTATAACGTGAAAGTGATAAAAGTTACGAAGTAACGGTAAAAAATATATCGGCATGGGAGTATCTTTTCGAAAATACCGGTAATTACCTGTACTTTTAAAGGTCATATAACTTGGCACTGGCTACTCGGGTGTCAAATATTTTTGGCACCACTTTTCATTTAGTTTTCTTTTGTCATATTCGGTCTGTTTTCTGTGTAATATTAAATTTATTAAATGTTTTCATATCCTTAACAAGCACTTTTAGATACTAACAAACAGTAAGTCACCGCCGATCATACATTTTATCTATATAGATAAATAACATTGTTTGTAATAAAACTCATTCGACCCAAATGATGGCTTCCGCAATGTTAGAAATAACCATATCGTTCAACACATTAGTTATGTCTCAAAGTTATAAATATAGAAAAGAATAATGCATCCGGTAGAAAAAACGTCAATATTGCCGTAATCTTCCCGTAACTTTGGGTAACCTTATTTTCGGGGTTCTCATGTCTACCCTTTTTCACTGTCCCTTCCGCGATTGACAAGTCAACTTTGCATGTATATTAACGTTGTCACTGTATCCAAGACTGATATATTCTTTTTTATACTTGCAGGAACGGAAAAAAAATAACATTTTCTGTGTCCGGGTGACCTGTCGTAAGAGGCAAAAAAACAACACACAGCCAGGTGGTAGGGTATTTTCCCGACTGAATGGCTACCACCCCTGGTCTAGAGTATGCCGCCATAACAACCTTGACACAAATCAAGGTTCCGACATTATGACTAGGTTCCAGTCTCCCTTAAGAGAGCAGCAGCGCATTTTTAAAACCTTTGCTCTTTGAAATGTCCATATGCGATGGTAACCGCTTTCAATCAATTGGGCTGTCTGCCTGTCTGTTTAACTCAGTAAAAGTATCTTTATTAGCTATAGGTAGTTATAATTTCTGTATGCATAAAACAAAGTGGTGTTAGTGACACCGTTTATAACTCAAGAACGACTGGACCAATTTTTATGATTTTTGTGTTTTTAGAAGAAAGAAATAATTTATTTGCAAGGAAAGCGATACAATGATACAAAAATATTTATACGTACATTTTTTATGACATATATATTTTACACCGCATTTCCTACAAATGAGGTCGGCAACTCAGCTACATGCTGTGTTGGAGTTTCCTCCAGCACAGCGCTGATTTTCAGTGCCGACCCCGCCTCATTTATTTTAAAAATATTTGACCCAACACCACAGTATATGAAACATTAAAAAAAAAGAAAAAACATAAGTCAAACACGTGCACACAGAATAAAAGAATCATCAGCCTATACAGTAATAAAAAATAAAAGAAATTAAAATAAAAAGAATAGAAAATATATACGTAAACAGAGCTACAATAATTAAGTACCAACTAGTACGGTAAACAATAACAAGCTTATTACTATTAATTGAAACAAATAATTAAATAAAAAAAATGCGTTTTACAGAAAAGTATACTCATCATTAATTACCAAAAGAAGTCAAAACACGATATCGAAATTTTTTGAACGTATCTAAGGTCGTCTTTCTGTGATTGGAGTAAATATCTTTTAAAATGAAATTTAAATGTGAAAAATGATTTTACGTCTGTAATGGGTGGAGGAATATCGTTCCAGCATTTCATCGCAGCATGTTTGAAGCAACCTCTAAATGCAGCTGTTCTGTGCTTGACTGTTAGTAATGGCCTGGTTACAGATCGAATAGGATATTCTAGCTTACTTTGTCTCCAGTCAATCTAATATATAAAATTCTCGTGTCACAGTTTTCGTTGCCATACTCCTCCGAAACGGCTTGACCGATTTTGATGAAATTTTTGTGCTTATCCGGTATCTATGAGAATCGGCCAACATCTATTTTTCATCCCCCTAAATGTTAGGGGTAGTCCACCCCTAAATTTTTTTATTTATTTTTTAGACACAATTTTTAATTTAAATTTTTTTATGATACAACATACAAAAATACATACAACCCTAGATTTTCACCCCTCTACGATCAACCCCTATTTTTTACCGGGCAGGATGACGTCTGCCGGGACAGCTAGTTTTATTATATAAATATATTGGTTTATGGGTAGAGATCCCATAAACCAATATATAGACTCCACATAGTAGACAGGACAAATGTAGTTTCCTTCTTGGTGCCATTTTCAATATATTATTATTTTTTCACAAAGGAGTAATATGGCTTCTACGAGGAATTTGATAACAGTACCGTGCACAGGCGTTTTGAATGCGTTGAATGAGATTTTCTGTTCTTTTTAGAAGACAAGGCTCGTAAACAGTGTCACAGTAGTTAAGTTTAGATAGGATTAGGCTTTCTGTAAGACGTTTTCTCACATCCTCATTAATATACTGTCTAATACCATATAAAATCTTAAGTCTATAGAAACAGTTTCTCATGACATTGTTAATATGTTTTTCAAAGCGAATCTCTGAGTCTATAGTAAGTCCCAAACTGTAAGCATTATCCACCATCTCTATAGGCTCTTGTTTTGTTTTGATACTAGGTTTAGAATTATCTTCGTTCAGAATAGAATAATAAGATATGATATTCTTCAAAAAAAATGTAAATATCATTTAAAAAACATCAGTCTAGCCATTTATTTTTTATGATCTTTCTCGGCCAATTTTGGCAACGGTGACTGCATTCTCATTTTCTTTGTCTGATTTCGGTGAATTAATATTGTGTATTCGAGTGGATTTTGGCATAGTTTAGATTCACGATTGCGCCCGGTAGGTGGCGCCTTTGAACATCTCTTTAACGGTGCGACCAACTTTGATGATTTTTTTCAGTTTCTTCAAGTAGATTCGAGAATATTTTAGATTAACAATTGATCTCGGTTGATAGCGCTGCAATCGTCTGCCAATTACAGCTACTAATATATGTGTTTACTTATGATTTATCATTATTTGTAGATTGCACCACCGTCATTATTAAAAATCTATCAATCCCTGCCAAGCATTTCCTGAAAGAAATGTCTTTTTACAAGCTTTTATTTAACTTGCAATGTATGTATGTATGTAAGTTCAGATGTTAGTTAGTTAAATTTGACCTACTTCCCGTTTCCCGATTGAACTGACATTTGGTACGCATATGTATATCGTGTGACTATGCAATAATATGGTACCATGGAGCTGATCTGATGATGGAGTCATAAGGTGGCCATAGGAAATCCTGTACTAAACATGATAGACCCGTCGTGTTTGGGCTCGTTTTACTTGTCTTGGCTAGCGCTCTGCTGCTACATGATATCCAAGATCTCAAAAGCATGTATTTGAAAACCTTTTAAAAAAACCTATTAACGATAAAGCCGCCTATTGTACTATCTTTTTCTATTGCTGTTTATATATTCTTTGATGTACAATAAAGTTGTTACTATCTACCTACATAACTTCACGCCAGGTCCCTTGCGGGGTAGGCACGAACAACAGAGCGCCATACAGGCTTATTCTTACACACCTCACTTGCTTCTTTATCATTCATAGCTCTTGTCATGCACGCTCGTCTGTTTTTAAGGCTCCTGACATCACCTTCTGCTAATACAAGATCAATTTGATCATGGAAGGTGTGTCGTGGCCTTCCGCGATTTCTGCATCCATCCACTTTTGCATTGTATATCTGTTTAGTCATTCTTTCATCATACATTCTTTCCATGTAGTTTCCCTCTTGCTGCCATTTTCAATATATTATTATTATTTAAAAAAGGAGTAATATGTCTTCTACGAGGCATTCCTCGTAGAAGTAGATAGAAGAAGTAGATAACAGTACCGTGCACAGGCGTTTTGAATGCGTTGAATGAGATTCCATTCATCTATCTATCTGCATGCAGAATTAAGTTTTTATTCGTACAGTCACATTGAAAAGGGCAAGCATAAGAGCCATTTATCCGTGCAGGAACGGAGAAAGAATACAACTTCCTGCGGCCCGGCGGCTGGATGGCTACCACCCCTGATATAGAGTATGTCGCCATAACAACCTTGTGTTGTGTTCCGGCATTAGTGACCAGGTTCCAGGCTCCCTAAAGAGAGCAGCAGCGCATTCGTAGCACCTTTGGTGTTGCAAATGTCCATAGGCGATGGTAACCGCTGTCCATCAAGTGGGCCGTCAGCCTGTCTGCTGATCTCCTGCAATAAAAAAAAGAGTCCCGAACATAATGGTTACTCATAGTGCTCGAAAGAATTTTTGTCATTTGTCAACAGGATTCTTTATCCTTCTTTTGACGAACGTATACGTAAGTTCAAGTTGAATCTTGCAAGTTAAATTTGACCAACATCCCGGTTTCCCATTGACCTAAAATTTTGCACACATGAATATCGTGTGACAATACAATAGTATGGTACCATGGAGTTGATCTGGTGATAGAGTCAGGTGGCCATAGGAAATCCTATACTAAAGAAGATAGACCCGGTGTGTTTGGGCTCGTTTTATTTGTCTTAGCTAGCACTCTGCTGCTACATGATATCTAAGATCCCAAAAGCTTGTATTTAAAAACTTTTTTAAAAACCCAGTTATATTAATATTTATAACGTTAACATACAGATATATATAATATGTTGGGTGATAGCATAAGTGTAACTATCTACTTTAATGTTTCATTCAAACTTACATGAAAGATAGGAGATGGAATGTTGGGCCGGCAAAGTCACGGGGGATATTAAATATTTCAGCATGCTTCACTCTAGCAACTTAGTAGTTATAGACCCTGTTTGCCTACACTAGAAGCATTTTGGTTATGTAGACAATGTAATAGAAAACCTATGTGACTGACATATTCCCATACATGTTCTGTTGTATTCGGTTAAGACTAATGCCACATGTCTCCAGGATCTGGTTGATTCTTGAACTAGTAGTTGAACCCATAAAATACGGTAGTCCATACCACTACCTTCCACAATATAAACTTTATATATATTAAAATCTTGTGTCACGATGATGTTGCCAATAAACTTCAAAACTACTGAATCGATTTCAATCAAATTTGCACACCGTGTGCATCCAACTTAAAAGATAGGATACTTTTTATCCCGTTGGAACCGGTAGGTGGCACTGAGATCGGGTCCTAGATTTTATTATCTATATATATAAAAGAAATTCGTGTTAGTTACACTATTTATGACTCAAGAATAGCTGTATCGGTTTGGCTGAAAATTGTTGGGGAGGTAGCTTAGAACCAGGAGACGGACATAGGATACTTTTTATCCCGTTGGAACCAGTAGGTGGCGCTGAGATCGGGTTCTACAATCCTCCTAATCACCGGGAGCGATTTTGGCGATTTTGTTTTTGTGTGTTTGAGTGGGTTCCCGAATGGTTTCGATTCGCAATTAGAACCGGTAGGTGGCGCTAAGATCGGGTTCTAGAATCCTCCTGATCACCTAGAGCGATTTTGTTTTTGTGTCATGGAATAAAGTCTTTTAGGAATTCAGAAAATAGGCGGTACGAAGTTCGCCGGGTCACTTAGTAAACTTATAAGTATGTATTGTGATTCCTTCTATGAACTAATCATGTTCTATTTTATTCTAAATTGTATATGGTGTAACCATGGTGACTATTATTTTGATTATAACTCGCTGGAGTGACTCGATCTGTGTACAATATCACCACCAAATTACCTTCTATAATACAAAATATTCAGTATGTATAATGATTCAGCTCTGTGAAGTTGGCACCTCGAGTTGCGAATTTTTAAACCAACAATATCTCATTCGTTTGCTCATCGTTAGTCCACGTTTGCCCAGGAAAAAGTTTCGTTTGCCCACCCTTGGTTTTAATCTTTTCCCTGGACAATCGAGTTCATTGGATCTGCTAACGATAAAGTCCATTCAAGTGTAATAAACATTAAACCTCGCGAAAATATAGGAAGAACCGGAATTTATTTTTCCCAAAAAAGTTTTTGTTCAATAACTTTTGAACTAAGGGTGGGCAAACGAAATTTTTTCCTGGGCAAACGTGGACTAACAATGGGCAAACGAATGAGATATTGTTGGTTTAAAAATTCGCAACTCGAGGTGCCAACTTCACAGAGCTTAATGATTCTTTCTCTGAAAGAAATCGTATTCCATTTTATTCTATATTCAATATGATATAACCATGGTGACTGTTATCTTGATTATAACTCGTTGACTAGATTGGATCTGTGTGACACCACGCTCTATCAGAATATCGGCATAAAATAGTCTTGAGCTAATAGTGTTTTGACCGGTGACAGTTTCGGTTGCTCAATTCCCTTTCTCCATATTTTATCTCTCCTTTACCAAGAAAATATCGGTGTGAAATATTCTCGAGCGAATAATGTATCGGACGGTAAATGGTAGTTTTCACAGCTCAAATTCTTCATCCTTGCTATCTCATTTCCCTAATGTCGCCTCTTCTATTTGACTCCCCTGTCCCGTCGCTTATATCTCATCCTAGAGCTTGCAACACATTGGCATAGTATTTCAAACATTTATACTTGGTAGAGGGCCTCTGTTTAGGGGTGTATCGGCGGTATCACCTCTACTGTACGTAGTGGTACGGTCTTGCTTCCTGGGGTGTAGTACTGAATCCGCGCACTGAGATTTCAAAAGAGCTTAACTACGTTATACGGCCCCTGAAATTCTAGATATATACTCTCGGGGACCCAGGTAGGTTTAGAAGGTAGTTTGTTCGTGCAGAAATTCGGGATCGGCAGTGGTCTGTTATCTGTTATTAAAATAAGCACACAAGGATATCAATATACTATAATGTAAGTAATACATGACTGGAAAAATATCGACATAACAGGACAGAAAAATACATGAAAAGCATGGTGTCAAAACAATTCGAATGTAACATGACTTCTGAGGTGGCAGTGCCAAGTTACACGACCTCATTTTAATAGTTCACCCTCCTCCTTTAATGGAGGAGTTTTAGTTTGCCGTTTGGTGCAAGAGTCCCATACGCACATGAAGCGTGCAGCATTAAGTGGCGCTTTTGATCTTCCTCTGTACCCAAGACCTGTGCGTGTGTCACAAGAAAAAACATTCCCCCTGAGTTAACAAAAAAAGTGTTGCAAACGATCAGCAAGAGGGCGTCACGGCGCAGTTGATATGTGCTAGATCCCGTGACGTCCAGCTTAAGTATGAAGATGGGGCGCAGGTAAGGTTTAGTGGAGTGGAGTGGAGTCTGGTTCCTCCGAGAACCCCACACGCAGTTGTGGAGTATATTAGTCACTGCATTTGGCTTAACCCTATGCATCGAACTGTTATACCGGTCTCCAATACCTAGAATCTGCTCACCTCATCCCTTTTCCGCTACATCAGCATTTCCTGCCTTTAGATAGAGTTTCGATCCCATACGCAAGGCAGTTCCACCCAATTCTTGGTCGCGAGCGGTTCAGATTTTTTTCTAAAAAGACTCCCCAGTGTCTCCGTACAATATTACGAGTGTGTTTCGCAAGAAAAGACATTCCCCTGCGTTAGCAAAAAAAAGTCGCTGTCAATTGGACCATGCCCTTATTCTATAATGAATTCCTGCAGGCTGCGTATAACATAAAAAAACTGTACGCAAATAACATTCGGTGGCCGTACGTCAGCGTTCGGTCCAATGTAAATATTCCCTGAATTTGCTTTGCTATGCGGAATTGGGGATATTCGAGCTTTTTGGGAATAGATTTGCAATACTATCAAACAAACTTGGATTTGATACGGCTGATTCATCTATTTGACAGCTTGCAAAAATAAATCTTATTGTTTTTAACAAAGGGAAATCCAATAGAAAATTTACCATAGCAGACTTCTATGAAAATGCTATGACTACCCAAATCAGGCATGAAACTTCACGGTGCTCTATTTTTAGCCTTATCCCAGGGCCACCAGTAGTATGTTTGCCATCTACAGATTGCTAAAACTTTTACGAGGAATCCCGGCTGATATTGCTCTGCTCTAAAAAAATCTAGGACTCGATTCTAGTGCCACCTTTTTTTGGCCAGGGGAAATCCGTTAGACGACTAAGACGCGACAGGCACAGAAGCCTGGGGGGATGTTCGCGACCCGTGTGAGTGTGGGATTCGCCAGATCGGGGGTGGCACTAGCGTGCCCAGTCAGAACTGGTGCCACGCTATTGCCTTTCCCCAGTTAGGGATACCCACAAAACCCTTAGGTGTACCCTCCTGCGCCTTATGCTAGGGCTACGGGTATACGCGATTTCCAGCTCCGCGTGTCCTGGCAGGTATGGGCCTCCCTCACTAGGCCTCTTTCAATACCGGGGTCTAAGCCCCCGGCTCTATTCTAGTGCCACCTACCGGCTCCAATTGTGAATCTAAATAATCCGGGGAACGACTCAATTACACTCAAAAAATTCAAGTTATGCACGTACATATATTTCTACCATTCATTTGTATATAGACTAGTGGTATCAGCAAAACTTCGTTTGTGTTACCATGACGACGTGTTTGTTGGTAAATGGCAATGACGTCACCAAACAACCAGCACAACTGTAGTATCTTATTAGTAATATTTGTCTGTTCCACAGAAATAGTGTCATTAATCGGAATCATTAATAGCTAGCGCACGCGTTTCAAACTCAAAGGGCGCGGGTTCGATCCTGGTTGGAACGCATGCACCACTTAGTCAGTTTTCTGATCTAATGTGCATACTGTAACAATTACCACGTTCTAACAACGGTGAAAGAAAATATCGTGATGCAACTTACACATTCAATAACATGTGTCAAAGCCGCACTGGAAAAGCGTGGCGGATATACTCTTCGTGCTGCGTCTGAGGTAGTTTTTCTAGCATGTAGCGTAGCGCGCTGTATACCGCATAGCTTCAGTGCACGCGGCTCTACGTAGCAGAAGGGGATACTTTGTAGCGGCGATGGGTAGAAGTTAAATAATACTTTAGATGGCAGAAAGTAGTATTCACTGTCGAGTGCTGATGTGAACTGATTTATTTTGGAAACGGTAATCTTAAATACATATATCAACAAGTCGTACTGCTAGTAAAAAGCACAGTGTGTGAGCGAGACGCATGATGTGCGAGCGAAATAGAGCAACTATTAATATGTGCTCTTCCGCGCTGCGCTAATCAGTAGTTCGTTGTCCGCTGAGATGACTAGACATATGTAGCTCCCATAACTCTATCACTTCGGACGTAGTGGTGGCACTTGCGACTCTGCAGGTGTCGCTAAAACGCAGAATTACTGCGTCGTGCGTCACCGTAATAAACGCCGCGTGAGACGCGTCTATGCCATCCGCAGGCTGCACCGCAAATAACGCTGCTTATTAAACAAACACGTAACTCATACAACACTATATATTAAAATTCAGTGCGGGCCGTCCCACCAACGCAGCGCGCAACGCACCGCGTCTCCGTAATAAGGCCTTAGATGTGTGTTGCACATTTCATCTTGGTTGTTGAACTACTGAAGACTTAAAAATCATGTACGGATCAAAAAGTATCATTAAAAAAGACTTACTCTTCTTGACAGCTTCAAATAACTTAAGAATATTAAGGAGAAAACATACCAAAAGAAAACTTTGGGTTCAGAGTATAAATTCAAGAATAGAAGAAGTTGGTTAATACCCTACTTTTGTAAAGATTTAAAAGCAGATGAAGATCGCTCTCGATCGACGTATTTTGCAAGTCCAAAACACAATTTAATTTAATTATCAAGCGATGTTTGCTCGGCCCCAATTAAATTTGACAGTATGCGTTCGAGTAAGGACGCTCTCGACCTCTGAGGTATAAAGCTATACCTCCACATTCAGAGAAAATATAGGTATCGCTAGATTGGCATAGCGTACGTAGCGTTGCATCGCATGGAGTGGATGTAATAATTATATTATCTAAGGGTGAGGCCTCATTTGTGTGTTGCGTGCTTATCATGGATCAACGCATTGTATGCCATCCCGTTGCGATGGCTCACGATATCGCAGTGCCGCGTCTCAGTGTGGAATGTGGATTTCAAGTGACATTAGACAATGGATCGGAACAAACTTTTCTGTTGTTGCTTTTATTACGCCACCGCCGAAATAAACGCAGATATTTTTTTTTTATAATGCGCAGGAAGAATACATCTCGTACCATGCTGAGTCTTTTTCCGCGGCGACAAATGCTGGGCAGCGTGTGCGAAGACTCTGAGCTGAACCAATTACTCTGCTAAATCTATACCTGTGTCCCATACCCGGCGCTAGTGTGGAAGAACATGAGATGACGAGCGATACTACAGCCATGTTCGACCGTGCAACAAGCTTAGATCACCCCGAGATGCAGATTGACCCACTTCACCACTTGAAGTTGGACCCTATGTATCCCCATGATACACGAACTTCTGCGATGGAATCATGGGAGGAGATTTTGCGCATACCTCTGTCTCCGGAGCCCAATCTGACTAAGGCGTCCGGGGGTCTTACTCTCTCAGTCACTTACTTGCGGGACATTATTTCTTTGTCAAAGGCAGAAACCTAGTGATCGTCGATGTGGAACATGATCTCAACCAGTCCCTTTAGCGAGTCGATCGGCCCTACGATGGCTTCGAGCTCGAGCCTCTGAGGTCACCAACGTAGAAACAATCAAAGATTTTGGATATCTCCCTTGATTGCATTGCACCTTTAATGACCAGTCACTATTTAAAATGTATGACACGAAAACAAACCAATTGAATCGAAAATGACTCACAGGAACGTCTTCTTGATTACTATACCCAAAAAGGTTTTGTGCCAGAAAAGTTTTTTAAATCAAATCTTATTCATTCGACCGTACATTTCCCTATTATTTGCGCGTGATGAATGTTGGCCATTCATGAAGGACCAACATCAGGGCTTGAATTCCTATTTCAAAAGGATCAACTTATGATGGATGGTTAGGCCATGGAATTTTATTTGATAGGTATTTGTTGAAGCGGACTCTTTGAATAGAAGTTTAGGTCTTTTGATATTTGTTTTTTTGCTATATTTGACCTTTATCACAGAGTTTCGTATAGGATATTTCCGAAAAGGTCAGTCTTTTATCTAACGGTGAAAGTTTGAATCGAATATTTGACACTGAGATTGTATCTTTAAGATAAATAAATTAAATACAAAATTAGCTAAATGCGATATGTTCTCGGTCACCTTGGTTTGTCTTGTACTAGAAGTGCCGGCGGAATTCCGCACCGTGCAGCATGTAACTTAAATCCATCGGGCTCTTGTCACTACCGGGGTACCTGTCGTTCTAGAACCGAATGGTTTGTGCCGTGACGATGGCCGAGACCCGATGGAATATCTCTGGCGCCCTGAAAGATGGGTCGCCCTTTAATATGTATGGGACGCGGCTTGCGTCGATATTCTGGCGGTGCCCCATCTTTCAGCCACCAGCATGTTTGCGGGTATAGCTCTGCATAATAGGAGGCATTAAACTGCCGCAAATATTCCGCCATCGAAATGGTTACATATTTACGGCTTTTGGGGTCGAGACCCTGGGACGATGGGTTCTGAGGAGCACAAACTTCACCGGTACATTGCAAAATGCCTGGTAGACATCTCAAGTGACCAGAAGACTGATCTATACCTCGGCAACGCATTAGCGTTGCGATACAGCGAGGTAATGTACCCAGTTTTTAGGGCACGTTTGCGACTGACAGCGGTCTGGCACTAGATTTTATAGTTTAAATTTAATTGACGGAATGATTGTAATTCCCTGGCAGCGTGGCAAGCCTTTGTTGTGGGATGCAACTTGCGTAGACACGTTGGCCGCATTCCACTTACCAAACACGTCTAGCTCAGCCGGTTTGAACCGCTTGCTATCGAAATGTTTGGACCGTAGGGTCCTGAGGCCATGAGTCTCTATCAAAACTTATCAAACTCGTTGACTCTTCAGGTGTTTAGAAAGCAGGTGCTTTCCTCGGCCAACGGGTCAGTATGGCGATCCAGCGATGAAACGTAGCCAGCCTTCTGGGCACCTTATCCATAGAAGACGGTGATCTGGGCTCAGTATTCTACTTATAGTCTTGAGGGACTATGGGTAGAATGCAGTACAGATAAGTTAAGTTTTTTTGCATTGTATTCGATTATATGTAATCTATACATGTAATAAAACTGTAGAGGTCGAATTTCTGTACAATTAAATAAGTTTTTTTAAATACAAGCTTTTGAGATCCTGGATATCATGTAGCCGCAGAGTGCTAGCCAAGACAAGTTAAACGAGCCCAAAACACGACGGGCTTATCTTGTTTAGTACAGGAGTTCCTATGACCACCTTCCGACTCTATCATCAGATCAGCTCCATGGTACCATATTATTGCATTGTCACGCGTTATACACTTGTATGTAAAATTTCAGCTCAATTGGAAAACCGCAAATTGGGAAAATTTAACTTGCAAGATTCCATCCGAACTTACATACATCTTAGATAAATACATACTTAGATACATCAGTACATCCATTACACGTTAAATAAAAGCTTGTAAAAAACGCTAAAAACCGAGTCATGGGGATGTCAGAGTTTAATAGAACTAATTTAGATTTCTTCGATTTTTGTGTTTCTCTGTTTGTCTGTCTGTTTGTACCGGCTAATCTCCGAAACGACTGGACCGATTTAAATTAAATTTAGTGTAGTGGTATATATCCCTGGTGTCTAGGATACTTTGATCCCGAAAAACTCAAGAGTTCCCGTGGGACACTTAAAAAATCTTTTCACACGGACGAAGTTGCGAGCAGAAGCTATATAATTATTATATATAATTATATAAGCTATATATTATTAGCTTATATAATTAAACTAAATTTTAATTTGTGTATACGAGATAGTTTTATTTAATTAGGAATATCATATAAATAAGACTTCGTGAACCTTTTAAAATAACATAGTTAAATATAATTACCTATAATAATTTATAATTCCGATGTATAAAAAGTAAATATGAACTTTTTATATTGCTATGAAAGTACTTCTTCAATTAACCCAATTAATGCTGTCTCGAGGCATTACTGGTTTGTGCCATCCCACCAGTAATAAGGCAAGGGGATCGCCGCTTGATTTATGAGGGCCTCCGCTCCAGTAATAATGTTAGGTCTGTTATCTTATGTAACGAGGGCTTTCAGAACATTTTTTTGCGTGTTTAAACATATTTTCCTCTGAACACACTCAAATAACAAAGCTTAATCAAACCTCATGTTTTTGTGTGTATGATCTACTTTCTTATTTATATCTATCTAGCTGTGCCGACTTCGACCCCGTGGAACCCTAATTTTAAAAGTACGTTACTCCTTATAACGTCAGCTATCTGTCAGTAAAAGTTTCGTCAAAATGGGTACCGCCGCTTCAAAGATTAGTTGGAACATCCAAACAGTCAGGCGACAGATGAAAATGCATAATAATAACATTTTTGGAATCACCTGCTCCAAATTAACATCCCCTCCCCTAATTTTTTCAAATTTTCATTTTGACATTATAAGCCAACGCTTAACTTTATTTACATGTATAGAAGCTAACGTTGTGTATGTTTATTTTATCCTGTATGTGAAGGTTCACGAATTTATGAAATATGAATGTTACCGTTATTTTAATTAATAAATGGCGTAAACAACCCACACTATACGGAGGAAAAAAGTATTTTTCATTTCCTCCAAGACGCTGGGAACACATTGTTAAATTGATTATGCCTAACTGACCGAAAATAAGATTGAATTCATTCCAGACCCCCCGGGCTTCTGACCCAGATACGGAAGCTCATAAATAAAACATGTCCTCACGCTTACACCCGCGGGATTAGACAGAGACCACGGCTCTTAAATGCTTAGTAAATCTTATAAGAAAAAAATTGAAGTATTTATTGTTTTGGCAATTTATATGTTCAATAATTAAACTGACTGGAAAAATTATATTACAATCAAACATTAAATATATACTAACTAAAGTACAAAAAAGTTAATTGAGAACACTTTTTTCATCATACAAATTAAACTAAACTATAATATAGGAAACTAAAATTAAATACTAAAACTAAATATTGAAAAAGAGAGCTAAATTAAAGATAAAATATTGGTCCCAAACCACTCTCACGTATTGGGAACGTTCCCAAAAGGCTGGCGGCGTTACCACGCCGAATAGCAATGCTTACTCTTTGAGCAAAATAGACGCCAGACTTTTGGTCGCGTGAGAGGTCTATTAGTCGTTCGGCGACATCTCGATAAAGTTTTAAATAATATACTAAAATTACAAACAATGTATGTTGCCAAATCGTCGTCACTTGGGAACGTTCCTAAAAGGTTGATATTTAATTGAATTTTTTAAACTTAGTATATTGTTTTTAATAAAACATAAAACCGATTTTAAAGAAGACGAAGAAGAATTTATTCGAAACGATTAACATGGTGTACATAAACGATTTGGTATCGCAAACAACTGCTGTAGTTTTAGATAGATAGATAGATAATATTTTATTGCTAACTAAATATACAATTTAAAAAAACACACAATTGCAATTTTGGCATGGTAGAAACAATAGACGGCCTTATCGCTTAAAGCATTCTCTTCCGGGCCACCTAATTTAAGGAAGTGTTGGCGATGTAGATGGTGCAGATATTTTAGTTATATCATAAACAAACATATTTAGATTACATATTTTTTATACATTAAAGACACATACTTAAATAACTTTAAAAATAAATTAAATAAAAGAAGATGGCAGCTGGAGGGTTCGAACCAACTCCGAAATAGAAAACCTCATGGCCGACCCTAATTTAATTGGGTAGATAAAATCTCACCATCTCCGCTGATTCGGTCATGTAAAGTAGATGGAGCATGATTGGAGAGTGAAGAAAGCCCAAGTATCGCTAGAAGGACAGAGTGGAAGCTGACCTGACCGCACTACAAGCCCACAATTGGCAAGACTCACTCTGGGTCGCCAACGGAGTTAGTTAGTTAATTAAATAGTTATAATTCCGTATTGCAGTTGTTAACACCCACTTCCAGACAACACGTTTGTTATATGTAATTTGAAAAATTATTTAAAATTTATACATTTGAAAATTATTTCTAGTTAATATTTATTATGTATGTGGAAATGTATATGCGTGTGTGTGTGAAATACATGGTAGTGTGTGTAATTTTTTTCTATGCAAGAAACAATATTAGTGTAGCCGCAGACGATCACCACGGCGGCCGCTCACAAATTGTTGCGGACAGAATCACCCCGCTGACCTCACCCCCGTAAAGCCCGTGCGCCCACGCCCCGCCTACCGCGGGGACATAGCTCGCACCGTTAGCTGCTAAGCGTCTGCATTTTTGTAGTACTTTAGTAAGCGCGGAGCGAGCCTACATCATGCATTCCTGAACTGCAATTCAAACACACAACATTGTTTCACTTCTACGTGAAGACCTCCAAATTAGCATCCGTCGCTTCTCTCGTTATAACTTATAAGTGAGCGAAATTACATACTCCTCCGTCCGCTCAATTTTTGTAAAAAGGAGTACAAAGTTTTTGCTTCCTGTATTATACGAGTATAGATACGAATTTTTGATACATCACAATGGAATAATACTTTGAATGTCTTCGCAACACCAAGGTGTTCAAAAAGCAGAAGGTCCCTAGGAGTGGTAGCCATCCAGATGGGAAAATACCCTGTCACCTGTCTTTATTTATATTGCATCTGTACGGTTAACGTACAGCGTTTTGCTGACGCTGCGGCCTACTTTAGGCTACTTTAATATAATAACATCACTAAAAATAACGCTCACAAATCTATTGTGATCGAGTCGCTATCAAGTCGCTATTGAGTTGCAACCAGGGATCAGCATCCAAGCCAAACTACTACGAATATCCCTGAAAGCGACAAGGTGTATTTTCTACAACGAAAGACTCGACAAGAAAGCACCAGCACTCCACCAACAACTGCCAGCATCCATCCACCACTACAAGCAAGAACAAGTTTACAAACTGTACAGTTTCTTACAACAGGCCTAGCAGGTAGCAGAAAATTGTATTTTCTCTCCGTTCCAGTACTGATAAAATATCTATTGTAGCTTCTTTTAAAATGTGGGCAAAAAGGAGTTCTTTTTATCAGCCTAAAAGTTTCCTAAAACACAATGCGGCATTTCTTTCCCGTTCGGTTGCAAATGCGTACAATTGGCCCCTTTGATCTGAATTGCCGGAATCCTTTGCCGTCGGAGCCCACAAGCCATTTATGTATGAGCCATTTTGTATGGAAAGGGGACAATTGAGTCACTATGTGTAAGTAGACATTGATCATGTTCGCAAAGATCAAATTTGTAAATATAATTTTTAATAAAATGTCTAGATCATGATATATACCTTACATTAAACGCATTGAACAAATATAAGTAAAATATATCAAATATCTAAATTTTAGGACCAACTCCAAATTACATACATACATAACTTCACGCCAGGTCCCTTGCGGGGTAGGCACGCAATTTCTAATTACAAATTTGAAACACAAAGTAAACAAAAAAAGTCCAAATGCGGCAAGGTAATAAAGTATGTGTTTTATGGTGGGCACGTGTGCATTCACTTTTGTCCGCGTGTAGCAATACAATACAAATAAGTTAAATTTTCTGTTATTGTATTCGTCATTTATAAATTTCATTACAATTTCATAAAATACTAGCTGTCCCGGCAGACGTCGTCCTGCCCGGTAAAAAAATAGGGGTTGATCGTAGAGGGTTGAACATCTAGGGTTGTATGTATTTTTGTATGTTGTATCATAAAAAAATAGAAATTAAAAATTTTGTTATAAAAATAAATAAATAAATTTAGGGGTGGACTACCCCTAACATTTAGGGGGATGAAAAATAGATGTTGGCCGATTCTCATAGATACCGGATAAGCACAAAAAAATTCATCAAAATCGGTCAAGCCGTTTCGGAGGAGTATGGCAACGAAAACTGTGACACGAGAATTTTATATATTAGATCTAGCAAAAAAGGAATCAACTTCAGTATAATCAAAAATATGCATTTTGGAAAATTGATGTTTTTTAGCTTTTGGTTAGTACCAACTTCTGTTGTAGAAAAGACTTATTTATGCGTTATTTCACGTACACGAAATAATTTCTTGTCAAAAAATTAGGAAGGCTATAAACGATTCTAAAGAAGTTTCTCTTCAAAAAATTGATACTCGGTTCACAATGAATGGAGAAATCTCGTAACAAACATAAAGAAATTGTAGATCTGCTTAAATTGTTTCAGCCATAAATTCAAAACATCTGAAACAAGTACCAACTTGCAAGCAAAGGAACGTGGAGAGTTTTTGGAATTGATTAATTAAATTTTGGCAAGCTGCCATGCTTGGATGGGCACTTGCTGCTAAATAGAGTGACTCAATTTGGCACTGGCTTTTTTGTTTGTTAGGTAAAAAGGAATTTAGTTAAATATTTTTATCAGACTAGTAGCGAAAGCGTACATTCGTGTAGGAACGGAGAATAACTGAATGGATAGGTGAATAAAAGAATAAATAAGGAAGGGAACGAGGGAAGTAATCCCACCGGATTTAATCCGTGCAGGAACGGAGATAGAATACAATTTCCTGCGGCCGGGCGGTCTGTTATAAGAGGCGACCAAACAACCCACAGCCGGGTGGTAGGGCATTTGTCCAACTTGATCACTACCAGCCATGGTCTAAAGTATGTGGCCAAAACAACTTTGAGTTGATGTAATACTTGCAACAACTCAGAAGGGTTTATGGTAATAAAAGAATAGCAGCTGGTCACATAGTTTTAATCAGAGAACCTTACGGTTTGAACATTAAACACTGACTGTTCACACTCCATAAGCATTTTCAGAACACCTCGCCATCCCTCTAACAAATGTTCAGTACACGAAACTTAGCATTTAGTAAACCGATAGCGGATTGAAGTCATTGATAAACTATTTTAATTAAAGTGTCATGAATGAAAATAATTGAATACCGTTTGGAAGTTACAGATAATATTTTATACAAGATATTGAGAAACCTTGAATTATAACCTACACAATTGCTACAGTATATTCCGATTGTATCGTTTAAAAATAAGAGGGTACATAACAAAAGTAATTATCTATTATTTAATTTATCTATTAAATGGAAACATGACAAGAACAACTATGCTACTAAATGACTGTAACATTGTGTTTCGGCATTAGTGACCAGCTTCTAGTCTCCCTAAGTGAGCAGCGGCGCATTTGTACCACCTTTGATGTAGTACATACTAACAACTTTTCACTATCCTTAAATTTTTGCTAACTATCATTACATTCCCAATTTTAATTGAAATAAACGGACCGGACCGCGTTCGTAATACCGAAGTATGAAAGAGAGTTGGTCTGAAAGAGAGTGTCGGGGTGAAGGTAAGGAAAGGAATGCTCCGGTGGTTCGGGCATGTGGAAAGAATGTATGATGGAAGTATGACTAAACAGATATACAATGCAAAAGTAGATGGATGCAGAACTCGCGGAAGGCCACGACACACCTTCCATGATCAAATTGATCGTGTGCTAGCAGAAGGTGATGTCAGGAGCCTTAAGAACAGGTGAGCGTGCATGACAAGAACTATGAATGTCAAAGAAGCGAGAGAGGTGGGTAAGAATAAGCCTAAATGGCGCTCTGTTGTTCGTGCCTACCCCGCAAGGGACCTGGCGTGAAGTTATGTATGTATGTATGTATGTAATTCATTTTGTATTAATTTTATAGATGTCATGTTTCTTCCTTCTAGCCATTTTAGATTAATTATTGAATAAATTCTTTCAGTGAAAGATGGATGGATAATAGTTCAGTTATTATCCATATAAGTGGTTCATTTTACGTATCAGAGTAAATATTGAAAAACTGGAAAAATAAAGTATTTGAAAATACTCTATTTTTCAAATACTTTGTCTTAATGCAAAGTTATAAGGTATTGTTACGGTCTAGACGCCGACAAAGATAAATTCACACCTGCATACCTCTGGAAACACATTTTATTACCTTTCGACATTTTGACTTCTTTTATTTACTTTGTGTTTAAAATTTGTAATCAAGCCCATTGTTTATCTTTTACGATTTATTGTTGTATTGTGATCACTGCCAGGTGTCTCGGAATTAAAGTAGAAACTGATTCTGAGGAATTCGGTGCACGCGGCCGGGCAGGTATATTGCATCTGTGCAGTATAAAGCAATGACCAATTGAGAGAAGAGGCAGTCGAGCGATAACCACGCTACGGTAACCGCTTTCCATCAGGTGGGCCGTCAGCCTGTTTGCTGTACTCCAGCTATAAAAAAAAAAAAAAAAAAAAAAAAACCACGAGCGAAGCAAGACTTGTGTACATTCGGTAATCTATTTAGTGACGGACTTTGCGCGTGTTATTGAACTGTGCATTACGTTTGGACTTCTTGTGTTCGGTTATATTTGTGCCAATGTTATACGTGTTTGTATAGTTCTAATAAACTCTATAGTAATTTAACGGCATTTTAATTCGAGTCATGCAACTCGTAGTAGTAAGTAACTATGATACGTAACTATAAAGTATGGTTGGGAACCCTGGTTAAAGTTCGCATAGTATTTTTTAACCGACTTTCAAAAGGTTCTCAACTTGGTCGGTATGTATTTTTTTATGTATGTACACCGAATACTCCGAGATTTATGATCAGCTTTACATGATTCTTTGTCAGTTCGATGCGGAATAGCTGCCATTTGGTCCCCTAAAAATTTAACACAGTTTGGCCTAGATTATTCATTTTATGAACATTTTTTGTTCCCGCTTCTTGGGACCTATATTTTTTTAAGGAGCGCGGCACCTTTCGTAGGTCTACCCATACATAGCTAGATACTAAAAAGTAACAAATAAAAAAAACTTCGTTTAAAAAAACCAACTTCAAAAACTAAAAAACATATTTCTAAAGCTATTTTCAATTATAATATCTTATTTTTAATATATATTATCTAAAACATCTTGAAGTCGGTGCAAAGTAAAACATACAAATTACTATATTTTGAAAATTACTAAGTCGGTTTTTTAATTTATGACAACAGGAAAAATCGTTTCTCAGGGACGAAAAGTACTATTTTCATCCATGTGATCAAGCAACTCTAAACGTTCTTTCTGAATATGAGAAGTAAAATACTTTCGCAATGAATAAAGTAACTACTTGTTTATTTGAAGTTGTTCGAAAATCCCACGATACCGAATCGAGTTAAATAATTCTTTTTTCTTTCAATAAAATCTTGAACATCTATTCAATATCCTCTCCTAGCTACATTTAAGTGAATGAGGCATCTCAACCAGCTTTCCCTCGGCGCGATTGATTTTAAGGCTTCAAGACTTAAAATACCCACAACTTTTCTTTAAAGCTTGCCTTACAAAAGCATTCTTTGGAAAATATGAAGTTTATTTAATGGAAAAAATATTACGATACATATTTCTTGTTGTGATAAATTTATTTCCGCTATTGATTCCATTCTATGGAATGGATTCGAACACTTGTTTGGTGTTTGACGTGTGAACTTTGATATAATAATCATATACGTTTCAACGCAGCTAAATCCAGCTGAATTGCTGCAGATGGCTGTTTCGGCGATATTGAACTTTGGGGGCTTCCCGACTCCGTAGGAGCGGAGGCGTTTAGCCCGGAAGCAGCGCGCTCGAGCAGACATCTTCTGAGAGGTTCGACCTCGGCTCGACGGCTGCGGGGGATTGACTCTATATAGGATTTAGCCGTAAAACGATGAATGAGCTAAGCCAACAGGCTGAAGTGATTATCTAGGGACTCGTTATCGACTCCGCCAACAGAGCGGATTCTAGTCTATCATTACTACCGCTTCACAAGGAGTTATAGCTGGAGGAGAAAAAGCGGCGGAAGAAACTCTCCAGCAACACGCCTAAGCTAATCTTGTATACTTGACTACTTACTTCATGGCTACTTGTGTCTGTAATGAGTGGGTGTGATTGGTTGGTCTTAACTTTGTGTGGGAGGATCCGAGCCGGGGGCTCTTCGGGGTCTGTTTTGTATGTGTCTGTTATGCCAGGCTGATGTTCTGAGCCTCGGAGGGTTCATAATCGCGAGGAGACGGGTCATTTTGTCGGGTTCATCAATGAGTACATTGCTATGGCGACGTTTTCTCGTGGGAGCGTTCGGTGTGGGTTTGTAGTTGACCAGATTCCATCCATCACCAACCATCACCAGATTCAAGGGTATTAATAGTGAGTGAGTGAGTGAGGAGTTAGCGGGTGAGTGAACTGAACTGCATAAGTATATGTGTGTCTAAAAAGGGAACGAGTATAGTATCATTACAATGTTTTAGCATGTAGCTGTGAAAAGTATCTCAGTTTCATTTTTACTATTTTGTAATTCATCCAACCGTCGACATCGCAACAGAAATAAATCAGGACAAATAATGCGAAGGGTATTTCATGCGGAAGATATTAAATTTCACTGCTATTGAAGCTAGTACAGTGACGTAATAAAATATTCTTAGATTCCTGTGATATTGAATTTTTCCAACATGCCTCCTCGAGCACCTTTGAGTCAATTACACTCTTTTACAGAACAAGGAATATGGAAGTATAGTCATTTTTTAAAATTGTTGAAGTACGTAATGCAAGCTAATGTGCTAACTTATTATTTGGAATGGAGAAAGGATACAGTTTCCTGCAGCCGGGCAGCCTGTCGTAAGAGGCGACAAAACAACCCACAGCTAGGTGGTAGGGCACTTGCCCGACTGGATGGCGACCACCCCTGGTCTAGAGTATGCCGCCATAACAACCTTGTGTTGTGTTACGGCATTAGTGATCAGGTTCCAGTCTCCCTTAAGAGAGCAGCAGCGCATTTGTAGCACCTTTGGTGTTGCAAATATCCATAGGCGATGGTGACCGCTTTCCATCAAGTTGGCCATCTGCCTTTCTGCTGAACTCAAGCAATGAAAAAAGGTAAAGTTAAAGTAAAGTGACGTGGTAGGGAAATCTCTGGATCTACAAAACTAATTTTGAAAATTCTTTCACCAGTGGAAAGCTACATTCCTGAGTGACATAGGGTATAATTGATTGTGATTACTACGTAAGTACTTATTAATTTTTCCTGATGCACTGCGAAGTGGGTACGAGTCAGCTAGTCACTAATAAGGAGTGACTTAGGCTAGAAAATCAAGGCAGATTTATACAGGGTCAGTAGCTGTCGTCAGTGCTGGCGCCGAAAACTGCCTCATACGATTTACACGCAGTCAGTGTTTCGTCAGTAGTCGAGGATATTTCTTATGGTGTACACACGTTTGTAAAGTCAGTGCGGAAAAATGAATTCTCGAAAACAGCAAAAAATCAGAGATATGTAGTAATGCTGTTGCGCGCATTTCTTTATTTCTATAATGTTGTTATTTATTATCCCGCAGGCATTCATTATCGCGGTATAGTTGAATAATCTTTAAGTTCTCTGTGTCGCTCATTTTTCGCGTCATTCTGTGATGTGGTGCAACGCAGCGTGGTCGCCGTACAATTAAGCGGCAGCGACTGACTTCGGCATTTACATGGAGTCAGTTGCGCTGGCGTGGGTGGTAGGAGAAGCGGACTGACACCGAAAAATATGAAGCGGGAATATTGAAGTCAGTACTGACGCGACAGTACTGTACTGACTTGATATCAATTTACACGATGGTAGTTCCAGGTCAGCACTGACGTCAGTTACTGAGTCAATGTAAATCTGCCTTTACACGCCAACGAAATCGCTAGCTAAAAGCTAGTTGTTCCGTCCTTGCCTATAATAAGTATGTAAAACATAGCTCCGCTGATTTTGTTGACTACCCTCTTTCTGTATGAGGCGACGGCCAATGCACAGCAGGGAAAGGGGCAGCCATTTTGATTAGTCTCTGTCAATAGTTCGACAACATCGCGTCGTGCGCTCAGTTTTTTATAAAATATAAATAATTATTATTACTGGCCGTGCCAATTACTTTTATAGACGTAACCTATGTTAAGTGGTAGCGAGTAAAGTGAAACATAATGCCGTGCTCTGTTCCCGAGTTCCCGAGTGCAACCTGAACCGAGCCAGGAGAGGGCTGATCTCCAGGTTGGTGGAGCTTGTGCTTTTATAGTGCAAGGATCTAGGTCATATCTCTATCATACAGTCCATTAAATCAAACCACCTTTACTGTGGGCTATAAGCACCCCACACTAGTTAATAATAATCCTACTACTTTACTCTTAAGTAGTTTATTGTGTTCGAGGTCATTCTGCGTATTTTGTGAAAGAAGCAATCCTTTCCTATCTGATATAATATTCCAATTACAATAATTAAAACGAAAGCTGGCCGCCATAAAAATGATAATAGACACGCATGACGCAAATTCGTCTCTCCGAATATGACTGAATACATACACTCATAAAAGTTTACGAGCGCCATGGTGGCTTTAATGGATATATATTTGTGCGCCAAGAATGATCTTACGCGACGGACTTGCGGACTTTTTGTTCGGGATAATTTTGAAGTCATTTAAATAATTTTTTTATTGCAGGAGTTCAGTAGACAGGCAGACAGCCCATTTGATGGAAAGCGGTTACCATCGCTTATAGACATTTGCAGCATCAAATGTGCTATAAATGCGCTGCTGCTCTCTTAAGGGAAACTGGAACCTGATCACTAATGCCGGAACACAACTCAAGGTTGTTATGGCAACGTACTCTAAACCAGGGGTGGTAGCTATCCAGTCGGGCAAATGCCCTGCCACCAGGCAAAATATCTACCTTATTCTCACGGGAACTTTTCATTTTTCCCAGATAAAAAGTAGCCATGTGCTATTCAAGACTATGTCAAATTTCTTTAAATATAATCTAAATGAAAACAGTTCTTTTCGTCTCTGGGAAACGATCTTCCCTGATGTCAATTAAAAAAATATATGCGAACTATAGATAATACATACGACACACACAACTAACAATAAAACTTCACACATACTCACACCAACGCGCACTATCACCGCATTGCATAACACGCACACTTCACAAACAAACCAAGAATAGAATAGAATAGAATAGAAAACACTTTATTGTTCACCACATACACATAGTATAAACAATTTACATTAGTATCATTAAACAGTAAAAGTAGGAGCAATGGGCGGCCTTATCGCTTTAGAGCGATCTCTTCCAGACAACCCGGGCTGTGGATTTTATGAACAGGAAATTCGCAAGTGTATGACGGTGGTGTGCTAATTAAATACACATATAACAGGATATATAAATATCACATAATACATATACCTAAAATTTAAAAAGAGAATAATCGATAACACATATTAATATTATATATATACCAATATATACCTTATTAATATGTGTATAGCAATGACAATAGCTATACAATATTAATAATTACAACCAAGACACACGAAGAGCTTAAAAATAATAACCCATACACAAAAAGGAAAAAAAAAACAACACACATGGCACTAGTTAGGATAACATATATAGGTATAGACATAAGGCACGCACTGCACATGTACTTTCTCACAGCACCAGCATGTAAAAAATATACTCTACATTAATATAAGTTTAGAATTAAAATTAGAATAAATTAATATAATAATAAAAAATTACCAAGAAGCGTGTATAAATCCTAAAAACTTTTTTCTCAATCAAGTCGTAAAAAAGCGTACGGAACTCGAATCCATAGAATAGATAAAAAAAACACGACTCATATCACAACTTTTTTAAACTCCTTCTAGATTCTTGGGTCTAGGCTCTAGATTTTTATTTTTAAGGGTAGGACAGGAGTGCTTACAATTACCTCTCGTATACCATTGTACTATTTCCAGTCATATGAAAATTTAGACTCTTCTTCAAAATATTGCTTTTTTTTATGTTTGCGTATAGGCAAACTGGCAGACGGGTCCACTTGATGGCAAGTGGCTACCGTCGCCCATGGACATCTGCAACACTAAGGGAGCCGATGCGTTGCCTATCTCGTTGAGACTTGCTTGCTTGTAACAAATAGCCTCTCACTCCGCGATATATTCATAATTACTTTAATACCCTAATAGAAGTTCGCAAGTCTGTCCAAAAGTACGTCGTCTATTACACCCATTAAATGGATTTATATATTTATGTAACTAATATATAAAACGAGGTATATATGTCTGTTGACATCGAGAAAAATACGGAATGTGCTCCATTTCTTTGTCACTATTGTTCGCTTTTTTTAGAAATAGGGTGGCCGCAGTCAATATTAAATTGTTCAATGCTGCAAACACAATATTATTTGGGTCCTATTAGATGTTTTTGTAAAAACCTTTAAAATAATATTACGAGCCGTATAGGACTCGAATTAAATTGCCGTTGGAACTACTATAGAGTTTGTTAGAACTATAAAAACACTTATAAAATAGGTACAAATATAACTAGACACTACTAGTACAAACTGCACGATTCAATAACACGCACAAAGTCCGTCACTATATCGCTCATCGAATCTACGTCTTGCTCGTATTGTAATCCTCGCTAGACTGCCCCACCCCTCCGTAATGGCGTTGCTTTATACTGTCGAATATGTCTTGACCCAAAGCTCGACCGCAAGGAGGATTTCTTAGAACCAGCTTGTATTTTAAACACGAGACACCTGGCAGTGATCACAAAACACAATGGGCTACTTCTAACTATGACTTTTAAACACAGAGTAAACAAAAGAAGATAATCAAAAAACATTTTCAATTTAATTAGCTCAAACACCGCGGCAGATAGTAAATATGATTTGTCTATAATAGGTATGCAGGTGGACCAATTTGTAACAATACTATACAGGATGTATACCATACCATACCGTGTTATAATTTACCATATATACTACACCGTAAAACTTCCTGTTAAATTTCATCAATATAACCCAGTAGTTTCTATGAAAAACAGACGAAGATGAAAATTTTATATAGCTTTCATATTTGCCCAAATTGCCAGAGAACCCTAGAAATTAATTCTGAGAAAAAATAATTCTGAAAAAAATGAAAAGTATTGT
This sequence comes from Dendrolimus punctatus, assembly GCA_012273795.1. Lineage (NCBI taxonomy): Eukaryota > Metazoa > Arthropoda > Insecta > Lepidoptera > Lasiocampidae > Dendrolimus > Dendrolimus punctatus. The sequence continues at coordinate 7,646,156 of CM022551.1, read as the reverse complement.
AGAAAAGTAAAAGAACGTTTAAGCGAGAAAAACCCTTATACGATTACAAAGTAGATATATTTTTCCAAACCACAACCACACGTCGAACACATCTCAACCACATCGCAACTAGATAGTCTGTCGTAACTATATACGTCAGTACACAAGCGTCTAAAATAATCTACTTCAAGATTTTGTTTACATTATTCACACAAAGGATGCTTAATAAACAGTCATTCCCAGCATATCAATGTGACGCCCCGAGGCTAGGGTTACCAGGCGTCGCAAAACTTTCGGTTAATTCAAGTTTATTTTAATAGGACCTCGAGTAGGCAGCGGAGAGCATGATTTCCGTTAGGGAATATATTAAATTATAACTAATTACATTTTCTCAAGTTTTCGCGACTTGTATACATAATAAAACTACGTTTTAACGGTTCTGAGTGCAGTAATTTATTTGATTTTGGTTTTTCCGACGTTTCGGCCGCTTTTCAGTGGCCGTGGTCACGGAAGACAAAGATGACATTTGTCCAACTAGTATTGTTAAAGTTTTATTTAGCCTCCCGCAAATTATTCATTTTAATTATTTAGTTTTAATTTTGTGTATGGTTATTATTTATGGGAGCCTAATCTAATTTACCACCGTTTCACAACATGTGGTGGCTTAAAGAGAAGAAGCGGTGCAAGAAACTCTTCAGCCGAAACGTCGGATAAACGAAAATCAAATAAATTACCGCGCTTAAAACCGTTAAAACGTAGTTTTATTATATCACCAATTTTGTCTAAAAATGTGTTTTAATAATAAAACATGAAAAAAGTAGAAAAGAATGATTATAGCGCCATCTACTCGCGTTTAGAAGCTTTTCAAATATATATTTTACTGCCTGAGTATCCTTTTCAGTAATCTGCTTACATGAAGTCTGTATGTATGTAGGAATGATTAATTAACTATCATTCGAATACAAAATCAATAACTTACAACTATTGCGCACAGACATGTTTGGATTTAACTTTTATTAGTAATTTCATATTACGTCGAATATTATATGGGATTTTTAGTACTTCCCAGATCATACCAGCACTGAAATTTTCTTGCCCAAATAAACTAATAGGAAATAATTTTGAATCTGAAGACCCTGCACGGGAACGCCCATACTAACAGTTGCTTTGTCTCACTCGCACATCATCAGTCCTACTCACACTCGCACTAGCTTCACCACTTGCATATATAGCTGTTATAGTTTCCAAAATAAACTCACACAGTTCACAACAGTACACGACGGTGAATACGACTATCTGCCATCTAGAGTATTATTTAACCCACACCAAAGATGTATTGTATTATACGTACGTAGATAAATTGTGCCTTTTTGTTGGGAATTATACTTATGTATACGGCAACCCTATCAGTCCCCTCTGTGCAGGAAATGCCAACCTTTATACGTCACCTGCCTTTGTGATCTCTCATTGTCACTACTACTTTGAGTCGTCATTTGATGTGTTCATTTACATTCTGTTTTATTTAAGTATTTTGGGTCCGTTGTTCACACAGTATAAATATAATACAGTACAACACAACACAGTGTATAACAACAATACAGTACAACAAAGATATTTTTTATTGCGAGATATATTTTTTCGTATATCCCAGGGTAAAACGTCATGCTTTGTGTTAAGTTTCAATAAATTCCGTTCAGTTGTAAAGTTTCGTTTTGAATTAGCTATCCCATGAGAACTCTTTAATTTTCGGGATCAAAAGTATCCTATATGTTGACCAGAGATATAAGCTACAACCATAAAAAATTTCATTCAATTCGGTCCAGTCGTTTCAGAGAATAGCCGATGCAAACAGACAGACAGATAAACTGACAAACAGGCAAACCAACAAACAGAAAAACAAATAATTTAAAAAAATAGTTCTATTTCACTTCTTACATCCGCTGACTCGGTTTTTAGCATTTTTTTTCATTGTACAGAAATTCTTACTGTACAGTTTTATTATATGTATATATAAAATGGTTTCATGACAATAATTTCGAGGTGGATCGTACTGGCTAACAATAACGCGTCCTCTTCTGACTACATTTCAAAAGAAACTAATTTGTTGGACGATATGGGGCTGCGGCTTTTCGGCTACCTCTAATTTCATTGTGAGGTAAGAGGCGATCATTAAACGGCCTTAGGCATCGCCCTAACTGGCAAGACTCGTACGATGGCACGATGCGTTCTCGTCGCACAATAGGTATAAAACTAATAGATTGGTTCAGAGTGTCCTAATTGAATCTCGGAAGCCATCGCGCGAGCACGAAAGAAAGAAAATGTTTACTGTCGCAAATGTATGTACACACAGAAATGAAAATATAATGAAATAACTATACATTGTACATTTAAGGCATGAATACATTTTTATAAAAGAAACAAGAGATGACGGAGTGCTGATTTTCATTTCCAGCCTATATTAACATAAGAACGAAGGACCCAAACTATGGTCTTTCATTTAACTTCTTATAGAATTACAACAAGGGACCTGCAATGTGGTTTCACTTATAGAGGTATTCCACTTACCCAGTGTCTCAGCTATAAATAAATCTACGTCTCATTTACAGAAGGTTCCATTAATAGAGGTCAGAATACAGGTTATATCAGTTATAGAGGTACATACATACATAACTTCACGCCAGGTCCCTTGCGGGGTAGGCACGAACAACAGAGCGCCATTTAGGCTTATTCTTACACACCTCACTTGCTTCTTTGACATTCATAGCTCTTGTCATAGTTATAGAGGTGTGATTATTAAATAAAATAACGTGCTATGTAAACATTATGGATATAAACCGGAGGTCATTGAGGCTCAGAATTAGTTACGTAGTAAGTGCGAATATTGCGGGTAGAATAAGAATAAGTAAGTAAACAAACAAAACGATGTTATCTCAGTTACAGAGGTCTATGCATAAATTTCACTTGCTGTCTCAGCTATAAACCTCTATAGCTCTATAGTTACCTATGATGATAAATCGAACGAATCCCAGATATAGATAGATAGACGTTATTTATTAAATATTTTTAAATAACAATATGATTCTGAAATTTCATATTTCATAACATATTATTGAAACAAAGAAGCGATATGTAGATATAGATTTACCAACAATACCAGAAGACTGATTTATAAATGATTTTAAAAATACCCGCGAAAAAACACAGCGCCCGTCTCATTCTATCTTCCCGTATCTGAAAGAGAGAGACGATCTAATAGAATACAGAAGTAATGACGTAATCACTCCTCGAGTATAATGCTATGTTTTTGTTGGAGGGAGATTCCTTTTGCGTTTTAGGGGTGAAAAGGGGGATGTAAGGAGATTAATTTTGCTACGGGTTTCGAAGTAAATATATTGTATCTTACTGAATATGTTTGTGTGTATTTGTATGGTTACTTTAGGTTTGGAAGAAACGACTAGAAATGAACAAAGCGTGACACTGAATTTTTTGTCTGATTTCTAACAACATTTAATTTGAATATGGCGTGATACTGACCGGCGATTGTCACTGTCTACAACATATAAAAATGTACCTAAGGACAAGCTCCGGTCAGTGTAGTCCTATTGTTGGCAATATGTCCAATATGATCAAATTGATCGTGTACTAGCAAAAGGTGATGTCAGGAGCTTTAAGAACAGGCGAGCGTGCATGACAAGAACTATGAATGTCAAAGAAGCAAGTGAGGTGTGTAAGAATAAGCCTAAATGGCGCTCTGTTGTTCGTGCCTACCCCGCAAGGGACCTGGCGTGAAGTTATGTATGTATGTATGTCCAAAGGTACTTGGGTACTGGAAGGAACTGTTAGTGAAACTAGGGATCTGGGCTTTGGGGACTTTGGCGTCTGCACGTCATAATGTTTTGGGAATATGGAAAATGGGCACTCTCTTTATCGGCCCCAAAAATGTCAAAGAATACAGGGGCAATATGTGTGTGAGTTGCTAAGGGGTGTCGAGAGGTGGGCTCTGAAGTGATGCCATTTATCACTTCCACCCCTGGAGCTTGAGTCTTAGCTCTGTCTCCACTCCGTGCCAGGCAGCTATTATTATTCTGAGAAATGTAATTAGTCAAGATATGGCTAAAAAAGCGTTAGATTTCCTATTTAAAAATTGGAAATATCAGCTCAAAATGCACCCAAGGACAAGCCCCGGTCAGTGTAGAAGACAGTCAGATCAGTTAAGAAGGGCGTTATAAAATTTCTTAGAGGTCGGCAACGCGTTGGCGACACCCCTGGTGTTGCAAACGTCCATAGGCGACGGTAACCACTTCTCATCAGGTGGACCGTCTGCCTGTTTGCCTACTTAAGGCAATAAAAAAAAAGTGTAGGAATATTATTGGGTGGGAGGGGGTCCTAAATTTCGTGACGTCACATCTCAAAATCTAATTATATTTAAGCTTTAAAACAGATTATTTGAACTACTAACGAAAATCTTTAAAATATTTCTAACTCTATTTGTACATGTATAGAGTTTAAATTTTAAAAAAATGTATAGAAATATAATTTATTACGGAACTGCTGTTTCAATTTATCTATTGGTCGACCTTCGCGAAATTCGACAATAATAATTCATTTATGGCCTTACTTATAATAGTTTGTTAAATTTTAAGAAACTGCTCAGCGACTGATTAACGAAAATCTTACTCATAAACTCCTCTTAAGGATAAGAGGTGGTGGTAAAGTAAGTCATAAATGACTGTAACAAATAACCAACGTCGAGAGGCAGTTTAAGTGACTGCTAAGAGGCAAGATGGCAAGTTTTATTTGAAACAGCCATTGATTAGGGGCTTAAGAGTCTCTTATTTAAGAGATGGCTAGTCCTTTCTTAACGAGATTATTATAAGTAAGGCCCTTAAATGATAAGTTTGAACATTAAAAGATTCTGTTGTCAAATACTATACTCATTTTAATATTATATAAAATTTTTAGAACTAGGCATGTTTGCTGAAGAGTTTCTTGCGCCGCTTCTTCTCTTCAAGCCACAACATGTTGTGAAGCGGTGGTAAATTAGATTAGGCTCCCATAGAGTAAATAATATCCATAAACAAAATTAAAACTAAATAATTAAAATGAACGAGTTGGCGGTAGGCTGAATAAAAACTTTGACAATACACGTTCGACAAATGTCATCTTTGTCTTCCGTGACCACGGCAACTGAAAAGCGGCCGAAACGTCGGATAAACCTAAATAAAATAAATTACCGCGCTTAAAACCGTTAAAACGTAGCTTTATTATGTGTACAAGTCGCGAAAACTTAAGAAAATATTAAATACTATACTTCTATAATCACAGATTTCGCCAAGGCTACATACACTGCTAAATTGACTTCACTACATAGTATAAAACAAAGTCGCCTTTTCTGTCCCTATATCCCTATGTGCGCTTAAATCTTTAAAACTACCCAACGAATTTTGATGTGGTTTTTTTCCAATAGATAGAGTGATTCAAGAGGAAGGTTTATATGTATAATACATGCATCACATACTAAGGCAACATTGCTAATTTTAGAGGTTTCTATGTAGTGATGCCCGTGCGAAGCCGGGGCGGGTCGCTAGTTAACAATAAACAAAAGTAATATATGTGTGTGTGTGTAAAACACTATATTGCATGTAATATTTTTTTATGTAATAAAAAAAACATTAGCAATTAGCATCGACTTTTATTTTAAAAGAAGAAACTGCCACCAATAAACTGAATAAAAAATATCGTAATATCACTTTCATCTTTCTTACAATCTAGGCCCAATAACGTATGAAACGTATCCTCCTCTTTGTAAGAGAGTCTTAGAGCATCATTCATTATCAATACCCTTAATATCGAACCTACACACCATTTAATAGGCTTTTCTAGTCAATTAAAGCATGAATCGTGGTTAATTGATTGATTATAATGAATATTATTCTCTCCCACTAAATTGGTTTATTAGTAAACTAGCTAACGCCTGTTACCGGTTTTAATCGATTATAACCGGCTTTAGTCAACTATCTTGTTCGGAGTGAAAATCTCAAAGATAGCGTGATATAAACCTGAAATAGCGGTGTTTGTGTAGGACTGAAATCATCTATACCATATGGCCAGTTAGTTAATTTAATAATTAGTTGTAATTAAAATCTGCAAATAAAATACAAATAGATAATATTTTCTTTAGTTTTCGCCACTTGTATACATAACAAAACTACGTTTTTAACGGTTTTAAGCGCGGTGATTTGTTTGATTTTGGTTATTCCGACGTTTCGGCCGTTTTTCAGTGGCCGCGATCACGGCTTAAAAACCGTTAAAACTTAGTTTTATTATGTATACAAATAGATATTTTATATTTGAATCACATTAATTACCAAAAGTAAGAGGACGGCAGTTTTTGTAACCTGAATGGCACTATCAGTCTATGAAACCTGTTATAGTACTGTTACAATTTGAACCACCTGCATATCTGTAAACAAAGCACATTTATTACCCGCCGGCGTTTGAGCTAATAACATTGAAACTTTTATAACTGTATTCCTTTGTTTACTTTGTATTTAATGTTTGTGATTGGAAATAAAGCCCGTTGTGTATTGTAATCTTTATATTGTAGTAGCCAGGTGTGATTCTTAGGAATTCAGTCTGTAGACATATTGTATTTGTACAGTATAAAGCAATGCCCCAACGGAGGGGTAAGGCAATCGAGCGGTAAGCATACGCGGAGCAAGATCTATTTAGTGACGGACTTTGCTCGTGTTATTATATTTGAACCTGGGTTTTACGTGTTTGTATAATATACTAATAAATTCTAACGGCATTTTAGTTCGAGTCCTGCAACTCGTGACAGTACATTAATTAATATAATACAATGAATAATAGTTTCAATTTAATGAAGCTTTAAACAATAGTTGATCTCAATTGTTGTCTTTGACAGGTATTGTTTACGGTGCTGCTTTTAAACTAACCGCTACGGAAATGAAACGAGTAAAGTTCTTTATTCAGTTTAAAATTAACTGTGACCAGTTTAAAATTTGACTTTAGTTGTACAATTATTTTATTTATTCTATACTTCCTATTCTTCTTTATTTTTACAAAATTATACAATTTTACACGCTATATATATACCTATTCTAAAAATATATGTACAGCTTAATTTATAAAAGATAAAAACTACAAATAATAAATAGGTCCCAAATCACCGTCAGCTGGGAACGTTCCCAAAACGCTGGCCGCGTTACCGCGTTGTATAGCAACGCTTATGCGTTGCCCAAAATATAAACCAGCGTTTTGGTTTCGTGAGACATCTTTCAACCGTTTTGATAGGTCTCGATAAAGGCGGTGGGCTTCTGGACCCCATGGCCCGAGAGTTTCGACACCAAAAGCCGCAAATACGTATCCACTACCAATGGATGCATATTTGCGGCGTTTTAGGTCCTCTTGTCGGGCGGCAGCTGCACCAGCTACCACAGCCGTATCGGGAAGATGGGACGCTGCCAAAGTGTCAACGCACGTTGCGTCCCAAACTATTGGCCGTCCCATCTTCCATGGCACCAAAGACATCCCGTCCGGCCTCTTGCCATCATCGCGACACAGTCCATTTGGCTCTTAAATGGTTGGGGTCCCGGCGGTGACAAGAGCCCGGCGGATAATGTCATTTAGTGCAGCATGGCGTGGTATTCTGCCGGCGCTTCTGATACTTCCTTAAAAGCCGGTGTTAGATAGTTCATTGCATAGAAAATTTACAATATTGTTACGAGTTTCAGGACTCGAATTTAAATGCCGTTGAAATTATCCTACCGTGCAGGAACTGAGAAAGAATAGAATTTCCTGCGGCCTGGCGGCCTGTCGTGAGAGGCGACAAAACAACCCACAGCCATGTGGTAGGGTGACTGCCCGACTGGATGGCTGCCACGTCTGGACTTAAAGTATGTCGCCATAACAACCTTGACTTGTGTTCCAGCATTAGTGACCAGGTTCCAGTCTCCTTTAAGAGAGCAGCAGCACATTTGTAGCACCTTTGGCGTTGCAAATGTCCATAGGCGATGGTAACCGCTGTCTATCAAGTGGGCCGTCTGCTTGTCTGCTGAATTCCTGCAATAAAAAAAAGGGTGCCATAAAATTTCTTCGAGGCCGGTAGCGAGGTGTCACAGAGGTGTGACACCTTTGGTGTTGCAAATGTCCTTAGGCGACGGTAAACTACTTTCCATCAGGTGGGCTATCCGCTTGTCTGCAGCTTTAAAAATATTTAGTAAAAAGCTTTTATTGTTACATTACAAACATATACTTCAATTAATATGACTATGGTTTATATTCTTTTAAAAAGTAAATGGGCCTGCTAAGATAATTTTCAAAATTCAAGTTAAAACGCGATAACAGCTAGTTCAAACGTTCGTGGTTAAAACTTTTATTAATTAAGACAAAACCAATTAAAAATGAACTCTTAATAATGAATAATATCTACGTGAATATTTTATTTCAATTAAACTTTGAAATTGTTAAAATTCGCGGTCAAACCGCGAAATGGGTAACAATTTATATTTAAGGGCAAGACTGCATTATTTTAATAGTATAGACTTTATTTTAATGCAGGAGTTCAGCAGACAGGGAGGCGGTCCACTTTATGGAAATCGGTTACCATCGCCTATGGAGATTTGCAACAAAAAAGTTGCTACAAATGCGCTGCTGCTCTCTTAAAGGAGACTGGAACCTGGTCACTAATGCCGGTTCACTCAAGGGTGTTATGGCGAAATACTTCAGATCAGGGGTGGTAGCCATCCAGTCGGGCAAATGCCCTACCACCTGGCTGTGGGTTGCTTTGTCGCACTACCTACCTGCTTTAAATTCACATTTAAACCCGGTAGGTGACGCTGGAATGGAGTTTTAGTTTTTATTTTTTCAATAGAGAACAACGTCTGCCGGAACCGCTGGTTATCTATACTAATATATGAAGTTGAACTGTTTGTTTGCTTGAACGCACTAATCTCAGTAATTTCTCGTCTGATTTGAAAGGAAGGCTATGGCTATATATCATCACGCTAAGACCAATAGGAGCGGAGCATCAATGAGGAATGTTTCAAAAGCGGGGGCTTTTTTAAATATTTTTTATTATTATTCTACGCTAACGAAGTCGCGAGTAGAAGCAAGTATAATATAATACAGTTAAACAAACAAAAGCGGCTAGCACGGTACAAATTTACAACAACATTACAAATGGAACACTTTCCTGTCCGTTTTAAAATACACATCGTCAAGGGCTTTATTAGAGCGTTATCACGTCAAAAGTGATACATTAATTATTAAGTTACACACACTGATTACAACGCTTTGGCCGGCGGAGTGACACACGCACAAAAAAAAAGATTAATTATTCTCAAACGAATCGTTTTCCAGCTGTTATCTTTACAGTGCAGTGGTTCTGTTTTTGAGTTTTTGGTTATAACTTGGAAGTGTAAAGTTTGTGAGTTTGGATGTTCATGGTAATCCCCGATACTGATCTGATTTTGAATTTTTTTTACCAGTAGAAAGCCACATTATTCCCTAGTGATATAGGCTATATTCATTGTGATTGTGATTGAATCAAAAAAGTAAAAATGTTTTACGCCCAGCGATGTGCTACCGGGAACGCCTGTTAAATATTGCTACGTGTAAGCAGGGGTACGCTCTTATGGATTGGAAGAACACACCAGCGTTTAACTAAACGCTTTGATTGACTTACACAGCCGCACGTAATATCTCTTTACAGGTTTGCCCCTATACGCACGAGTAACGATGCACTGTCCTAACGATAAGTTGTCTTACTCGCACTACCGTCGCCGATATTGCGTAGACCACCTCCGATATTACCGCGTGTAGCCCGCTTCTGGTTCTTGTTTCGAACTACGCTTCACACCTCTTTCACGAAACTGTCCACTAACTTGTCACTAAATCCATCACTTTACTCGTCACTGTCTTCTATTAAACTTCTCTTCCAACTCTCCTGTATCGTACTTCGCTTCACCGTCTTTATTTAAACTCAACTCTAAACTGCTCGGTAGGCGCGCCTTACGCTGATTATATACCCAGAAGAATTTTCTGGAATCCATCTATCTATCTCTGTCTCTCCCTTCCCGAACCTTCTGTTCGGGAACTTTCGTTTATACATCTATCTCTTTCTAACATCTATCTATCTCTGTCTTTCGTTCATCGTCTATCCCTTTCTAAAATATATCCGTCCTTGTCTTTTCCTTCTAGAATGTTTTAGTTTTTTCTTGAAGATCTAAAACTAACTAGATAGTTTCACCATCATTCGCCACAATATGTTACATCAATAACGTCCACGCAAGGATTGCTCAACTGACCTCACCTACCACATTTGGCCAAGGCGGCTTGGCAGGTATGACACATCGGTTATCTTCTTTTTTATTGCATAAGATCAGCAGATAGGCAGACGGCCCGCCTGATGGAAAACGGTTACCATCGCCTATGAACATTTGCAACACCAAAGATGCTACAGATGCGCTGCTGCTCTCTTAAGAGAGACTGGAACCTGGTCACTAATGCTGGAACACAACTCAAGGTTGTTATGGCGACATACTCTAGACCAGGGGTGGTAGCCATCCAGTCGGGCAAATGCCCTACCACCTGGCTGTGACTTGTTTTGTCGCCTATTATGACAGGCCTGTACAGAATTGTATTGTTACATACCGATAAAGACCACACACACACCTGTATGTTGTAAAAACGAATTATTTTATTTACTTCGTGTTTAAACTTTAAAAACATCTATTTTTATCGTACTTATTTTATGGCTGTAATTAGTGTCGAACGAATTAATCCTTGTTTTTTTGCATTGCGTCTAAGCTTGCCAGATCTGCGTTAAATGCCCTACGACCTGGCTGTGGGTTGTTTGGTCGCCTCTTACGACAGGCCGCCCGGCCGCAGGAAATTGTATTATTTCTCCATTCTTGAACGGATATTGTTTTTATTAACTAATAGTATTAAATTAAATTTATTTATTGTTTCAGGTTTGACACCCCATAAAGCGATGACATTAGAAGGACAGAGGTGTTTGTGTGTTGTAGTTTTACTCATACATACTGTGACGGGAGCCGGCGAAGGTAATTTTTGAAATTGAAACTACTAGTGGTCGCCCAGTGGTCGAAATTCGACCATAATGATTTTAAATTTTAAATTTGAACATTATTAAGGTTCTGTTGTCAAATACAATACTTCTATAATCACAGATTTAGCTAAAGCAACGCTGTTAATATGACTTTAACAATAAACAAAAGAGTATACATGCGTTTGTATGTCAAATACATACTAGTGTGCATAATGATTTTTTTATTCATTTAATGTATTTTTTAAGCATAATTATAAAAAAAAACATTCTGCACTTATACACACACACGTTCATATACACGTACACACTTTCTCAAAAACAGCTGCTTACGTATTCGTCCGATTTCGGAGCAGCTCGTCGTCCGTAATTTCCAATACCTGACATACCTCGAACCGCTACGAGAGCTCGCGGGTCACTGTGACCACCGCACACCTCCGCTCGCCACGTCCGCCTCAGGCCCCGTCACCGCGTATGGCGGTAGAGTGGGAGGTGTTAGGTTTATTTTCGTTACGGAATTTCTTCATTCGGTCACCGCGCTCAAAGTCCGCGATAAAAGCTATACGATAGCTTAAAAGCAATAGTAAAACAACGTTTTATCGGTTCGAAGCGCGCTTATTTTTATTTTTTTTCGAAGTTTCGGTCGTGATCAAAAAGCAATGTTAGCAAATACACGCACACCCATTAAAAAGTTAGACATTCCCTCCTTGAGTTTCACCCGTATAAAAGTTGTGAAACAAAAAAATAAAAAAAACATCAAAAGAGTCTGAGAGATATGTTTACACTTTTCAATTGATCCTAAACAAAGTTTGAGGCTTTGTTAACTTTTGTTTTGGGTCTTTTACACGGGCTTTAATACCATTAGGGCGGACATACATCTGTAAGTTTTCCCGAAAGCTTCTAAATTTAAATCCACGTTAGGATTATCAATAATTACATTTTTGAAAATGTAGCTCAGCTGAGCTACATTTTCAAAAAGCAGCCAGCTGGCTGCTAAAAAGCTAAGTATAATGTTACGAACTACAGGACTCGAATTAAAATAAATGCCGTTGGAATTACTATAGAGTTTATTAGAACTGTACAAACACGTGTAAAACCAGTACAAAATAAAACTGGATGCAACCAGTTCACACTGCACGATTCAATGCAATCCAACAGACGCAAACTCCGTCACTATGTTGCCAACCGAAAAGTCTACACGTCTTATCGTATCGTAGTCGTCGATTGATTGGTTACCCCTCCGTTCGGGCATTGTTTTATACCAACTATACAGTACAAAAAATCGACTGCGTGGACTGGAGGTTCCGAGAAAAAGTACTTTGAACACCTGGTTATCTTTTCCTGCGAACGGCCAACAAAGTCGAAAACAATAACAATAGAAAATTCTCTAATTGGAAATTTTAAATACCGAGTAAAAAAAAGGATTCTAAATGCGGAAGGGGCAATAAACCCGATGCGGCAATAAATCCGCTGCGCGGCATTTCTTTGTTGGTATGTAACAATAGGCGTGCAGGTGGCCCAATTTGTAACAATAAGTACAAAGGTGAGACGGTACTTCACTGCAACTGCTTAATCCTTACTGTGCTCAAGTAAGATCTTGCATGGATTACTGCTCTTACTGCTCATTTGGGACGGCTCAGCCAAATACCAGCTTGAAGCGCTAGAGTCAATTGAGAGAAGAGTCGAGAGGTTGATTGGTAGCGACCAACTTGTCAATAAAATACTTCAAAGCATCGACGCCGAGTTGATAATCTGTCGGTTTTTAATTCGTTTTTATCCTTCATACGTATGTTACTATGTATGTTAGTATGTGTAGAAAAATTAAGATCGGTAATGGTCTGTTATCTGTTATTAAAATAAGCACACAAGGATATTAATATACTATAATGTAAGTAATACACGACTGAAAAAATATCGACATAAGAGGACAGAAGAATACATCAAAACCATGGTGTCAAAACAATTCGAATGTAACATGACTTCTGAGGTGCCAGTGCCAAGTTACACGACCTCATTTTAACAGTATGTAACTGAATCTTTCAAGTTAAATTTGATCGACTTCCCAGATTCCGATTGAGCTGAAATTTTGCACTTATGTGAATATCGCGTGACAATGCAATAATATGGTACCATCGAGCTGATCTGATGATGGAGTCGGAAGGTGGCCATAAGAACTCCTGTACTAAACAAGATCGACCTGTCGTGTTTGGTCTCGTTTTACATGTCTTGTAGGACGCTGCTGCTACATGATAATATGCAGGATCTCAAAAGCTTGTATTTAAAAACCTTTTTAAACAAGCTTATTTAATACCATTTGTTGAACACTCCATAAGGGATTTTGGTACGAAAACTTACAAAAACAAAATTCAATTTGTCACCCAAAAATACATTCAAAAAGACACAAATGTCGCTACAAAAAGCGAAGCGCTGTCCGCACTGACGCGACGCCTCGCCATTGTGCTCCTCTATTTTGGTCCAATTCTAAAACCTGACAGTCGGAAGCGGCGGACGTGCGGCTTTAAAAATGGGCCTCTATTTCGTGCCTTCAATTCGTGTATCCTGAGGTTAGCATTCGTTTTATTGTCAGATTGTCCCTTTGATCAAATATTTGTATTGTGGTTGACGTGAACAGTAAACGCTTTATTAATCCTGTTATATTGCACAATACAACTATTATATAACTTGTTTTATAAAAAGGTTTTGAATAGAAACTTTTGAGATCCTGGATATCATGAAGCAGCACAGTGCTAGCCAAGATAAATAAAACTGGCCCAAACACGACGGGTCTATCTTGTTTAATACAATATTAGAAAATTAGATTTTAAAAACAGAATTAAATAACAAGACCATACAAAAAACTATACAATACGTCTATTTAACTATATCATTATTAAATGATAACTATTATCTCAGAATAAAATCTAAAGTGTATATAGTATATTTGAAATTATTAGAACGTCAATAAATTAATTAATTAATTATAATTAACTTAAATCAATTGCGTATAACACTCGGAAATTACGCTTGGAGTTGCCTGATCACAGGGATAAAAACAATACTTTTCGTCTCTGGGAAACGATTGTCCCAGCTGTCAAAAATTTTGAAAATATGCGAACTACAGATTGTATCTTTCTAGGTCCATCAACACTACAGCCGACGCTCCCAGCCACGCTCCAACCAGACCAGAACGAGCTCACGGTCTCCTTCCCACCGGTGGACTTATTCAGTGGACTAGAGAAGCACTTTGGGACTGAGAACAATACGATTGTGACGTCGCAGACCGGCTCTACAGCACTCCTGCCTTGCGTCATCAGGAATATTGGAGACGGCATCGTAAGTAACTTAATATTCCATCACAGGTCCTAACAAAAATGGGATCATGAGTTTCTTATATTGTTACGAGTAGCGAGACTGGAATCAAAATGAATTATTATAGAGTTTATTAGAATTGTACAAACACGTATAACACTGGTACAAATATAACTGAACACAACAAATCCAAACGTAATACAGAAGGGCGTAATTCAATAAAACACGCAAAGTCCGTCATTATAAAATCGACGATTGCATGTATACACGTCTCGCCTTAATCGTTGTTCGCGCTTGACTGTCTCCTCCCTCAATCGGGCCATTTTTTATACTGCACAAATTCAATATGTGCGCCCGGCAACGTGGACGAATTTCTTAGAATTAACTTCTCTTTAAAATCCGTAGCACCTGGGTAATGATTACAATACAACAACAGGCCGTATGCCAATAAGTAAACAAAAGAAAATAAAAAGAATTACAATAGTTTCAATGTTAATAGTTCAAATCCCGACAGGTAATAAATGTGCTTTGTTGCAGATACGCAGGTGGATTTTGTTTTTGTAGCTACATGAGTTGTAACAATATTTATTATACGAGTTCAGCAGACAGGCAGATGGCCCACCTGATGGAAAGCGGTTACCACCACCTTTCGTGCTCCATAAACAGAAAGGTATTAGAAATGTTGCTGCTCTCTGAGGAGAGATTGAAACCAGACCAGTGATGCCGGAACACAACTCAAGGTTGTTATGGCGACATACTTTTGACCAGGGATGGTAGCAGTCCAGTCGAGCAAATACCCTACCACCTGGCTGTGGGTTGTTTTGTCGCCTCTTACGACAGGCAACCCGGCCGCAGGAAATTGTATTCTTTCTCCGTTCCCGCACTGATAGAAAGGATAGGTAAAGTTGAATAGATTGAGGGTAAACAAAAAAAGATAAGAATTGAGGGTACTGAATAAAAAAAAACCTTAAAAATGTATTTTTTTTTAAATTACAAAAGATAATGTTAGGAGCCTTAAGAACAGACGAGCGTGCATGACAAGAGCTATGAATGTCAAAGAAGCAAGTGAGGTGTGTAAGAATGGGCCTGTGTGGCGCTCTGTTGTTCGTGCCTACCCCGCAAGGGACCTGGCGTGAAGTTATGTATGTATGTATGTACAGAAGATAAAAATTACAAATAGTAAATAGGTCCCAAAAACACCGTCAGTTAGGAAAATGTAACCATAATTTAGTTTATTTATTTTTAAGTATTTACTAGTATTTACTTGTGGTATAATGAAACATTACTAGCAAAACCTTTTTGAACCCCGAACGTGTGTGTCGAAGTGGAATAACGTTGGGACCAGTAGCCCCGGGGTGGTGTTGTACAGAAATTTTCCACTCTAATTTGCTTCCAAACCGCATTGGTTTATTTTTAGAGATGGAAAACAATTTTGATTTACATTCGCATTTGTTCTGTCGAAGAAAATTAATTTTGAGTTCGATGAACGAAAACTTGATTCAAACTTTATCGTTTTTTAATAAAGAGTTTTCAGGTCTTTTATAAAAAGCTGTTGTTTGAGTTTCTCAATGAGATATTTTAAGGTATCAATTCGCCGTAGGTTTTCGCTATTATTGAACATAATTTAATCTGCTTTGCTTATAAGGGCACGTGCCCTCGTTCGTTATTACAAAATTAATGACCTTACTTATAATCGTTTGTTAAATTTTAAGAACCTGCTCAGCAACTGATTAACGAAAATCTTACCCATAAACTCCTCTTAAGGATAAGAGGTGGTGGTAAAGTAACTCTTAAATAACCTTCAAAAATAACCAACAACGAGAGGTTCGTTTAAGTGACTGCTAAGAGGCAAGATGGCAAGTTTTATTTGAAACAGCCATTGATTAGGGGTTTAAGTCTTTTATTTAAGAGATGGCTAATCCTTTCTTAACCAGATTATTATAAGTAAGGCCCTAAAAGTTTAAAACAACGAAAATTATTAATAAAAAATGAAAAATAAACATTTCCTAATTTTTCCAACGGGGTTCTATTCTAAAGCCTTTCAAGAATTGCTCAAAGAAAGGAAACAAATCTTAAATTTATAGATTAACAATTATCACACTTGCAATGTTCATGTTCAAGCAATTTTTTTTTATTAATTAACTATTGAATAACTAAATGAAAAATTGTTATAAAAAAAATTTTCAAGCAGATTATTGTTCATTCATCTATTCAGTTAGTGCCTGAATTTTTTCAATTTTTTATTCTCATATTTAGTATGTTTAAATAATATTTATTCATTAAAGAGCCGATGTGGGTGTGGCTTGCGTAAGCCAGAGTACCCGTTTTCGGCCGTATTTTCATTCCTCTGGGAAAATTGTAAATATTAATCTTATAGTTTTGGGAGTCAAGACTTTTTTTTAAGGAAATTTCCTCCTCTTTTCGAATCTTTTTTTCAAATTTCAAAAATCTTTATTACTTTTTGAGATTTTTGCAAAAATGTTCTGAAAGTACACTTGGAATTGGAACCTGACAACAGGGATGAAAACAGTAGTTTTCGTCCCTGGGAAACTATTTTCACTGCTGTCAAAAATTTTGAAAATATGCGACCTTCAGATAATAAATGCGACTCATGTAGTCGCATTTATTATCCCCTTTTCTACAGCCACTGTTAAATCGCGGCATAAATTGTAATAAAAAAATATCAACAAGCTTGTAACATCATTTTGTATTTATAAATAACTTTACACTAAGGCCCTTACTTATAAAAAGTTATAATAATCTCGCTAAGAAAGGGTTAGCCATCTCTTAAATAAGAGACTCTTAAGCCCCTGATCAATGGCTGTTTCAAATAAAACTTGCCATCTTGCCTCTTAGCAGTCACTTAAACTACCTGTTGTTTATTTTTGACAGGTATTTATGAGTTACTTTACCACCACCTCTTATCCTTAAGAGGAGTTTATGGGTAATATTTTCGTTAATCAAATGCTGAGCAGTTTCTTAAAATTTAACAAACGATTATAAGAAAAGGCCCTTAATTATTATTTAATTTCAGTTTCATATTTCGTACCGTCAATGACAAGAAAATACTCGCTTGTAGGATGTCATAGAAAAAGATTTTTATTTATTTATTTAAATATTTATTTATTTAAATAAATAAATAAATAAAAAGATATTTACTTAACGTATCATTCGGGACATATTTAATAAGTTCTCAGTTTTTATTTACTATCATATTTCAAAGGAAAACAGAGTGTTAACTTCGGGTGGAAGGTCTATTTAGGCACTCTAATTATTGGCGCCCTCGCTACGCTCCTGAGCCAAGCCATCTCATGCCTAAATAAGTTACTTTCACCTCTCGTGTAATAATCTACTATTTTTAAACCAACACGCTATTTAAAGTAGAATGTACTTCACGGTCTGCGGAATATGCTGTAAACCCTGCAATTAATCCGATACTGGCGAGTACAGGGCCTCATTTGGGGTCATATTATTGTTACGAGCTACAGGACTCGAATTAAAATAAATGCCGTTGGTATTACTATAGAGTTCATTAGAATTGTACAAACACGTATAAAACAAGTACAAAATAATACTGGATGCAACCAGTTCACCCTGCACCATTCAATGCAATTCACTATATCGTTAATCAAAAGTACTACGCACATCTTACTCGCATCGTAGTCGTCGCTTGACTGCCCATCGCTCCGTTCGGGAACCCCTTTATACTCAGCTGATGACCGTGTAAACAATGATTTCCTTGAATCACACCAGCGCCTCTGTCAGCACAATTCCCAGAAAAACATAATTCTGCCCACCTGCGTAATTATGCCTGCGAACGGCCATGTCAAGTACAAGAACAATACTACTACTGGCTACTGGCTAATTTCAAATTTTAAACACGAAGTAAACAAAAGAACTCCATGCATTATAACAATATTTTGCTTAATCTATAAGATATCTTCACGATATTATATTATTGCAAATTATAAAACTTAGATTACTACAGTATGATAGGTACCTGTTATCCCGAAAAATGCCGCAGATCCTATAATATACGGATCCAAAGTTTACAAAACCGAAACCTCACGCAAAGATAATGACCCATAAAGTTTTAACGAGATCGTCTAATCTGTGACCCCCAACAACGGGTCTAAATCCGCCCCTGGCCATAACGAAGCGCTAAACTCCCTCGCGATTAATGCTCGCCGCTACATTTTGTGTTTATTGCCAACATTCCGGGTTACGTCTGTATACATGGCTCTGGTCGAGTTTGCGAGCTGGAAAAGTTTGATGGTGTTAGCGGAAGAACTTGCGCTCACATATTCACCCGTAGTACCGCCTGTGTCTTATTTCATTGCGAAGCTGGCTTTCAGGCAAACTGCCTAGCTCATGGAAAGTAATTACCTTTACCCAGTGCGCAAATAGCCTTTTAGGCGCCCTATGCGAGCTTCTATGTCTACGCCCTTGTTAAGCTATTGCATAGCTTTTATCGCGTGCTTTGAGCGCGGCGACCGAATCCAGAAATTCCGTAACGAAAATAAAACCTAACGCCCCCCACTCCGCCTACCATGTAGCTCGGCCGAGCGTTCGCTTAACGTGTATGTATATGGTACGATTGTACGAAGCTCACACGGATCGAGACGAGCTGCTCCGAAATAAGACGAATACGTAAGCAGCTGTTTGTGAGAAAGTATATAGATGTATAGGTATCTATCATGTCTTTATAATGCCACACTCACTGCATGTGCGTCCCGTAAGTATATATGTAGGTATATATGTATACATAGGGGTACAACAGTGAACAGCAGTTGCAGGTGAATAGCTGTACGGGTAAAATTTGTGTATAAAATGTTTGAAATGTGAATAAACAAAGTGCATTTAATAATGAAGAAAATGATGAAAAAATAGTGAAAGAAAATGAGTGATAGCTTAAAAATACTGCATAAATAAAGTAAAAAAAACATTATTTCATAAGTTGATAAAAAATGCTATGCAATATCTTTACCGCGGCAGTCTCCGAATGGCACAAGTAGTTTTTTTCTAAACATTATAGGTACCCCAGGTAGCTAGAGCAATGCTATAACTGGAGTGACTGTCTTTGTCAGGATCTTTGTAAGTGGAGATCCATAGTCTCTGACTACTCCTATAGGAAACAGGCGTGACATTCTATATATATATATATGTAATAAGACACCTGCAAGGGATTAGTATCGGTTTGTAACACTACTAATTCGTTTTAAGAAACACACTACACCACAACCCTATGTTCTTGTCTGTACTCCAGTCAACGTGTTTGCAAAATTTCATAATGATCCATTGAGTAGTTATGGCGTGAAAGCGTAATGAACAAACTTACATTCGCACTTTCAATATTAGTTAAGATATTGTTACGAGTTACAGGACTCGAATTAAAATGCCGTTGGAATTACTATAGAATTTATTAGAACTATACAAACACGTATAATACAGGTACAAATAATACTGGACGCAACCAGACGTGGTTCACAATTGAATAACACGCGCAAAGTCGGTCACTATATAGCTTATCAAATGTACCCACGTCTTGCTCGTATCGTAATCGTCGCTTGACTGCCTCACCCTTCGGGAATTCTTTTTATCGTGTACAAATAGGATATGTTTCGACACAATACTCGATCGCATAAAAATAATTTCTTAGGCTCACACCTGGTTAATGCCTACCATAAGGGCGTGTTCCCACTTTGTCGCGACGACAGATAATCGTGTAGTTTTAAGTGTCGTGGCTTATATGTTTAAATGGAGGTGTTCACATATAGAACGACACGATTTACTGTCGTCTACGACATTTTTTGCAGTGACGACAGATTGTCATGACAGTGGGAACGGCTAGCACGACAGTCGTAAAACTATAAAAAATCGTTACGACTAAATCGTGACGGCAAATCTATCGTAGCCAGCGATAAAAATATCCCTTCCCCCTCGCGACTGTAGTAGCTTGGTAATGATGTGTAAACGGCAAAGCGACTGCCGTGAAACGATGAATTGTCGTCGCGATCCAACGGGAACAACGACTAACTAGATACGATATTCGCTAAATGATAAAAAAATTTGAGGACAATCGTTATAATGGGAACAGCTAGAGACGACAGTCGTCCAACGATAAATCAATCGTTACGACATGGTGGGAACGCGCCCTAAAGGATCACAATACATAATAGGCTGTGTTTCTAATTACAAATTTTAAACACAAAGTTTAATTTGTGTTTAAAAATTTGAATTTTCCCTGAAAATGGACATTACCACGGAAAACATACGCAAATTACTCGGAAAACGGCAGTGCGGAGATTTTATCAAATACGCAGTAAAAATTATTAAAATAGTTAAGAGGAATGGGTCAAAAAGTCACACTGTTGATGTATAATTGTAAATGTTCACACAGCGTGAGAAACAAATAGTAACGAAAAAGTCAAAACTCACCTGTTAAAATGATAAATGTAAAGGAATAGTTTTAATACAGAATAATAGATAAATATATAGCAGTAGATAAATAAATGTAATAGTATATAGTAAATATATATTGTAATTAAAAGTCTGTGTCTTGGTACATGACGGAGGAGTAGGCGAAAAAAATATTCGAAAAGGTAATAAACTGCAGGTGTGCATTCACTTTTGTCGGCGTGTAACAATATTAACACCAAAATATAATAATCATTTTATCTGGCACTCACCCAAAGGGCAGATTCGTGGGTGTATCTTTGCATTATACATACGCGAACCCAAAAATAATGAAACTTTTATAACTTTGCCTGAGTCATCTCGCCAATGTACTTTTTAAAATACCCTTGAACAACAAAAGCGTAAATGTGCGCCATTTCTGCCTGCTTTGAAAAGATTAGAACTTTTAGAAACCGATTATCCCAGTCAAGGAGTTTAAGCCAACTTTCTTTAAAGTTATATTAGAGATGCGACACCTGTGCCTTTTTACTCGAATTACTTGATACATTTTATTATTTATTGTACACAAAATTACTTACATATTGTGGCGACCGAGGGTAAAACTTTCTAGCAGCGTAAGCCGGTCTCAAGACTTTTAGGAAATGATATAAGATTAAGAAAAAGACATATGCATTTTAGAAAGGTATAAAAGATGAACGAAAGTTACTTAACTGGTGTTTCCTCTCAATCCTAAGAGCGAACACCCTCTCGCACGCCATCATAAAAAACTACAAGATAGTGCTGATGTACAAAGGCGAGCTTAACCCTAAAAAGAGTTTTCTACCAACAAATCTATGGGTCTAGCGAGAGTGGTAGAAAAAGAGGCAGGGTTGTGTAAATTAAGGTTTATATGTATAAGTATGTCGATTCCTATATCTAAGTGTATATTTATTTATCTGAAAACAAATATTTACATAATGATTGATATACTTAAAGATATACATACTTTAACTTACATACACAGCATGTATACATCTTGATATACATAAATGAATGTTTGTCTGTATGTCCTTTATAGAATCGTAAACTATACATTTGATCATGTGATGATCTTTAGCAAAGTTGTTGTGCATGAGCCAAATGTTTCTCAGTTGGTTCACAATTGGACCCAGTAGGTGGCGCTGCTGTCGGCCTATTGATTGAAGCTTTTCGAGGCAAGACGACGTCTGTTGGGACATCTAGTATTTTATATAACATTATAAAACCTTCTTTTAAAGATGGTTTCCCACGGTGTATCTCGGATCATATAAGGAAGGGCGTTCCATAATTTGACTGCATGAACAGAAACCGAATTGTTATAACCTGTCGATAAATGTCAGGGGGCCTTAAGAAGAACAGATTTAGTCTTTCTGTGTGATAAATAACCAACACAACACACAGCCAGGTGGTAAGGAATTTACCCGACTGAATGGCTACCACCCCTGGTCTAAAGTCTAAAGTGTCGCCATAACAACCTTGAGTTGTGTTCCGGCATTAGTGACCAGGTTCCAGTCTCCCTTAAGAGAGCAGCAGCGCAATTGTAGCACCATTGGTGCTGCAAATGTCGATAGGCGATGGTGAACGCTTTCCATCAAATGGGCCCTCTGCCTGTATACTGACCTCCTACAATAAATAAAAAAATATATCTGGGATAACTAAGAATTCAAATCACTCGCGAAGATAAGAAGGAAATGAGCATTGTACTGAGTGAGTGAAAATTGAATACTCACAACAATAACTCTATTTTAGGTAGCTCAGAAATTTTGTCCAATAACTCTTATAAAACTGAACTGAACAGAATATAAAGCGAAAATCACACAGAACAATCACCATCGCAAATGTTATCGTAAATCTTTACATTATGCATACGAACTTAAAAATGTTGTAACTTTCATAACATTTCCTGTGTTATCTTACCACAAAGTATGTCAATTATTTTTGTTGTTTAACAAGAATTCTTGAACAACAAAAACTTGAATATGCGCCATTTCTATCTGCTGTAAAAGGATTAAAACCTTTCAAAAACCGATTATCTCAATCAATGAATTTTATTTCACTTTCACTTAAGTTATATTAGTGATGTAATATAGGCCTTTTTACTCAAATGACTGGATAAACTTTAGCGAGTGAATATTTACTCAGTCATTAAAAACTATATTGTAAGGTTCTGTAGTCATTGGCTTATACATAACTGGCTAAGTCATATACATAAAGAGCAAATGATGCGTGAGAGAAAAAACGCGAGCACAGCAATTATTCTTAATCTTGACATTCAAAAACCAAAATATTGAAACTTGTAATTTTGCCTGAGTCACCTTTCACATATAATTTATCTCTGCTTCAACAAAAATCGTGTAAAAACTGTCTAGGAATATTCACCATTTATGCTTACTTTGGAAAGATTAGAACTTTTAGAAACTGATTATCCTAGTCAAGAAGGTTTAGCTAAGTTTCTTTTAAAGTATATTAGGGATGCATCACGTGTGCCTTTTTACTGGAGTTACTGAATAAACTTTAACGAGTTAAAATAAAAGAAATGCATCATAATAACCGTATTCTTTTCTCAATAGATGTTCGAAAAACTATATTACTTATTAAATATCACATTAGCTAAGTGGACAATCGCGACTTATCATAACAACATTAGATTTTATTTCAATTAACAGGATCTACATTATTTTCAAACATCTAATTATATATTAAAAAATTTTCGCATAAAATGGCTATTAAATCTATAAGCAGAAGAACGAATATAATAAAGTAATAATGATTTACATATTATAACAGTAATCATCATTCGAACGTTAAATCCGGTTGCGTTTGGAGGGATCACTTCAACGCCGATGGTTCTCTTTCCTACTTTTTCTTCTCCACTTCCCGCGATCCCTTGTATTGAGACCATCGGTACGCATATCATCTTTCACAACGGCACGCCAGCATTTCTAGGGCCTACCCCTTCGACCGAGACATTTCAGAGGCGGCATGGCGAGACATTTGTGCCCAACGTAACTAGCCGGTTTCCGAAAAAGTGGCCGTACTAGCGTAAGCGACTCTCCTGCAGTTTGTATGCTATATCACGGACGTGAAGACTAACGTGGAAGCGGGTGATGATGACGCGATCCTTTCGCGTGACTGCACACATCCACCGAAGAATATTCATTTCCGTGACACGCAGCACATATTATAATATCAGTCTATACTACAAACTGTTGTGTTTCCCGTTTTTTAGAGTACTGGATGGTATACCGTTATAGCTCGTAAAATTAGCAAAGTCAAGTAGCAAAAGACCCGTCATGTGTGACACAAAACCAATGGCCAATGGAGCAGGTGAGTCCTAGAGTAAAGACCGTGTCTCGTTAAGCCTAGTGTCCCACGCCCGCCAGCCCGATGAACTGACGACTTATATAAACTCGTCGATAGGTGCATGATGAGGAAGATGGAGGATGTATAGCGCAGACTTGGGGACGTCTCCGTCCTACAATAAATTGCGATTGGCTCACGATGGGTGCTATATTCACGCTTATACAAGGAAGCTTGGCAAGTTGGGCACATCACAAAACATTGCAATAAAATTGGCGCCTTACATGCATTATGCAAACTTTATCACGATATTTCCCTTCATCAGCACGTGTCACGTGTTAACTATAAATAAGGTCCCGGTTGCCTACGACATCCTAAAGCATTGCTCTTATAGATCCACGCTTGACTTGGGTAAAAGTTTTGATTCCTCTTGACTCGAGTCGTATTGTCCCATCACTATATTAAAGTTAGTAAAGTTTTCTCGCTGAATATTTTAAACTTTAGCTTGTAATGCCTGAGCCCCTTTGAATTAATTAACTTATTCTATTAAAATGGAATGAAAAACTTTACGGTTTGATATTTAATGTAACATTTATGGAACATTATTGTTCAATGTTTGAACAATTTGTAAAGAAAGAACTCTGGTTTAAAAAAGATTTTGATCCTATTTCGTTTCTCGTTCTTCTTTTCTTTATTTCACTTGGTCCTTAGTTTATCCGTGTAGGAACGGAGAAAGATTTCAATTTCCTGTGGCCGGGCGGCCTGTCGTAAGAGGCGACAAAACAACCCACAGCCAGGTGGTAGGGTATTATATATATGCTCGACTGGATGGCTACCACCCCTGGTCTAAAGTATGTCACCATAACAACCTTGAGTTGTGTTCCAGCATTAGTGACCAGGTTCCAATCTCCCTAAGAGAGCAGCAGCGCATTTGTAGCAACTTTGGTGATGCAAATGTACATAGGCGATGGTAACTGCTTTCCATCAAGCGTGGCCCACTGCCACCGCTGCCTGTCTGCTGAACTCCTAGAATAAAAAAAGTGCATCATTGCCAAGACACAAAGAGAGGACACTCAAAACACTTTTCTTTATGTATTTATTTTTAATTTACACTTAGTTTTTGCAGTATTAGATCTTTCCTTTTGTTAATTATTTTTCCTTTTATTTTAGATTATATTGTTTGGTTTTTATCTTTGTCTAAGAGTTATTCAGCAGTTATTCATATATGTGTTACAATGTGGTAAAATTTAATAGGAAGGTGCTGAGACTGAAGATACAAGTTTATTCCTAGTTTCGGTCTTAGTTACAAACATATTTATGCTGTACTACAACTAACATTTTTTTACTGAGAATAAAGTTTATTATCTAATATATAAAATTCTCGTGTCACAGTTTTCGTTGCCATACTCCTCCGAAACGACTTGACCGATTCTCATGAAATTTTGTATGCATATTGGGTAGGCCTGAGAATCGGCCAACATCTATTTTTCATCCCCCTAAATAATAGGGGTAGTCCACCCCTAAATTTTTTATTTTTACCGGGCAGGACATCGTCTGCCGGGACAGCTAGTCTAATATATAAAATTCTCGTGTCACAGTTTTCGTTGCCATACTCCTCCGAAACGGCTTGACCGATTTTGATGAAATTTTTTGTGCTTATCCGGTATCTATGAGAATCGGCCAACATCTATTTTTCATCCCCCTAAATGTTAGGGGTAGTCCACCCCTAATTTTTATTTTTTATTTTTACCGGGCAGGACGTCGTCTGCCGGGACAGCTAGTTTATTAATATTATTATCTTGAAAACTGTCCAAAACTTTTTTTATATCATTCATTTTGACTGATTACGTGTGTGGTATCACACGCTCTCACGGAATATTACGTGTCATGATTAGCTTTTGTTAAAAAATTTACTGCGGACCCTAAAAACCGTCCAAAAAAAGTTGTTTCATTCGCCAGTCCTGTAAAAAAGCAGCTAAAATATATCAGTACATTTACGATTTACCAATATTGATTTAATTGTTTGAATACCCGGATGAATACGAGTATACCTGGAAGCCGGTTTAAAAGTGGATTAAACCCTGGTATTTATTTACGATAATGACACCCGGTTGTAAAGCTAGTTGGGTACTAGATTTAATCTCGCCCGCTTGGGACTGACTATTTGCGAACAACACTAGCCTCGAGCGCACACTGTATTTATTGAATTAATTCAAAATTCAAAAGCTTTATTCAAAATGAGTTCCACTGAAGCGTAGGAAGTCTTCAATGAAGCACCTTTTGCTCTAAAAATGCGTATATTTTGCGATTTAACAATATTTTTTGGTTGCGCGTACAATTGTTTGTCGTCGTTCGGAAATGAATTTTCGAATCTTGGCGGTTGGCCGTAGATATGAGCGTTTGTCATCAGCAATTTTTGATATGGCGTGTACACACCGGCGCGAGCTTACTGATTTCATACTCGGCTGAACCTTATTTTGGTAAATCGTGCCGCAACATCCACTGGAGTACATTTTTCTCAGCTTATTTATTCTCATAACACCACACAACCGTTTTATGGCCGGTTTGCATATTTAACTATTAATTCAGTTGCCTCACTATATGTTGAATTTTGACATTCCTTGTGCGAAGCTGATGTCAAATTTGAGACAGAAGCAAGAAAGAAACTTGTTTTACTTAGGACAAAAACTAGACTAGAAATAAGAGACAATAGAAACAAAATAAGTCCTAAACTGGACCCAGTCTCAGCACAATGCTAGCCAACAAGGCTGTTCTTCCGTCCGGGACCATAAAGTGAATCACGGTGGACAATACAACACACATGACAACAAAATATATACAGTATAATGAAGTTTGATAAAGGTAAATGAATGCAGACTAAAAATCATTTCAGATGAGTGCAGAAGATTTTTATTTATCATTTATTTACCCACAACAAAACTTACTTGAGTGTTTTTTTTTGATGACGCAGGGGACATATATGTCTTTTCTTGGGACACCATCTTTGAGCCTGGGGAAAGGCTTTACACCAAGGGATGTGCGGGTCTCCTGTTCGGCTGGATGCCACCGTGACCGCCAATCGGAGGAACTGGGGATGGTCTGCCGTCAGACTACCCAATAAACCTAACCTGCGCGCCTCTCCTATGCGCTTTTATGAGGTGCCATAGGAACTGAACCATAGGTATTACATCTGTGGCACGCCTACGTTTGACTCTCACATAAGTCATCCCCGGAGAAAGGTACCCCTCTTCACCAACAGTGGGATGAAGTCCACGGGTTCTTACTTGAGGGTAACCCTATCTTAATTTACTCAAGTGTCTAATTTTTTGGTGTTTTGTTTCAAAAGTACCTAATAATATTTGTATGTCTCTAGAAGCTATGGGTCATAGAAATGGCCCAGACTTTTGGAGGGCCAACATGTAAAGACTCTTTGAGAAATTTAGTCTAAATGTGGCGTGACACTGACCAGCTTTTGTCCATGTTTACACCATATAATAATGCACCCAAGGATAAGCCCCAGTCAGTGTAGGACTATTCTGGGAAATGAGAACAAAAAGTACCGGGCTACTGGGCTTGCCTTAGCCAGCCGCGCTTAGAGGGTGGAAGTGATAAATGGTACCTGCAGTCCCCCACTCACACCATGTTGCCCCTGTCTTCTATGGCATTTTTGGGGCTACCTAGTAGTGCAAGTCACGTCTGCCCATTTTTCCATGTTCCCCGAACATTGCGACGGGCAGACGCCATAGACCCGTATTCTGTTCACTCCAGTAGCCCGGTACTTTTTGTTCTTATTTTCCACAATAGTCCTACACGGGCCGGGGCTTGTCCTTGGGAGCAGTATTATATGGTTTAGACAGGAACAAACACCGGTCAGTGTCACACCACAATAACATTAAATTTGTCAAGGGGCCTCTACGTGTTGGCCTTCCTCCCCACACAAGCCCTCCAAAAGTCTGAGTAATTTTTATGGGCCGTGATCTTTAAACACATACAAATTAATGACATACATGCACTGCACGCCAAAAAATCATTTAGAATAAAATCCTTGTATATCCAATGGTTGCGTGCAAGAGATTGCTTTATGCAAAAATGCCGTCCAAACTACTACCTTCTACTTCTAAGAGATGAAAACTATTCTGCGTGTGTTACTATTTTTATTTTGGTATACACTATCACCGTTGTTGTGGTGTCTGACGATTTTGACGAGTTATTAATAGCAGTGTTGCGGCGGCGCTGGATTTAGCGTTAAGCGAACTATGTCAACTTTGCGGGAAAAGAAGTGTGGACAATTTGGATTGGGAATCGGAACGAGCACGCACTTACCTGGTTAATGGGAATTCTCAACTATCCACTATCACACACACACTTTATTGTATTTTATATTATATATATTTATTTTATATATTTTAATATTAATTTATAATATATTAGAATGGCGTTGCGGAGAAGTTATATATATTTATATGGTGCGGGCGCGGTATGTTTTTATGTTATTTTATTTTATTTATTTACAATGCGGAGCGTTATATTTATTTCAAGTAGTGACAATGAGTGACTTAAGTGACGTGCGAAAGGGGAACGCGCCGTCACATTTTAAGAAGAATTTAAATATGTGGAAAAAAGTATGCATAGGTCGAAAGGAGGTTTACATCGCGGTACCAAGCAGAATCGTGCACCTGTTTGCCAAAACAAAACTCTGGAAATGTACAAAAATCTCCATTGTTTCAGGTATCATGGATAAGAAGGAAGGATTATCACCTGCTGACGGTTGGATTAACAACGTACAGTTCCGACCAGAGGTTTCAGGCCATACACCTGCAGCATTCTGAGGTAAGCTGACATCACAGCACGTAAGACGGGGAAACCCTTACTTTTGTATGTTTCTTAGTGTCGATGGTTTTGAGATTTACCATCTTCCTGATACTGACCTGACTGCTGAAGGTGCTTCTACATACAAAGAAATTATATAATTCACCTTCTAAATTCAAATTCCTGTTTCACAAAACACTAACACAACAGTAATTCCATTCCTATTTTCTCCTTGCTCTTTTTCTTCTTTTACTAACTTTCTTTTCCTTTCTTGTATCAATCCCTATTAATATTATAAATGCGAAAGTAACTCTGTCTGTCTGTCTGTTCCGTTTTCACGTAAAAACTACTGGACCGATTTGGCTGAAACTCAGTATATATATATATTTTCGATACCGAGGATGAACATAGGATACTTTTTATCCCGAAAAATGGGATAGTTTCCGGGATAAAATGATATTTGTCTGTTTGTTTGTTATGCTTTTATGGAAAAACTACTGGACCGATTTGGCTGAAATTCGGTACGTATGTAAATTAAATACTGAGGATGGACAAGGGATAATTTTCATTTTGGCCTTTTTGGTAATTTTGACCTATTTGGTCATTTTGGCCTATTTGATCATTTTGGCCTTTTTGGTCATTTAGGCCTATTTGGTCATTTTGACCTTTTTGGTCATTTTGGCCTTTTTGGTCATTTTAGACTTTTTGGTCATTTTGGCCTATTTGGTCATTTTGGCCTTTTTGGTCATTTTGGCCTATTTGGTCACTGTTGCCTTTTCGGACATTTTAGCAATGTCGGTCAGTTTGGCCTCTTTGGTCATTTTGATTATTTTGGCCATTTTGGTCGTTTTTGCCTACTCCGTCATTTTGGCCATGTCGGTCACTGTGGTCTTTTGGTCATTTAGACCATTTTGGCCTTTTTGGTCAAGTTTTGTAATTTATTTTGTTGACAGATAGACGGGGGATAGTATATATAATTAGCGATATAAAATGAAGTGAATCTTCCGTGGGCAAATACATAAAAAATGTAATATAATGTAACCTTTAGCACTTGCTCTATAAACAAGAGACACGCACTAGAGGTTAACCCGCGGCGCAGCCGCGGGGTAAACTCTAGTAAGTATATATATATTTAAGCTATTAAGCCTAGCTATTACCAAAATCCCTCTAATAGTATATTTATATTTTAACTTTTGGACAGCGCTGTGGGCTGTATTATTGATTGTTGTAATATTGTATTTAATTTTAATAATGTAGTTGTTTGTGTTCAAATAAAATTTATATAATTAAATCAAATATTATAATCTATACTAATATTATAAAGAGGTAAAGTTTGTGTTTGTATAAAAGTCGTGGTAGCGTAATGGTTAGCGCACGCGCCCCTAAGTCGAAGGGCGCGGGTTCGATCCTGACGGAAACGCATGCACCTCTTAGTCAGTTTTCTGATCTAATGTGCATATTGTTACAATTACCACGTGCTAACAACGGTGAAGGAAAACATCGTGATGCAACCTGCACATCGAGGTAACCGATGTGTGAAACCTGCCAAGCCGCCTTGGACAAGCGTGGGGGGTATACTGTCCGTTCCCCTATAATGGGAGGCCCGTGCCCAGCAGTGGGACATTTATGGGCTGTTTTGACGCCTCTTACGGCAGGCCACTCGCCCGCAGGAAATATTTTTTTTTTTTTGTGCGCACAATATATTGTTTAAGACATAGATATCATATCATAAGATATCAATATTAATAGATGATAATACCAGTTGACTCGACTGTCAATTTGTTAACAGGACTGGACACTGAAAGTGCGGTTCGTGCAGAAGCGAGATGCTGGCATTTACGAGTGCCAAGTGTCGTCCCATCCTCCCACCAGCATATTCCTCATACTGGAAGTAGTTGGTAAGAAATTTAACAGTATTCCATCTGCTGGTTGCGCAAAAAACTGTAATTTTTTTGGTGTCTGCTTCTTTTTTCTAAATTACATTCTAAAAAAGGGTAAGGAACTAGAGTCCGTAGAATTTAAAAAATAATACCAACTTTTATGAAAAAATTTGGTAGTATTGTTTCTTGTACAAATTCGACTTTAAAGTGAAGAAGACGAACACTCATTCTGCGACTGGACATATAGGTGCATGCACACATATACAGCATATACCCATATACATACATAGGCTTTCGATGTCAGCATAGTGGAAAGCCTATCTGAATTTCAAGCAAGCAAAGCCACGTAAAAAGCCCTTTATGTTACCAAATAATAAGTTTTTTTTTTAAAAGGTTTGTACATACAAGCTTTTGAGATCCTGGATATCATGTAGCAGCGTGCTAGCTAAGACAAATAAAACAAGCCCAAACACGACGGGTTTATCTTGTTTAGTACAGGAGTTCCTATGGCGACCTTTGACTCCATCATCAGATCACCAGCAGCTCCTCGGTATTATTGCATTGTCACACGATATACATATGCGTGCAAAGTTTCAGCTCAATCGAAAACCGGGAAGTTGGTCAAATTTAACTTGCAAGATTCCACCCAAACTTACATACAACGGTACATATCCATTGCAAGTTAAATAAAAGCTTGTAAAAACAGCAAACTAAGAAAATAAAAAACGCTGTTTATAAACTAAAAACTCCAATGGTGCTTGACAAACAACACTTCGTTAGTTAAACTAAATCAATTAGAGTTCTTAAGCCTGACCACTCAGCGCCGCAGGCCGCTGCACCAATTAGACTAAATGTAATTAAATCTTTGAGTAAGGACAAAACGGGCATTATTTGCAGTTTCTATTTGCAAGCTAATGCCCTTAGTGAGTTGATGTCTAATTTTAAAATTGTGAACGTAAGGCTGGATGGACACAATGCCGCAATGTCTCTCTGAATTCAATCGTCCATGCAGGAATGGAGAAAGAATACAATTTACTGCAGCCTTTTTGTAGTGATAACTTCTTATGGGAGGGTAAACAGCTTTGTTCCGTAACGCGTTACGGCGCCAGTCTATGGGGCCTCCCTTTCTCTCACGCATACGGCAGCGGTAGGCAGGCTCATCCTCTCTCACTCTAACCCACAGCGCTAGCCGTATTTCAGCGTTCGTAATACCGAAGTAAGAAAGAGAGTTGGTCTGAAAGAGAGTGTCGGGGTGAAGGTAAGGAAAGGAATGCTCCGGTGGTTCGGGCATGTGGAAAAAATATATGATGAAAGAATGACTAAACAGATATACAATGCAAAAGTGGATGGATGCATAAGTCGCGGAAGGCCGCGACACACCTTCCATGATCAAATTGATCGTGTACTAGCAGAAGGTGATGTCAGGAGCCTTAAGAACAGACGAGCGTGCATGACAAGAGCTATGAATGTCAAAGAAGCAAGTGAGGTGTGTAAGAGTAAGCCTGTATGGCGCTCTGTTGTTCGTGCCTACCCCGCAAGGGACCTGGCGTGAAGTTATGTATGTAGATTAAATAATGATTCTAAGAATGTACTACATACAAAAGATTCTAAAATGCATATTCAAGAATTGTTACTAAGAATGAAACATATCGTTACGAGTCGCGATTCTCGAATTAAAATGCCGTTAGAATTACTAACGGCATTTTAAATCGTGCGTCTGGTTGTCCGATGACGGACGGGGAGATGACGGAATCACATCGAAGAGTTCAGCTGCACAATCTCCAAAGTGAATCCGATAGAAAACCGACAAGCTGGTAACCTTGCGTCATGTTCGTGACTGCGTTTTGTCCTCGAAAAAGTGGTTGTTGCCAACTTAGCTCTCCGCTCAATCGACTCTAGTGTTTCGAGTTGATAAAACAGGGTTGATATGAATGTCTATACACAAGTCTTCTTAAAAATAAATTGGTAATTTGTGTGGCGGTCTTCATTAAATAGTGGGTTCTGCATAACTTATAGATTTACCGATTAGAGTATTCAAAAACTTTACGAGACAAAAAAGAAAGCTTTCTATGTAATGTACCAAATTTGTTTAGCCTTTAGAAGCCTGTAGAAAACCAATTTTACAAGGATTTAGGGTGAGCGGTGCTATCTTTAACCATAAACCAAATCTATTCGTGGCGTCGGGTAATTCGATTACGTAAGCTGATAGAAATCGTTACAAGGTAACAAATCTGCTAGATATACTCGCAATTTCATTTGCGTGGGATTATGACAGACAGACAAAAATAGCTCGAACTTTTGGAGGGTTTGCGTAGGACCATGGGAAGCTCAACACGTAGAGGTCTCTTAGACAAATGTAGTGTTGGTGGCAGTTGTTTTTTATTTTAATAAAACGCGATATAATCTGGACTGTATGATTATTATTAACGTCATTTACAATTGAACTATATATAGAAGAATTATATAGATAGAGTGTGTATTGGTGCTATTAAACGTGATGTGAAGCGAATAAGTAAGTCCGACGCCTAACTGCTAGTTGTGTGAGCTATGGGCGTCGGCGTATGCGGGACGCGGAGGGAAGGTGTGCTCCGGCGGGTGGGTCAGAGAGCACCCTCTGTCCACAATATGTAGCGTGACACTGACCGGTGACTGTCCCTATCTACACCATATAAAAATGAACTCAAGGACAAGCCCCGGTAAGTGTAGAACTGCTAGTGGAGTTACAAATCGGAGACTATGGCGTCTGCCCGTCACAATGTTGAAGGAACATGGAAAAATGGGCAGACGGTGATTCGCCATTCCCTGCTTGGGCCCCTACAAATGCCAAGATTGACGAGGAACAACATGGCTGTGAGTGACTAAAGGGTGTCGAGAGGTGAGCTGCAGGTTCACTGAAGCTACTTCTGACGTTATGCCATTTATCACTTCCACACCTGGAAATTGAGTCTTAGTTCTAGCGAGTGGGCTCAGTACCGTCAGGCTAAGTTCAGAATCATGTCCAAGGTGCGGCTACTCAACTAAGGCACCACAACGCCTCCCTGCGGGTAGGATTATTATTCACATATATATTTTATTTTCTTGTTTTTTACATTTTTCTTATATCATATCTCTTATGAAATATGTACATTAATTTATTTTTTTTAAACTGATCTCCGCCGGCATTATAGCCTAAGGCTCATTAAAGCTCCAGACATAGGAATCTCCTAACTATTCGGGCCGTGTACAACAAAGCTGCCTTCTGCATCCGATTCTTCACAAAGCTACCAAGCGAGAGCCTTTCAAGGTGGCTGCCAAGGCTCTTCGCTATGGCGGATTTGCCCTAAAGCCCAGGAGGCCCGGGCCTAGGGTGGCCATATACTAGGGGCGGCCAGTCGTGAACAAAAAATTCACTGATGATAACAAGAAATAACTCAAAGTACGTAGATATTCTAAACGTTCGCGCACATCATGGTGGGCCAATAATAACCTTCCTAAATCTCTTTTGTACTTTTTATAAATTAAATATAGATAATGTAATGTGAAGTAATTATTTCGTTCAAGTAAATTCATTATGTACTCAATATGATGGGTGCTGAGAAAGGGGTGGCTGGTACTTAATATATGGCCTGGGGCCTAGGGCGGCCAAGACTGCAAATCCGCCACTGCCACTAACGGTACTATTTATTATTTATTTAGGTTTATGGCTTGGCAGCTAGGCCTTTAACCCAGATCTTAGTTTACAATATAGTTTCTTCATTTTCTTAATCCTATGTGTAGCACAGCTGAACGGAAGGTAATCAGCTAGTGCCATTCAACGGAGTTCTTGTGACAACTCAAAAGGCTATAGAGTTCACATTTCTCACAAAACACATAATTACTACTCATAAACTATCAATATCCTACAACTATTGTTCATTTTAGAGTAATTTTGTAAGAGTAAGTAATTTTTGGTGTTGCAAATGTCCATAGGCGATGGTAACCGCTGTCCATCAAGTGGGCCGTCTGCCTGTCTGCTGATCTCCTGCAATAAAAAAAATTACACATTTTTAGAAAATAAAACTGCACAGCACAACATCTCCTTTCAGCTCCCGCCAAAAAAAACTCCTAACGGTACTATGACTGTAGAGTCCAGGTTCCACATGGTGGTAACCTCGTGAGCAAGATCAATAATTATACTTTATTTGTTTATCTTGCTCGGCATTCATGAGGTTGGTATATTATTATTAAATGTCTAATATATAAAATTCTCGTGTCACAGTTTTGACCGATTTTGATGAAATTTTTTGTGCTTATCCGGTATCTATGAGAATCGGCCAACATCTATTTTTCATCCCCCTAAATGTTAGGGGTAGTCCACCCCTAAATTTTTTTATTTATTTTTACCGGGCAGGACGACGTCTGCCGGGACAGCTAGTCTAATATATAAAATTCTCGTGTCACAGTTTTCGTTGCCATACTCCTCCGAAACGACTAGACCGATTCTCATGAAATTTTGTGTGCACATTGGGTAGGTCTGAGAATCGGCCAACATCTATTTTTCATCCCTCTAAATGTTAGGGGTAGTCCACCCCTAAATTTTTTTATTTATTTTTAGACAAAATTTTTAATTTCTATTTTTTTATGATAGAGCATTAAAAGATACATACAACCCTAAATTTTCAACCCTCTACGATCAACCCCTATTTTTTACCGGACAGGACGACGTCTGCCGGGACAGGTAGTTAAATATTAATATTATAAATGCATAAGTTTGTTGGATGTTTGTTGCTCAATCACGCCTGAACGAGTGAACGTATTTGGATGAAATTTGGTACAGATATAGATTATAGTCTAGGCTAGAACATAGTGTATTTTTTATTTCGGAAAAGTCTACGGACCAAATGTAAGATAACATTAACGCGAGTGAAGCCTAGGGCGGAAGCTACTTTACCATAAAATATTGCCGTCATACAAACTCCAGTAAAACGTTGCGAATTTTCATAAAAATGTTTTTCGTTCAACTTAAATATTTACCGACAAAATGTTTCTCGAAACTTTTAAGTGGCCCTAAGTGGAGTGCGCTTAACTCGAAATGTGCGAAACAGACTCTTATTCATTACCCTCTTTCGCTTCTTTTGTTTTGAAAAAATATTCGAGGTGAGGAAAATTGAATTAATGCCTCAAAAAGTAACGCCACTCTAATGACTGGTTCACACGTAAAAAGAACGAATAAATGTCATGGGCAACTATTCAGACACAGTAAGTAGTAATATCTATAATATTGTTACGAGCTACACATGACTCGAATTAAAATGCCGTTGGAATTACTATAGAATTTATTAGAACTGTACAAATACGTATAAAACAGGTGCAAATATAACTGGGTACAACCAGTACAAACCGCACGATCCAATAACACGCGCAAAGTACGTCACTATATCGCTTATCGAATGTGTTACACCCGTTTTACTGGTATCGTAATCGTCACTTGACTGCCTCACCCCTCCCATTCGGGCATCATTTTATACTAAACTGTACAATAGAACAAAAGACCGCGTTGACTGAGGTTTTCCAGAAAACGTAATGTGCACACCTGGTTAATTATTCCTGCGAACGGCCAACAAAGTCGAAAACAACAACAATAGGCTATCAGGAGCCTTAAGAACAGACGAGCGTGCATGACAAGAGCTATGAATGGCAAAGTGAGGTGTGTAAGAATAAGCCTGAGTGGCGCTCTGTTGTTCGTGCCTACCCCGCAAGGGACCTGGCATGAAGTTATGTATGTATGTATATTGTCAATTGGATTTATTTTAAACACAAAGTAAACAAAATAATTCCAAGTGCGGGAATGGTAATAAGCCCGGTGTGCATTTCTTTGTGGGTATGTATCAATATAATAAAATGTACCTCAATAAAGAAGAATATATTGTCCACAGAGGCCCGAGCTCAGATATCTGGACCGACAGAGAAATACCTGAAGCCAGGTTCAACCTTACGGCTTCAATGTTCCGTGGTACAAACAACAGAAGCACCAGCTTTCGTGTTTTGGTAAGTACTATTCACCTTTCCACCTTTTGACAACGAACTATGATAGGTTCGTAGAGATAATCTTCTATACTATACATATAATAAAATTGTAGAGGTCGAATTTCTGTACAATAAAAAAAATGCTAAAACCCGAGTCAGGGGGTGTAAAAAGTGATATAGAACTAATTTAGATTTTTTAGAATTTTTTGTTTCTCTTTTTGTCTGTTTGTACCGGCAAATCTTCGAAACGACTGGACCAATTTACATGAAATTTTGTGTGGTGATAGCTTATGTCCCTGGTCAACATATAGGATACTTTTGATCCCGAAAAATTAAACAGTTCCCGTGGGATAGTTAAAAACCTATAATTACTTAAACAGCTTATAACAGACTGAATGTAACTTCTCTGCAACGTAACATAATAAAAGTTGGTTGATTTAAGTGAAATGGAATCTTTATTTGTATAAAACATGGATAACAAGGTTTTATCATATTGTTACGAGTTGCAGGACTCGAATTAAATTGCCGTTAAAATTACTATAGAAATTATTAGAACTATACAAACACGTATAACACAGGTACAACTATAACTGGACACAATCAGTTCAAACGTAATGCGCGGTTAAATAACACGCGCAAAGTCCGTCACTATATAGTTTATCGAATATACACAAAGTCTCCCTTACTCGTAACAATATACATATATAAGTGGTTAAAATATTTCCAAACAAACCACCTTGACGTTAGGTCAAACAACTTGAATCTAAGCAAAGACATTATTTTTTTGTTGTTCTTTTAAACAAGTTTTTCTTTTAATTTTCATATAAATCTTGAAAACTGCGCACTTCGATTTATTAGTTTTGTTAGCACCAAAAGATTTCATCTCACTATTTTGCTTGTTAAAATTTCTTTATTACTTTTAACTAGTTTTTTACAACTGATTGCTTTTCTTATTAATTTATGTTTTTAAATAAACGAATTTAAATATTTTTATTTCAACACTTTGTTGATATTGGTTCTTTTAGGAATATTCGAGATTTCTCTTATTCAATATGCATCAAAATTGGTTAATTTAGATTAAAGTCAGATAGCGGCATTCAAGCTTTATCACACTATATATTATGCACTCTATTTATTGCGTTTTATGGCATGTGTTACTAATATTATTACACTCAACGTCGCGTATTCACGCGACGTCGAGTGATCAATTTCACTATGTCAATTTGCGACGTCGAGTAATTAACATATGACAAATTTTAACTTATAGTAAGGCAAATGAACGGTCGGTAATATAATTTGGTTATCTCGATGTGCAGGTTGCATCGCGATGTTTTCCTTCCTTTCATTAATATGTGATAATTATATAAATATGCACTTAAGATGAGAAAACTATGGGGAACGTGAGTGCGCTAACCACTAAGCTATCACGGATTACCAGGACTTACCAGGATTTACCAGGGCTTGCCAGGGTTTACCAGGGCTTATCAAATTTTACCTGACCAAGTCTTATAGCGGCTTACTTTGAATTATAAGGTACATTACACATTTTATTTTTAACAACAGGTATCACAACAGCCGCATGATCAATTATGACGTTGAAAGGGGCATCAATGTGACTACAGACCCGCACAGAGGGTCTCCGACCTTCTCATACCAGCCACCAGCGTCTCCCATGCTGGAAACTATACCTGCGTGCCCAACAACGCCGTACCTGCTAGCATATATGTTCATATATTTAATGGTAAGTCGTTATTTATCGAGATAAATGAAATTAGATATCTCGAAATTAGATATGTCGAAACTCTCGGGCCATGGTGTCCAGAAGCCCATCGCCTTTATCAAGACCTATCAAACGGCTGATAGATGTCTCACGAAACCAAAACGCTGGCCTGTATTTTGGGCAACGCATAAGCATTGCCATACAACGTGGTAATGCGGCCAGCGTTTTAGGAACGTTCCCAACTGACGGTGATTTGGGACCTATTTACTATTTCTAGTTTCTATCTTTTATAAATTAAGTTGTATATATATGTCGGAGAAGGCCTCGTTCTAACGACATTTCCTTTAGTTATTGCAGGTTTAGTGGGCGTCATTAGGGTAAAATGCGAGCATAAAACACGATAGCCACGGTTTATACACTTTTAATTTAGATTCGATCAATATTTTGACATAGTTTAGAGCAAGCAGCAGGTTCAGGGCACCGCTCATACTTCCAACTTCAATACTTTCTTTAAAATTCTCCAAGGTCCAACTCGACCTGTGCCATCAACCAAATGTGCCACAAAAACTCCTCCGTCTACCGAAGTAGATACTACTAAAGTATAGAGGGCGTCTGACCCCGCTCCGAGCCATAAGCTCTGCTCTCATTGGTCGTTTGTTAAATTAGAATATTCATAACTTTTATAAGGTTAGAACGATCTTTAAGTTATAGAAACATTTAACAAATCTAATTAAATTAAATTAAGAGTTTTAGAAGTAATTAAAATGTAAACAAATGATATTGTGCGTTATACATCCAAACAACAATACATCGAATCCATAGCTTCCCTCCGACATATATATTATTAGCATAGGTTGTACTATTTACTAGATATCTCGTTCGTGCATTATTACATTTTTGAATAAATGAATGAAAGAATCATTATTTGTATAAATACAGGTATTTTATATATTACTAGCTGTCCCGGCAGACGTCGTCCTGCCCGGTAAAAATAAAAATAAAATTAGGGGTGGACTACTCCTAACATTTAGGGGGATGAAAAATATATGTTGGCCGATTCTCATAGATACCGGATAAGCACAAAAAATTTCATCAAAATCGGTCAAGCCGTTTCGGAGGAGTATGGCAACGAAAACTGTGACACGAGAATTTTATATATTAGATTAAATTTATATTTATATAAATAAAGTTAACAACTAAAAATACATAATTTTTAGTTGTTAATTTTATTTATATAAATATAAATTTGTATATACACTTTTTTATTGCAGGAGTTCAGCAATCAGGCAGATAGACCACTTGATGGAAAACGGTTACCATCGCCTATGGACATTTGCAACACCAAAGGTGCTACTAATGCGCTGCTGCTCTCTTAAGGGAGACTGGAAACTGGTCACTAATGCCGGAACCCAACTCGAGGTTGTTATGGCGACATACTTTAAAACAATGGGTGATATCCATCCAGTTGGGCAAATGCCCTGGCAAAACTTTATTAGTATGAATATTGATTTCTATATATACTTTATTTGTATAAATTTGAAGATATTACATAAACCTTAACAATATAATTACGAATCTTTAAAAACAAATTGATTGTACGTCAAAATAAAGAAATCAAATTAATTCCAATTTTCATCTTTAATGCAGCCTTATCGCTTAAAGCCAAAAGCTTCCAAGCAACCTCGCTTGGTTGCCTGGAAGTGATCGCCGTTAGCGATAAGGCTACCTGTTGTTTTTCCAGAAAGTATTGTATTTATGCATTTGATTTTTGAAATACTCTAATTTGGAAAGCAATAAAGTAATATCTAATTTAATCTAATTTATTACTTTTACCTTCATAATTCTTAGACTGTGAGGTACGAAATTAATAATAAGGAAGACATTTTTAGCTCTTTTGTTAAAAGAGAAACCTTTTTCTCTATATAATATTCCAATGGGAAGAAAACAGAAAATACATAATGAGAAATCTAAAAGAAAAACAGAAAGGAATGCAAAATATTCATGATAGTCTAAACGATTGCTCCGGTTTGGGTTAAAGCAAAAATCGCAAATTCGATGTCGCCCATTCAAACCGAGGGTTCTCAATCAAAGACCACTTGCTGCGGAATATTTGAAATGCAAGGCTTAATCGCTCACTGTGAGTGGAAAAACGCGGCGTTTACTTTTGACGTTCAACGGTTCATAGCAGGCGATTAAGTCGATAGAAATTCGGTGTTGAATTTAACTGACTTAATGTTTTAATTAATAGTATAGTTTTACATATGGATTTTAAACGTGTTATTCCACAGTAAGTCATGGGAGAGTAATGGCTAGCTCAATGGGCGCTGGTTCGATCCTGGCCGGAACGCATGCACCACTTGGTCAGTTTTCTGATCCAATGTGAAGGAAAAAATCGTGATGCAACCGGCACATCGAGATAACCGATGTGTCAAATCTGTCAAGCCACCTTGGACAAGCGTGGAGGGTGTAATGTCCGTTCCCCCTATAATGGGAGGCCCGAGCCAAGTAGTGGGAAATTTATGGGCTGATATTTTAATATTATAATCAACAGTATGGTTCTAACAAATGGATTTAAAAATTACTAGAATGGTACCCAAAGACGAAAAGATATGCAGGGATCGTCTAGCCCAAAGATGTAAGAATAGTTAAAAATACATAGTAGTAGTATTATGGATTTGAAAAATCTAATTTTTTGAGGAGATCAACGTCGCAGAAAAGTAGTCAAAACAGCTACCAATATTATTTTTTTATAATAACAACAATATTGTATTTACTATTAATAAAACTAGTAAAGACAGTTCTTAAAATTAACTATACAAACTTTTTACAAACCATTACTTAGTTTCTGCTATTCATATTTTCATCTTATATATTATTATATCGTGTTTATAAAATATATTTATATCAGAGCAGCTCAAATATATCATTATTCATACATATTTATACATATTTTAACTGTGTAGGAACGGAGAAAGTATACAATTTCCTGCGGCCGGGCGGCCTGTCTTAAGAGTCGACAAAACAACCCATACCTAGATGGTAGGGTATTTGCTCGACTGGATGGCGACCACCCCTGGTCTAGAGTATGCTGCCATAACAACCTTGTGTTGTGTTCTGGCATTAGTAACCAGGTTCCAGTCTCCTTTAAGAGAGCAAATGCGCATTTATGGCACCTTTGATTGTTGCAAATGTCCATAGGCGATGGTAACCGCTTTTCATCAAGTAGGCTTGTCTGCTAAACTTCTGCAATAAAAATAAAAATCAAAATAAACATCAATGTAATATAGTTTAGACAATATCTGGTTTATTATTTAT
Source organism: Dendrolimus punctatus (assembly GCA_012273795.1). Classification (NCBI taxonomy): domain Eukaryota; kingdom Metazoa; phylum Arthropoda; class Insecta; order Lepidoptera; family Lasiocampidae; genus Dendrolimus; species Dendrolimus punctatus. Next base: position 7,604,332 of record CM022551.1, on the reverse strand, counting down.
TTCTACACAAGCGTAATATAACTAAATACTTTTTGAAGTTTCCGCCAGAACGCCTATTATGGAAATGAGTACGAAAAGAAAAAAAACACCCAATATAAAACCGTCGCGTTTTTCAACCGCAGTCAGCTGCCAGAAAATTGCTTTGATTTCTAATATCAAAAGATTGCGTGGGCTCTTTGTATTCTTTCACAAAAAGGGCAATATTACACTTAACGGTCTGGAACAAACAGTTTTTAAGCGAACCGCCCATTTGGACAAAATGGCCGCTACTTAGTCAAACATCGTTTTATTGTTTTCCTTTAAGCCATTCTTTAAGTCCATTTATAGAATATAATATAATCTATATATATAAAAGAAAGTCGTGTTAGTTACACTGTTTATAACTCGAGAACAGCTGAATCGATTTGGCTGAAAATTGGTTGGGAGGTAGCTTAGAACCAGGAGACGGACATAGCATATTTTTTATCCCGTTGGAACAGGTAGGTGGCGCTGAGATCGAGTTCTAGAATCCTCCTAATCACCTGGACCAATTTTGATTTGATTTTGTTTTTGTATGTTTGAGTGGGTCCCCAGACGGTAGGTGGCGCTGGGATCGGGTCTTAGATTTTTATTTTTTCATAGCAGGACAACGTCTGCCGGGGCCACTAGTATTAGTATAAGATAAGAACTATGTAACATTTAGTTCGCAATAAAAATGATTTGATTCGTTTTGGTTTTTCTAGCTACTTTTTACTTTTCATTCAACAATTTCTTCTCATTACAGGCGAGAACCCCGCAGCGATGCAATCTTCATCAACAAGCTTCGTCTTACACCAGCAATGTTCGTTAACGGCACTTATAATAATACAGCAAATTATTCTACGGTGACAAAACTCCAACTAAATTTAAGCCCTACTCGCTAGAAAATACAGTCCATTTTTGCATCGCATGAATGTCTTTAATAAAGACAATTTTATAAGGCAGCCATTCTTAGACAATTAAGTCATTTTGTACTTAATTTTAAGCTCATGTGACGACGTAATGTGTAATTTTGTATATTTGTGTTGGTTTAAACCTTTGATATTAAACGATGTTTACTTTCAGTGGTCTGTATGACCGGCATGCAGGGAAGGGTTTTTACATATAGTAGGTGGAAAAAACCGACTTTTTTTGAGGTTTGAGTGAAGAAAATTTAGTTTTCGATGTTTTAAAAACTCTAAAGTAATGTAATGCATTAGCAAATTTTAAAATTTATGAGCGATCTTTTAAAATTCAAATTTTGAACTGAAACTTTCAGAAACGTACTGTTTTTGATCTATAAATATATAATGAGTAATGAGAGAAAAAAAATGAGAAAACAAATTAAGTTTTTGACGATTCTTGAAATCTTAAAAAATTGGAGAGACCTCTTAAATTTTTTTTAGATCTTAAGACATCAAACACTATTTTTTTTTTTTACTCGAGACTCAAAAAAAGACGATTGTTTGTGCTACCCTAATATATACGTATAAATATCCGTACAGAAACGCAGAAAGAATACAATTTCTTGCGTTGTAAGAGGCGACAAAACAACCCATATCCAAGTGGTATTTGTCGATCTGGATGGCTACCACCCCCGGTCTAGAGTATTTATGTTCCGGCATCAGTAGCCAGATTCCAGTCTCCCTTTAGAGAGTGTCAGTATATTGATAGCACCTTTGGGGTTACAAATGTCCATAGACGATGGTAATCGCTTTCTATCAGATGGGCCGTCTGGCCGTTTGCTGAACTCATACAATAAGTTTCAAAGAAAATTTTACTCACAATTCAATTCATTTTTTCTCTCTGTACATTCTATATGAGTGTATTACTTCTAATGACGCTAATGCGGGATGTGGGAGATTTCTTGTTTCATTGGGCGCTTTTGTTTAGACTGTTTCCATTGATCCTCAGAGCCTATTAATGAAGGTTTTTGTTGCTGAAGAACAGTAGACAGACTGACGACCCATGTAGAAAGTGGTGACCATTGTCTATGGGCATTTGCAACACCGAAGGTGCCGCCAATATACCGACCACGAATGGAGGAGTGGAACTTGGCACTAAAAGCGGAACACAGCTCGAGGTTGCTATAGCAAGTTTGACTAAGCAAATATCTTACCACAGATAATGGTTGTTTGTTTTATTACCGTTCCTAAACGACGGTTCTGTATTCTTTCTCCGTTCTTAGACGGTGGGACTGTATTCTTTTTCCGTTCTTCGACGGTGGTTTTGTATTATTTTTCCGTTTTTAGACGGTGGTTCTGTATTCTTTCTCCGTTCTTAGACGGAGGTTCTGTATTCTTTCTTGTTCTTAGACGGTGGTTCTGTATTATTTCTCCGTTTTTAGACGGTGGTTCTACATATATTCTTTTTCCGTTCTTTGACGGTGCTTCTGTATTCTTTTTCCTTTCTTGCGTGGAGGTGTGGAAGTTGTCTATAGACGTGCCAAAAGGCCCGTAGCCGACAGAGTTTCGATTAATCGATAAAGTCCGAATGCTGGGCGCTGCTTAAATTATTCTTCATAAAGGTAATCAAAGTGTTGTTATAATCACTTGTTTTCCTTGTGTATTTATTATCCTTGAAAAAGTAATATAACATTTTATACTAAGACAGCATGAGGTGATTAAAATGTTGAAAATCATATTTAAAATTGAATAAATTAAAGACATTTATTCGACGCGAATTTAATTATAAAATAATTGTAAAAATAAATGATTTTAATACTCATTGTAATGTGTGTAAGCGATGGATGGGAATAGTTAAAATATTTGTTAAACTACCAACGTAAGGATGGGAGCACAGTAGGAGTGGCGCAGGAGCAGAATTCGCGAGCGGGTGTATATGTTCTATTTGGAGAGGTTAGAAGTTTCAAGTGACACTTTGTTAGAAGTTTAACATAATTAGATTTATTTTATCCTAAGTTTTTCACTTGAGGAAAACAAATATATATTATATACAGAGTAGGGTGGCGCAAAAATACCGACTATTTTATTTTTTGAGTCTCGAGTGAAAAATGTTGGTTATTGATGTTTTAAGAACTCGCACCAAACGACAGCATTTTTTTTTTTTTTAATTAAGATTTTATAAATGGGCAGGAACCGATGTTTTTAATTAATTTTTTCTCGTTGCGGTATAATTTTAAAGACGCAAAATAATAAATTTTTGAAAGATTCAGTTCAAAATCTGAATTGTAAAGTCGCTCATAATTTTTTATAATTTACTTGTGCATTATTAGCTCGAAAAAATCGAATGTAATGGCACTAGTAAATTAAAAAAAATTATGAGCAATATTTTAATATTAAAATTTTGAACTGACATTGTTTTACTCATTTTTTTTTAAAGTAGGTTTTTGCGCCCCCTAATACAGGTAAATAATATTCTTTATGCCAGGTTCTCTGGAAGAGATCGCTTTGAGCTATCTCGCCGTCTGTTGATTTGTCAAGAAGTATAGTAACTATGAATTTAGACTCACTCAAATACCAATTATTTTACACCTTGGGTTACATATATTATTAAAGCTTAAGTAGGGATCCCTGATTTTTTCTTCTAATAAATATACCTATATTAATTTAGGATAATGTATCATTCTAACGGTGAAAGAAGTTTTGAAATCAGTCCAGTAGTTTTTGGGTTATACGTTACAAACATACAAAGACACAAATCTCTCCTCTTTATAATATTAGTATAGATGACAATACAATAGGCGTTTAAAACGCTTCGTGAATACTGTGTTTATGAATGATATGTATTTCGCTCGTCCTTCATCCGTTTCTGCTCGTCGCGCTGCTCCTACTGTATCTCTACACTAAGCAATCATCTGAATGCGGTGTAGTCTTTATGCGGTTTTGTCATGATGCGGTTTTTACACCACGCGGTTCACAGAGACCCTTTTCCTAAACCAGGGAATCAGCCCAACCCGTGTACGGGAGATCTATGTACAATCTAATGTAGTATGTCTTCTGCCGCATTCTCATTTATTCTTTTAACACAGATGAAATGTTTTCTGGTGAATAGTAAATACGAAAACATTGTTTTATTATTGATTTTATTTTTATTTTTTATAAATAATTGAATTTAAAGTGGAATAGTGAAACTAAGTTTTGATGTCCCATGTGCAGTTGTAAGAGTTTAGCTAACGAAAGTAGATAATTGAATTAATCACATTATTTTATAAGGCAACACTAATACAAGATTCAATGTTATCAAAACATTGTCGTTATTATTTTAAGTTTTTCCCAAAATTGTGTTTCGGGATTTACGAGTTTAAAACATGCATATAACCATAAAAACTTAAATGCACCATTTATGATTTGTAACGATTTCCAAATTCCAGGAAAAAAGCTAGTGAAAAATACGCTAAATTTAAAGAAAACAATTTATGCATTGCATAAATACTCTATGGTAATTTGGAGTGCCATAATGTATTTATAAGTTTAGTCTTTCTCTTTCAGTCTCTACTTTCATTAGTCGAACTCTTTTGTTTTAAAGAAAACAAGCAAAATATGAACATTGATAAAATTAAAATGTATGTCTTTATCATGTATGACATTGATTGTTGCGGACAGAATCACCCCCCTGACCTCTCCCCCGTAAACCCCGTACGCCCACGCCCTGCCTACCGCGGAAACGTAGCTCGCTCCTATAGCTGCTAAGCGTCTGCATTTTTGTAGTAATTTAGTAAGCGCGGAGCGAGCCTACGGCATCCTTCGTAATTTGAATATACTTACACAAAGAAAAGTAACACACAAGGAAGACTAAGGAAATCCAGAAGATCAACGAGCATTCTAAAGACTCTACAGCCAACGGACTCTCAGCGTGACTACGTGGATCTTGAAGACCACCAGTGCATTGATTAGTGCCGCTCGTATTAATCGGTGTAATCAATATAATTAGTGCTATCTGCGTTCAGTGCAACGTCCGGGGCTAGTGCTAAGTTGTGTCGGTTAAACTCGAACGTGCCGTTTGATACAGTTGTGCCTGATCGCACCTATTGCTGTTGTAGCGCCTATAAATAAATACAGTAAACTCGCTAAGGGGTGTTTGATTTAGGGCGACCCCTGCCCCCACACCCGACATTGATGATTATTATATTTTTTTATCTCGTAAGATGTTGTTACTTCTTTAAGATTATTTTTTATAAACGTATTTATTCATTTACAAAATGAAGCAGTTAAGAATTTTAATTATTACCATATTTTTTATTCTTTAGACGATTGTCTCTTTCCAAAGCCGTAGTCTACGTACGGCGTGGCCACCCACCCACGAATGCTTTCTTCTGTTGAAGGTGTGAGCTTCTCCCACTATTTAAATTCACGCGCGTTTAGTGTACAGTGCGATGCATATATATGTTCGGAGACGCCAAAGTGCGAGCCTCGCCGCCTTCTGTGATCCATGTCACACGTACGCAAATCGTACGCTTTCCATCGACAGCGCTATTGTGTTATCAGAATATTGTTTTTGTGTAAAATTTATTGTATTTTTTAAGTCAATAAATCTTTTTCTTTCTTTATTTATTTTACGGATATCCTCATTTCTGATTCTATCTATAAGAGACGCTTTTTTTTACATGAGGAAATGCGTTGTCGCATCGTCAGCCGCGCGGGGGGGATCATGCGCGGCCGGTATGTGGGGCTCCCCGACGCCGATTAATCAATACGACCAGCGCCGGTATACCCACTAAAACCTCATGGGAGCCTTCTTCCGTCTAGCGCCGGGGTCACGGTACATGCGCGAGCTTAACCCGCAACCCCGGTAGCGGCTGGCCGCCTCGTAAACAGAGGCGGCCTCTCCTGTGTGCGGGCCGGGGAGTGACGTTTCCCCGGCCCTGAGAGGGACGCGCGGCTGCCTCTCGCGCCCTCTCGCGGCATTAGTGCGGGCGGAGGTCTTTCTGATCCCCCAGACCTCGACGCCCGCTGCCGCCCGCTCGTGGCTGCCAGGAGTCACGGGCGCTATCCTCCTTCGATGGGGGAGGGGGAGGCTGCGAGGATTACTCCTGCGCCTTCTCCCCTCCCTCTCCTTCGTCCCCCCTCGTCGCCTCGCGCTCTCAGCAGCGTCAGCGGCGGGGGGGGGGGTCTTCGCGATAGGGGAGAGGGAGGTTGCGAGGATTGCTCCTGCGCCATCACCCCCACCTCTCCTTCCTCCCCCTCCTCGCCGCCTCGCGCTCTCAGCAGCGTCAGCGGTGGGGGGGGGGGGGCTTCGAGATAGGGGGAGGGGGAGGCTGCGAGGATTACTCCTGCGCCATCACCCCTCCCTCTCCTTCCTTCCCTTTTCCCCGCCGCCTCTCGCTTACAGCAGCGTCAGCGGTCGGAGTCGGGGGAGGTCACCTAACTTCGGAAGGGAAGAGTGTTTTGGGAGAAGGTTTGGAAGGAAGGGAAGGCTTTTAGGATGAGGAGGCGGAAAGGTGGGACACCACTGTCACGGAGTGAAGGGGGGAATGTGACAGTGGCCGTTCGGGGCCCCGGGGACGCATCCCCTTGTACCGCTTCCTGGACGGAGGGGAGTCCAGGGCGGCACCCCCTGGGGGATAAGAGACGCTTTAGGCAACTTTCTCCATAGCCCGTTGAGCGACTTTAAATTTCTGGACTACCCCCACCGTCATTATCCAATTGACATAATTATTTGTTGTTAATTTATAATGATAAATGTTATGTTATACTGTTCTATGTATTTCCAGTGAATATCACTTTAAAATTGATGTGAATAGTTTAAAAAAATCATTAGATTTATTTGTGATAATAACCGCTCATAAAAACTGTCATTGTTAATATATTGTAAATATATATTGTATTTATGTTAATTAAGTCGAATATAAATATAAAAATAATTGTTCATTTTTATTTGTGTTTTAATATCTTCCCTTTTTAAAGTAGGTAAAACTGGAAAGCTCATAAAATTATGATATCTATCCATCCGCCTGGTGGTGGTCTGAAAAGTTTCTGACCTCAACATGAAATGGCACTCGTGAATAAAAGCCAGTGAATTTCGTTTTTCATCGGTCGTATGAATGAATGAATCTTTATATGTATAAATGCAGGTACTCCATTGAAATTTTACAATTTAAGGGCCGAATATTGCATTTGTTAGAGGACGCAATTTTATTTTTGGGACATGTGTGAGGGGTCAATAGAAGCTTAACCTCAAGTTTGTGGGGTCGCACCCTTGTCCCCCGGCCGCCATCTTGGAAAAAGTGGTGAAAATACTTTTTTCGCGATATCTCTATCATTTCAAATAAAAAAAATATAACATTTCTAAATTTATAAACATAGTTTGATTAATTATATATTAAATGCATCAAAGAAAAGATTAAATCAGACGTCAGAGCTAAAAGTATAAATATAATCATTTACCTAAGAAAATCCCTAATGTCACAAAAATACCTTTCCATCAGCCAGGTGGTAAGGCATTTGCCCGACTGGATGGCTACAACCCCTGGTCTAGAGTATGTCGCCATAACAACCTTGAGTTGTGTTCCAGCATTAGTGACTAGGTTCCAGTCTCCCTTAAGAGAGCAGCAGCACATTTGTAGCACCTTTGGTGTTACAAATGTCCATAGGCGATGGTAACCGCATTCCATCAAGTGGGTCATCTGCCTGTCTGCTGATCTCCTGCAATAAAAAAAATTAGATTACCGACACAAATCTTGCCTCGCGGCTGGTTATCGCTCGACTGCCTCAATTCTCAATTGGGGCATTACTTTATACTGTACAAATACAATATGTCTTCTCAGCCGCGTGGACTGAATTTACTACAGTCACACCTGGCTAATGACTACCATAAAAGATTATAATACACAAAGGTATGTTTTTCTAATAACAAATTTTAAACACAAAGTAAACAAAAGAAGTTCAATATTGCCGAAAGGTAATAAAATGTGTTTTTATTACCTTTCGACATATACAGATATGCATGTGTGAATTTGTTTTCAACGTTTGTAAAATGATGTATTTTCACAAATGTAAAAAGATGAACAAAATATTTTTTTTATCGCACGACTTGAGCAGACAGGCAGACGGAGCACCTGACGGAAAGCGGCTAACATCGCCTATAGACATTTGCAAAACCGTTATTGATGCAACTAATATATTTGCTAGGTATGTCTTAAAAGCTTTCTAGTTTATGTGACCCCAATTCTACTTAGATTGCCTGTATTTTACTGTATCTTATTTGGGACACGAGAGGGTATTGTTTGTTATATAATTAGGTTCTAAGAAATAGAATGGACGTGCAATGCCTTACTAAAGCCATTCTTGTTATAAATACCTAGCGATGTAAGAGCTCGGATTTATCCAATGTTTTTTTATCTAAAAGTTTGTTCTCCTTATGACGTTTGCACGCCTATCAAGTTACAAATTTCTTGGTAGTAAAGCACATAAAACGAATTAAATCATTGTCGTACTTCATTGTTGTGACATAATAGTGATGTTCTGTGATTCATGTATCGCACAAAGCACACATGGCTGCACTTCGAAGATGTGCAACAAAAGCCGTTCTAAATCGGATTGTTCAAAATTTATTTAATGAGCTTTCAGTTACCATAAACCGTTCGATTAAGGTTAAAATTACCATTACCGTATTATTTTTTATTAAAATTACCGTTCGATTAAGGTTAATTAGACCTGACGCTTGCGACCCCCAAGGCTTTAAGTCTAATAACGGGATGGCACGTGTCGAAAGAAGCATCGTGTTCCGATCACAGGTGGATCCGCTATGACTTACAACAAACTAGCACTTCGGCGTCCCCTAGAAGGTGCCCAAAGAAAACTGACCGGTCACTCTATAAACAACTTATAGTGCATGAACTGGACAAACAATCATCAACTGCCAGGCTGTTGAGTACGGCGCTGATTGAACAGCAGGTAGACATTTTGAACGCTACCATTATAAACTGCTACCATAAGGCCTGTCCCCTAAAGGCACCCTGTGCCAAGGCTGACAGTAATGGCTGGTGGGGCAAAGAACTCGAAAAACTGCGCGTAAAGGTCAGGAGAGCCTTTAACAAAGCAATGAACACAGGTGCGGATAGGGATTGGGATACCTACAAGGAAGCCAAATCTCTATATAAAAAACGCATCAGATACTGGAAATCCAATTCATGGAGGAAATTTTGCGAAAGCATTAACTCCACACCACAAACGAACCGTGTTAGGAAGTTACTGGCCAAACAGGGCCCTTGTGCTGTTGGTAACCTACGTAGGTACGATGGCACAATGACCCTGAGCCAGGAGGAATCGAATACGGTACTTTTACAAACACACTTCCCGGGGTGTAGAATAGAACAAACTTCTAGTCGTTTGGAAATCAACTCTTCAGTTACAGAACACTGCTGGCAAACTGCCTGCGAGATCGTTACCTTTAATAAGGTGAAATGGGCGGTTGACAGCTTCCAGCCTTTTAAGTCAGCAGGAAATGATAACATTTTTCCGGCGCTACTACAATGGGGCGGGGAAAACTGATTTCCACCCTAGCATGCATCTTTCAGGCATGCCTGGCACATAAATACATTCCCCTTGCCTGGCGTGAAGTCAGGGTTATCTTCATACCTAAGCAAGGTAAGAGTGATTACACTAATCCGAAGTCGTTTAGACCGATAAGTCTGTCGTCGTTCCTCCTTAAAACTTTGGAGAGACTATGCGACAGGTATCTTAGAGACAATGCGCTACGCAATCTACCCATTCACAAGCACCAACATGCTTACTGTCCTGGCAGATCTACCGAGTCTGCACTCCATCAGGTGGTAGGTAAAGTTGAGTCGGCTCTACACAATAAGCTGGTCTGTCTGGGTTGCTTTATAGACATAGAGGGGGCCTTTGACAGAACCAATTTCACCAGCATCGATTTAGCGCTCCGCAGACACGGAGTGGAAACCCTGCTAATCGACTGGATAATTAACATGTTAAGCAACAGATTTATAAAGGTTGGGGAAGACACGAAAGGTGCCCATGTGGTTCGAGGCTGTCCTCAAGGAGGAGTACTTTCCCCACTTCTGTGGAACCTGGTTGTGAACGATCTCATTTCCATATTAAACAGTCAATACTTTTACACAGTTGGCTACGCTGACGACATCACCATACTAAATGTAGGTAATAATGCCAGCATGGTGTGTGATAGGCTGCAGGCAGCTCTGCGCGTAGTGGAGAGGTGATGCATCGAGCATGAACTCTCTGCCAACCCACAGAAAACGCAGGTTGTTCTCTTCACAAACAAAAGAGTATTAGGTAACTACAGACTACCGACCCTCTTCGAAACCACACTTCAATTATCAAATGAGGTAAAATATCTTGGGATAACCCTAGACAACAAGTTAAACTGGAGCAGTCATGTTGACAATAAAGTCAATGCATCTAGTGTGACCTTATGGCAATGCCGTAGGATGATCTGTAAGCGATGGGGACTTCATCCCAAACTCTTTCTATGGCTCTATACAGCTGTGGTCAGACCCATGCTAACTTATGGTTCTGTGGTTTGGTGGACAAGGACTAAGCTTACGACCTGCACGACCAAACTTCAGAGGCTACAAAGACAAGCGTGCTGTGCTGTGACGGGATGTATGAGGACTACGCCCACCGCGGCCTTAGAAATAGCTCTTAGCACACCTCCACTGCACCTGTTCGTACAACAAGAGGCAGCAATGGCGGCACTAAGATTAAAACACCTGAAAACTCTTAAGTTTGATAAGGTAAGACATTTCAGCATTCTCTCGGAAGCCTGGTCCAACTCACCTCTAGTGGAAGCAGTCAGTGACAGAATAGAGAAGGCCTTTATTTTCGATAAAAAATACAAGGTTGAACTCGAGGAAGGTAACGACAGTTTTCTTTCCCATCATGAGCTTAACCTTTATACGGATGGGTCAAAGACTAGCTCGGGCTCAGGCACGGGAGTCTTCTCGGAAGACCTAAATATTAGCATATCCGAGCCCCTGGGTAAGTTTAATTCAGTATATCAAGCAGAGAGCATGGGAATCCTGCTTGCAGCTAAAGCAATCGTAGCTAGAGATGTCAATGATCATTGTATCAGAATACTCTCTGATAGCAGATCGGTACTACAAGCCCTTAGTAGCAAGGTTATTTACTCAAATTTAATATACGCATGCCACTCGGCTCTAAATGAGGCGGCAGGTAAGAACAATACCTTGACCCTTCAATGGATCAAGGGACACAGTGGTGCCCGAGATAATGATGCGGCAGATCAACTGGCAAGGAGAGGTTCCGAAACCCAACCGGTTGGACCGGAACCTTTCCTGCCTTTGCCACATAGTTGGTTTAGAAATCACATAAACCAAAGGACAAGGGCACTACATCAACAACTTTGGCACAAGCTGGAGGATTGCAGACAAGCTAATTTGGCAATGCCTCGAGTAAACCTGCGTTTCTCCAGGAACATCTTAAAGCTCAGTCGGTCCAGGCTGAGACTAGTTATTAGCGCAGCCACTGGACATGGCAATTTTAACAGACATCTTTTCAATATAGGTGTCACCGACAGCCCCCTGTGCAGAGCATGTCTGGAGGCAGAAGAAACAGACGCCCATGTCCTGCTTGAATGCGGAGGGGTGGCACAATACAGGGCGAAGTATCTGGACGCCCTAGGTGGCCTCCGCGAAGTCTTCAGCAACGTCAAGAAGCTGGTCGACTTCCTGGAGGAGCTGGGCTGGATGGAGTAAACCCTCATCCACCCTCGCACGCAAAATAGGCGCTTTGTCGTCGAGTTGCGGAAACCGCCCGTTTGCAAAAGAAGAAGAAGAAGAAGGTTACAATTAGACCATTGTTCTTATGTATTTAACTGACTTTCTACCAGTTTACAATCCTTGTATACAACAGTATTTTTAAGGTTTATACTCAAAACGAAATAGTTGACTAAAACCAGTTGTAACCATGCAAATTCATATTACAAATTTCGTCGAATTATTGCATCGTACATTTAATTAATTTCTCTTTATATTAATTTCTTTATTAAGTTAATAATGTTAATTTATTTTATATGTTTGATACAGTATGCTGACCTTAGTGCAATAGATATTAAAGCCTTATTATTTATTTACATTTATTCTTCTTTAAATTAATTATAATTTTTCAAACTACAAAATATCAAATTGCATGTAGGGTTTGCCTATAAGTAATTACTGCAATACTAATGTTTTTTTATAAAGCTATGTTCATCCTTGGTATTAGTGCAATTAATTGTTGGTGAACCAAATAAATATATTAAATAAACGGTATAGATTAGGTATTTCTAAACCAATTCCAAGTCTTAGTTAAAGTATCCCTTCTATAATCCCTATCCCTATTAATATTATAAATGCGAAAGTAACTCTGTCTGTCTGTCTGTTCCGTTTTCACGTAAAAACTACTAGACCGATTTGGCTGAAACTCAGTATATATGTTTTCGATACCGAGAATGAACATAGGATACTTTTTATCCCGAAAAGTGGGATAGTTTCTGGGTTAAAAATATTTTTGTCTTTCTGTTTGTTATGCTTTTACGGAAGAACTACTGGACCGATTTGGCTGAAATTCGGTACGTATGTAAATTAAATACTGAGGATGGAGAAGGGATAATTTTCATTTTGGCCTTTTTGGTAATTTTGGTTGTTTTGGCCTATTTGATCATTTTGGCATTTTTGGTCATTTTGGCCTTTTTGGTCATTTTGGCCTATTTGGTCATCTTGACCTATTTGGTCATTTTGGCCTTTTTGGCCATTTTGGCCTATTTGGTCATTTTGGCCTATTTGGTCATTTTGGCCTATTTGGTCATTTTGGCCTATTTGGTCACTGTGGCCTTTTCGGTCATTTTGGCAATGTCGGTCAGTTTGGCCTTTGGTCATTTTGACCATTTGGATTATTTTGGCCTTTTTGGTCGTTTTTGCCTATTCCGTCATTTTGGCCTTGTCAGTCACTGTGGTCTTTTGGTCAAGTTTTGTAATTTATTTTGTTGACATATAGACGGGGGATGGTATAATTAGCGATATAAAATGAAGTGAATCTTCCGTGGGCATATACATAAAAATATAATATAATATAACCTGTAGCACTTGCTCTTTAAACAAGAGACACGCACTAGAACTCTAGTAATATTATAAATGTGAATGTAAGTTTGTTTGTTACGCTTTCACACAAAAACTACTGAACCGATCATCATGAAACTTTGTACACATATTCTAGGAGGTATTAGAAGTAACATAGGATACTATTTATGCAAAAAAATCCATGCAGACGAAGTGGCGGGCAGAAACTAGTGTTTTATAAATCAGACCTCGTTATTAGCTCAGAAAGAAATAACGCAAATAAATAAGACAGAAATGCATTACTTTATGGAGAGCCTTCTATTATTAACTACATTTCATTTGTCCAAACATGATACTATTAATCTTGATTCTTCGTGTTACATCTTGACATACTATTATTGTCTTTCATTTGTTTCTTTCTCCATACGGAGGGAGCGATAATGGTTAAATTCTGCGACAGAGTTTTCCTCGTTTATAAATGGAAAAATAACACTTACTTTTGAATTTAGGGTTATTAAAAAAACACAACACGCACTGGTTTTGTTGTGGACGTTGAAGAGAGGTATCGTGATTTTATATAAATATTTATTTTATTTTATTTTATTGCAGGAGATCAGCAGACAGGCAGACGGCCCACTGATGGACAGCGGTTACCATCGCCTATAGACATTTGCAACACCAAAGGTGCTACGAATGCGCTGCTGCTCTCTTTAGGGAGCCTGGAACCTGGTCACTAATGCCGGAACACAACACAGGGTTATTATGGCGGCATACTCTAGACCAGGGGTGGTCGCCATCCAGTCGGGCAAACGCCCTACCACCTGGCTGTGGGTTGTTTTGTCGCCTCCTGCCTTTTGTGTAATTTCTAACATATGAACTCAATAAACACAACAATGGATATTAATACGTGTGGCTGCGACTTAACAGTCTAATACAAGAATTTTAAGTAGTGGGGTAGTGAAATGGGGAGGGAAGGAGGCACACTTGCCTTTACAACAACTCCTAAGGTCCGGTCCATTTTTTTTTTAACAAACATAACCTCACTTATTTTCACTGATTTTTTCGCTAATATTGCACTTCTATCATAGGTCCAAAGTGAAAACTTCTTTCAAAGTTAAAAAAAAGCCAGTAATCAACATAAAAAGAGCCATAATAACCAAAAACCAGCTTAATTGGATAAAAATGAAGAAAAAACACAATAGAGCACATTCATATACACTACAAGAGTAAGCATTCAAATTCTTATCTATCTAATCTAATTTCAAATTTAATTGACGCATAATTACAAATTAAGTGCCGCGGAAGCGGCGGGCGAGTGCCAGAACCGACTGTTAATACCATTTATTTTAGACACAAACAGTCGGTTTGTTTAGGTTATATTTTGACCAAAGCGCCAGAACCGACTGGTAACCATTTACTATTTTTTTATACACACAAACAGTTACGACGCCTTAAAAGTCTCGCATGAAACATTTGTTTTATTTAATAATAATTTAATAATTTAGTGGACGACTAGCAAGGTGGTTTTTAAAATGCCAATGAATCAATATATTAATGATATCAATTTTTAAATACATTGCTGAACAATTTTTTTATTATAGGTTAAACATAAATTAATGCGATTACGAAAAAAAAAACATACGTCTTTATTGGTCGCCATTTTGAATGGTTACTTTTGTAGTGTATATGAATGTGCTCTATTGTGTTTTTTCTTCATGTTGATCCAATTAAGCTGGTTTTTGGTTAGTTTGGCTCTTTTTAATGTTGATTACTGGCTTTTTTTTTACTTTGAAAGAAGTTTTCAACTTTGGACCTATAATAGAAGTGCAATATTAGCAAAAAAATCAGTGAAAATAAGTGAGGTTATGTTTACTAAAAAAAAATCGCGATCGCCGGACCTTAGGAGTTGTTGTAAAGGCAAATGTGCCTCCCCCCCTCCCCACTTTACCACCCCACTACATAAAATTCCTGTGTTAGAAAGCTATACATTTACCATACGTGTATTCCTCTCAATAATTTTCACTCGACCAAACAATCAAAAAATTTGACATGTAAAAATATAAATCACATTCAAAATTCAATTCTATGGTAAAAATAATTTTAACACCAATGAGACTTCAACAGGTTTTATGGACCGACATTAAATAAATAAAAAAAATCTACATCCCGAAGTTGGTGCACTTTGCGATTTTGTTTGTATTTTTTTAAGATTTTTTTTTTGCTTTTTAGATTGAAGTATGCTTTGCTTTTGTTAAAAATGCTTCGCGAATATGCTTAATGCCTGTAGAAGAATGTAGACGCTCGGGGCTCTTAGTCTCCCTTAAGAAAGCAGCAGCGCATTTGTAGCACCTTTGGTGTTGCAAATGTCCATAGGCGATGGTAACCGCTTACCATCAAGTGGGCCGTCTGCCTGTCTGCTGACCTCCTGCAAATAAAAAAAATACCTTAAGAGTAAGTTCATTCGAGTAAATAATTTAAAAAATCGGTCTACAATTGACGGAGAAGTCGCGTAACACACGTAAGTAAAACATCAACAAACAAACAGCCGAATTGAAAACCTCCCCCTTTTTTAAGTCAGTTAAAAAAAGGGGGAGGGTCTCAATTGATCGTGAATTTTTTTTTCAGTCAGAACTTGTTTTTGTTTCTGAACCGATGATTCCTTTTGTTATTTTAACCTCTAATCATTTATTATATAAGCAAGTTTATTTATTATTAAATAATATTAATATACTATTATAAATTATGCAAGAAATCGACTTTAGCGATGACACCACACACTTTTATGCCTTTTTACAAGTTTTTATTTAATTAAAAAGATTTGTTACTTTGTTTATCTCGGTCGAATTTTACAAACTGAATAGAACTAGATTTAATCGATAATATTTACTATCTTAATATATATAAATCTCCTGTCACGATGTTTGTCCGCGATGGACTCCTAAACTACTCAACCGATTTTAATCAAATTTGCACACCGTGTGCAGTTTGATCCAACTTGAAAGATAGGATAGTTTTTATACCGTTGGAACCGGTAGGTGGCGCTGAGATCGGGTTCTAGAATCCTCTTAACAACGGGGAGCGATTTTGTTTTTGTGTGTTTGAGTGGGTCCCCGGATGGTTTAAATCCACAATTGGAACCGGTAGGTGGCGCTGGGATCGGGTCATAGATTTTTATTTTTTCAGAGCAGGACAACGACTGCCGGGGCCGCTAGTTATATTATATTATACGATAATATTTATATTTCGCGACTTGTACCACGCTTAAAACCGTGAAAACGTAGTTTTATTAAATAAGTTTATTTCCTACATTATATTAATAAACTATTATATATCATTTAAGAGATTGATTAATGCGATGACACATATTATACATGCGTTTTTATAAGCTTTTATTTTTTAATTAAAAAGATGTGTTACTTTGTTTATCTCGGTCAAATTTTACAGGCTGAATAGAATTACGTTTAACCGAGTTTAGAAAGAAGGAGGTTCTCAATTCATCCGTATGTTTGTTACATGATTAGTATGTCAATTGTGAACCGATTTTCAAATTTTTCTTGTAATGTAGACAGCATAATTCCGAACTGGTCCACCATGTTAGAATTTGATGAATAATCTCAGGGAAGTCGAGAGAAAAAAATTGTTAACCGACTTCTTTGTTAAACGATATCTTCGTCAAATATAAAGCGGTTTTAAATTTGTTTCTTTATCCATAAGTCTATACTCTCGAAGTGTTGCCATGGTCACCAAATCAGGATTTGGTGAATATTGGATACCGGGGAAATCGAGTGTAACCCTTATTAAAGAACGCCGAGCGCTAGCAGTTTTAGAAAAAAAAAAGCTTCTATACGAGTCTCTCTTTGCTTTCACCATATCCCAATTACTTGGGGTCGGAACAATATGTCTTTTCCTTCCACACTCCTCCACTCTGACATACATCTTCTGTCATACCACATATCTCCATATCATCCTCCACACAATCCATCCATATCTTTTTGGTCTACTTTTACATGCATATGCCCTAGTTAGTTGGGATACTGTCCCGCCCCGAGAAGGGTTAACGTCAGGTAGGGTAAGGCGGCCGGTTGTGAAACAAATCCAAATCCAAATATGTCCTTATGGGTGCTACAATGAATGCAGTGTCATTATTAAATTTTCTACAGGCGCTTAATTTTTTGTACACAATTTCTCCATCAATTGTAGGCCGATTTTTGAATTATTTTGTATTTATTCAAAATAGTACATTCCCGAAATGTTCCCATAGTCACCAAGTCAGCATCTGATTAGTTGTGTCTAGGGAAATTCAGAGAAATTCTTGAAATTGCTAACTGAATTCTTCGTTTCACGAAATAGTCCTCAATCGTCAAAAAAGTTTAAAAAAAATATTTGTTATCTGTAGCGGGTAATATAAAGAAAGACTAGACTATATTATACCGCATACATATATTAAATTTTAAAAAAACATGAGAGGACGGGGTGAGTTATATTGCCTTGGCTTTTTCGTGGCGGTAATGCCCTGAAGCGTCTTCAGGTCTAGGGGGGTGCCGACCGTGCTATTGAGACTGCTCCTTCCAGTCCAATAACTTCACTGGCGCGAAGAGTAGTGGGGTGCTCCACAACCCAGGGTCCAAAATAGGAATAAAAAGGAAAAATCCCAAAACGTGGGTTATAAAACACTAATTATAATGTACTCAGATTAAACCTAAATACTCTTAATAAATGTTAAGCTTTATAGACGTGTTGGTGGTTCAAATTATAACCTGAAATGAATGCCCGAGCAACGATGTGCTGTGTCGTATGCGCCGCCCGAGAGCCGCCGACCGGTTTCTTAGACCACTGAATGTTAGCAAAACACTCGGCGATGCTCGTTTATTATTATAATATGATATTTATTCAAAATAATTAATATTTTATTTTTTAAATATGTATTACGTTACATAATATGTACTCCCGAGGCGATCCCATGGTCAATAAGTCAAGATCTGATGGATGGATCCTAGGGAAATCGAAAGCAACGCCGTAGAGTGAGATAGAAACTTTGTATGTAAAAATATTTGCGCCACCTAAACCGAAAAAAATGTATGTTTTAGCAAAACACAACTGACTTTAAACTAACAAGCAGAAAATAAATATTTAACCGACTTCTTTCTACAACAGCTTGAGGTCAAGTAAATTATAAAAAAATGACAAATTTGCAAAACTGCAAAGTTCAGGGTAAATTAGGAAACGATTCATTACACTTAACTATTTTTGTCACATTTCCAAACGTCATTTGGTGTATAAGGTAAATCATCCATGAATTAATTACGTCACACCCTAAGGTGCCCCTGGAGGCCGACGAATTGTGACATTGTGTGACAAAGGGTGGGTCCTAAATTTCGTGATGACGTCACATTTCAAAATCTACTATACTGTTACGTACGAGCGGAGGTGCGCATTTAAGATTGGAAGGAAATTCCAGTTTTTTTAACTAAACGCTTTTATTAACTTCACAGCCGTACGTGATTCTTCTCCACGGGATTGCCCCTACAGTATTGTTCTTTTATTATTAATGTAAACATTTTTATATGTTTCGTATTATGTTTATTTTAAAGTATTTTACAGGAACTCTTAGTTATTATTTTAACAGATATCTTATATTGGAAATGTTTGTGACCGCGTTCGGTTCAGTTATTGGAAGGGGGCGAGGAGCTCTATTACAGTCACTTGTCTTTATCGTTTGACGTTAATGACAGTGACGTTTGATTGTACAGATTAAATACCACTGTTAGTCCACGCACAACTAATGACGCACTGTCCCGACGATAAGATGTCTCAGTCACAAAACCGTCGCCGATATTGCGTAGACCATATCCTACTACTGCAGCGCTTACTTCCGAATGTACCACGTGTAGCTCACTTCTGGATTTTTTCTTAAACTACGCTACACTCTTTCGTCACTGAACTACCCACTAAGCTTTTCACAAAATTCACCACTAAACTCGTCTTCTATTAAACTTCTCTTCCAACTCTTTCGTATCGCACTTGTCGCTTCGTTCTCTTGAACTGACCTCCTCGGTAGGCGCGCCTTGCGCTGCTGCATATTTGTATATTCTTTTATATATTATCTCTGTCTTTTCCTTCCCGAACCTTCTATTCTAGAACTTCTGTTCATCATCTACCTTTTTCTGAAATGTTTCTGTACTTGTCTTTTCCTTCCAGAATCTTTACCTTTTTCTTAAAGCAACTACTAGATTGTTCCACCATCACTTGCCGAATACTTAATGTAACGTACACAACGCTCAATCGTGCAAAGGTTTTTGAGGGTTTGAAAGTTAGCCGTTGTGTGCTTAGAGAGTCGAATGCGAGGCATGTACAGCACGGTCGGTCGTCATAGGCAACTAGCAAGTTCGTGGGCATTCCCTCGTTCTCTAGGTACTGAAAATGCTATTATTTATTAGTTTAAAAGACACAGGTGAATAGTCAACATATATTTTATCTTATATATGTATGTATATTTATTGCATATCTTATATATTAACATAATTATAGATAAGGCCTATATTAAATTATTACAGGCTGACAAAGTAAATGCACACCTGGTTTATTACCTTCCCGCATTTGGACTTCTTTGGTTTATTTTGTGTTTAAAATTTGTAATCACGAAAAACATTATAGTGTAATTGTACTTGTTCATGACCACACGTGTGCAGATTACGGTTTCTCGGAAACTTCAGTCCATGCGGTCCTTTGTTGTATTGTACAGTTTAGTAAACCGATGCCCAAACGGAGAGTGATGCAGTCAAGCGACGATTACGATACGAACAAGACGTGTGTAGTACATTTGATAAGCTATATAGTGACGGACTTTGCGCGTATTATTGAATCGTGCAGTTTATACTGGTTGTATCTGGGTATATTTGTAACTGTGTTATACGTGTTTGTATAGTTCTACTAAATTCTATAGTTTTTCCAACGGCATTTTAATTCGAGTCCTGAAGCTCGTAACAATATTAATTATATATAGGCAACACCGAGCGGGCCGTTCATCAATAGGATTCTATCGTCAACGCTTAAGCCAATTACGGACTGGCTATTTTAATTTCATAATTTCTTGATGTGTACTTGCAAAATACGTGACGTCACACTAAAGAAGGAGGTCTCACGAGTGTGACCAGCTGCAAGGACTGGGTAGGGGGAAATGACGAATGAAAGGGACGTCATTTGTGGCTGGTCTCTTATGATCAGTTTCTATATCTTACTATTTCATTCACTTGCCTTGCCACTGGTTGAATTTTGACAGTACTTGTAAGGAGTTTTTGACAATTGTTATTTGAAATCAAGAATACGCTAAAAGTGCCTCCGATTTGTCTCAATATCGGCTTAATATTAAGCCTGAATTACATTAATTCTTTAATTGTTTCATGAGTTCAGCAAACAGGGAAACAGCCCGCCTGATGAAAAGTGGTTACCATTGCTACGAATGTACCCGCTCTCTAAAAGGAGATTGAAACCTGCCCAGAAATGGAACACAACTCAAGGTTGTTATGGTGGCATACTCAAGACCATGGTTTCTGTCATACGTAATGTCGAATTTGGAGATGGGGAAGACTGGGATAGATGCGTTGCAATGAGCCGGGACAAGACAAAGGAATATGTTCGGAGAACAAAGGGAAGATGTTAACCTGCCACCTGTCTACTGATTGATTGGTAGCATCATTGGTGTCGTAATGTGTAGACAATGGTAACCACTTTCATCACGTCACCGCCCGTGTGTTGAACTCATGTATTAAAAAGAATAAGAAACTGCGACAACTTGTGCCAATGTCGTCTTAATATTGAAACACGATATAAATACAACAACGTAAGTATTTTTACTTAACAAATTTATTTTTAGTCATGTCAACAATGAATCTTAGTGGTCTACGAAGTCTCCGGCGAAAAGTGAAATGTGGTTATTGACTAGTGCTGAGATATCCTCCTCTTGTCCCTTCGTACACGTTTCTTTGCATTCGTCTGGATAAGGCATCACATCCGCACCAGTCTTCCCCATCACCAAATTCGACACCACGTGCGATTGGGCCGCGTTGTTCACGAATTGAAATTGGCCGCTGTTTTCAAGCTTCTTGATTTCGCTTCCTATTAAAATCGTTATGTAGCCTTGTGTTGCTGAAAAAAAAGGAAGATATTTTTAGATATCATTTTATCCGTGCAGGAACGGGGAAAGAATTTTCTTTTATTTAATTTTAAATTAATTTGAAATTTTCTAATATTGCAGACTACTCTTTTCGATTCGTCAAAGATTTCTGCAAGGAATATGTCACCAAATTTGTTAATTAGATAGGTAGTTTAAGTTTTTGGAAGTGTTTTCCATTTCATCGGCTAATAATGCGTTCAATGCTTTTCACGATTTAATAACCTTATTTTTGTCACTTTCCTTTCCTACTGTTAAAATAAAAACCAAAAAAAAAATACTAAAGGTTTAAAAATTAGCAGCAAACATAAAATATTATTAAGATTTAAATATTATAAGAATAAAAATTCGAATAACAAAAAAACATTCCAAATATATTAAAGCATATTAAAAAAATGTTTCAACAAAAACAAAAGACTGTGTAATGATTATTTTATTGCTAATTCTACAAAGTATGCAAAGCACTTGGAATGTTGTGAATGAAGAGATTGGCAAAAATAAATGTAGCAATTTTTTTGATAAACTATGTCTTGATGGTATGAATGTCACTTCAGGACATCTCCTGGCTGATATTTTTAATGATTTCTTTATAAATCTAACTAATGTTTCACAAGCTAGTCCTATTTCTCATCAATCTTTCAATAATCCCATATTAAATATTAAATCAAATTGCCAGAGTCAATATTTAAAAAATTATAATGTCTTTGAAGAACACTCACTCAGCAGGTTACGACTGTCTTACAACAAATCTTATCAAATTAACTTCTAATATTATTGCGAAATCTCTTGCTTAATTATTAACCTAACTTTCGAACAAGGTTCTTTTCCTGATCGACTGAAAATTTTAATTAACAAACCTCTTTTCAAGCCTTAAAAGCATTAATACCGATTTTGTGTTGATTTTGAAAAAGCTATTTATAATTTTTATGTGTATTTACATGGCTCCTCTTATTTATAACTCTTTGCCAAATAATATTATAAACGCACCCCCAAAAAAATTCACTGTAGTCTTAAAAAAGTGGCTGATCAAGGAGTTTTCTGTACTGTAGATGAATTTCTTTAAAAAAGTGCTTGTCGTTATTATCTATACGGAAAGCTTAGTGATCTATTTGTAAATATTTCTCTCGACATTAACTACTTGTATTTTATTGAAAATGGTTTTTTTTTAATTAGAATATTTATGTTAATTTTAAATTTGATTTCATTCATTTTGTACACCACTATGTGGTAGAATGTAATGTGCATCTACAATTGTGTAACACCTGTATAAAATACATTCTTGCAAATAAAGATATTGATTGATTGAAAGAATACAATTTACTGCAGCCGAGCAACCTATTGAAGGACGCGACAACCCACAGTCAGGTGGTGGGGTATTTGCCCGACTGGATGCCCTTGGCCTAGAGTATGTTATAACAACCTTGACTGGTGTTTCGGCATTAGTGACCTGGTTCAAGTATCGCTTAAGAGAGCAGCAGCGCATTTGTATCACCTTTGGTGTTCCAAATGTGCATAGGCGACGGTAATCGCTTTTCATCAAGTGGACCGTCTGCCTGTCTGCTGAATTCATGCAATAAAAAAAGGTATTCGATCTAAATTATAAATGTTAAGATGGTTTGGAAAGTCACAGCAAAGCGTGACCAGGTTTAGGTAGTACATAAACAAAATTCTTACCAAGACTCAAAAGTGCCAGTGAAACTCCTACGATCAGTGTTTTTGGTGAATTTCTCGTCGATAACGACAGTGCCATTAGAACAAGAATACAATGGTTATCACCACAGAACAAACCATCACGTAGTAATAATATACTCTTAAAAGCTTAAAGTTTTTCTGAAAAGATAATATACAATGTTATAATTCACTCGGCTTAGGGTCGGTACATATCTGACGGAAAATGCGTCCAGCGTATCATCGGTCGCGTCCATCCGCTCAAATTAGACCTGCCACATTACGCGTCTAGTCAGTTTCTACGTTCAGCATCTACAGAGCGGTTGTGTTGTGTGATATTGAATTTTAAAATGAAGTCCATTGAAATGATAGCTATTTGGGAGGCTTTTAAACAAGATCGAAATAGGAAACGTCGACATTGGGTGCATCCTTTAAATATATATATATATATAGTCCTCCTTACCGATTTCGGTAACAGCGACCCCTCAAATGTCATTATTTCGCCGCCTGTGGGCCCTAATGTGGCTGGCCAGACCGAATTTATTTTTAAATTCCCGATCACATATCGTACAGTATAGTTCGCCAGCGGCGTTGTACGTATAGCTATAGGAGGGCTTGGCTCGCTCTTTGCGAGTTTGACGTTTGGTATCCATATCTTCTAAGCGCTTCTCTTCGAAAGCCTTGACTTTTTTAAAGATTATGGATCGCCAAGAAGTCCTTTGCATAGCAAGCTCCGTATGTCCGTAGAATCTTTTGATGAACTCCTTATGATTGTGAAATGTTTCATAAAAATGATACGAAATTTCGATGTGCCATTACTCCGACCGACAATGCGTTGACAGAAACGATACAGACGCTGTACGCTCGACGCACTAACGCATCATTGGTTAGGTGTGAAAGGTTGAATGTTTTATTATATATGGCGCGACCGATAATACTCGATGCATTTTCCGTCAGATATGTACCGACCCTTAAGCTCAACTTTGCGTTTGTGTAGTACACACATATACTGTAGCATGTGATGTGTGTGTGTGTCCTTCTCACATCAAACCATACAAAACTCGCATCATTTAAAATGGTACATTTTTTTATTTATTTTTTTACTGCAGGAGTTCAGCAGACAGGCAGACGGCCCACTTGATGGGAAGCGGTTGCCATCGCCTATAGACATTTACAACACCAAGGTGTTACAAATGCGCTGCTGCTCTCTTAAGGGAGACTGGAACCTGGTTACTAATGACGGAACACAACTCAAGGTTGTTTTGGCGACATACTTAAGACCAGGGGTGGTAGCCATCCAGTCGGGCAAATGCCCTACCACCTGGCTGTGGGTTGTTTTGTCGCCTCTTACGACAGGCCGCCCGGCCACAGGAAATTGTATTCTTTCTCCGTTCCTGCACAGATAAAGCACAGGTACATTTCAAAGGTTTAATACAAAAAGTCATGTTACACGTACAAACTTATATAACGTAAAACTTAAGACTAAAAAAAGTCTTACCGTATGAGCAGCTATTAGGAATGAAAGGTTGAATAGGAAGTCCGTCAAAAGTAGCAAATTAATCGACACCAGAGATGGATCTATATACTCATCAAAACCTAGCGAAAAGTAGGTCATTGCTCCAATCGGCATCCACAGTAACATAATGACAGACTGAAAAATTAACAATTTTTTTTTAACACGTCTAGTTTTAATCTCAACAGGGATGCGGACACAGCCGAAATTAAACACGTTGAGGACCGTGTTTTAATTTCAGGAATGAGACATGAAAACATGTTCATGTTTCATATCTCATTGTTAATTACCTACTACATACATACCTACTACATCATTGTTAATTACCTACTTTTATAAATCAAACTTGAAATAAACTATATATTCAAACTAAAAATTAACCTATGAAATTATACAGTTATAATAAAATTCTCGTGTCACAGTTTTCGTTGCCATACTCCTCCGAAACGACTTGACCGATTCTCATGAAATTTTGTATGCATATTGGGTAGGCCTGAGAATCGGCCAACATTTATTTTTCATCCCCCTAAATGTTAGGGGTAGTCCACCCCTAAATTTTTTATTTTTATTTTTACCGGGCAGGACGTCGTCTGTCGGGACATCTAGCACAGTTATAAAATTACATATAATCGAATACAATCCAAAAAACTTAACTTATTTGTAATGTATTCTATCCATAGTCACTCAAGACTATAAGTAGAATACTGTGCCCGATCATCGTCTGTATGGGTAAGGTGCCCAGAAGGCTGGCTACCTTTCCTCGCTGGATCGCCATACTGATCCGCCTGAGGTAAGCACCAGCCCTCTGATCACCTGAAGAGTCAATGAGTGATCTGATAAATTTTGCTAGATTATAATTCGTACACCTATGAAATCTAGTACCAGACCGCTGCCACCTGGGAACGTGCCTAAAATACTGGCCACATTACCTGATTAAATGGTAACGCTTAATATGTTAGCCGAGCAAGCAAGGATCTAAGCCAAACATTTATATTTACCATAGAGTCCATTATATAAAAAGAGCGTTATTTTACCAAGGCTACCACACCACATTTCTTAAGTTTATTTAAAATCTAGCTGACCCGGCAAACTTCGTACCGCCATATTATCTGAATTCCTAAAAGACTTTGTTTCATGGCACCACAAAAATCACAAAAATCGCTCCCGATGATTAGAAGGATTCTAGAAATCGATCTCAGCGCCACCTACCAGTTCCAATTGTGGCAATAAACCATCCCGGG
Source organism: Dendrolimus punctatus (assembly GCA_012273795.1). Lineage (NCBI taxonomy): Eukaryota > Metazoa > Arthropoda > Insecta > Lepidoptera > Lasiocampidae > Dendrolimus > Dendrolimus punctatus. The sequence goes on along the minus strand of CM022551.1, from coordinate 7,578,746 downwards.
ACCCACTCAAACACACATACAAAATTTCATCAAAATCGGTAAAGTCGTTCTCAAGTTATGCGCTTACCAACACAATTTGCGATTCCTTTTTATATATGTCGGCGAACCATGCCAAGGATAATATATTGACAATGACACTTTAGCGGAGTGTTGCATATCTATGCTTTGGAAGCGACCACCCTAATGACAGATAGACATGTCGGAACATGTCTCGGGGATGTTGGTCAAAAAGAGTACATTGATATTGGATATATATGATGTTATGTGGTCGCAAGAGCATCAAGTGTGCAACAAATCGCTATTATCAAAGTGCATTGTGATTTAGAAAAGATGATTTAAACAATAGAAACATTATATTGGCAAAGATCACAAAGATGTCTATTCCATGAATATAGCCATATACATCATGCCATGCCATGATAGCTTCTGATGAATAGGCTCGTCATGAGCTTATACGGCTCTGACGAGCTTACATATCTCTAATATATAAAATTCTCGTGTCACAGTTTTCGTTGCCATACTCCTCCGAAACGGCTAGACCGATTTTGATGAAATTTTTTCTGCTTATCCGGTATCTATGAGAATCGGCCAACATCTATTTTCATCCCCCTAAATGTTAGGGGTAGTCCACCCCTAAATTTTTTATTTTATTTTTTAGACAAAATTTTTAATTTCTATTTTTTTATGATACAACATACAAAAATACATACAACCCTAGATTTTCAACCCTCTACGATCAACCCCTATTTTTTACCGGGCAGGACGAAGTCTGTCGGGACAGCTAGTATAAGATAAATAAGTAATTTCCTTTCAATATCCGACCTTAAACTATAAATATTGTTTTCTTAAGTTTTCGCGACTTGTACACATACCTTGTGACCACGGCAACTGAAAAGCGGCCGAAACGTCGGATAAACCTAAATAAAATAAATTACCGCGCTTAAAACCGTTAAAACGTAGTTTTATTATATAAATATTGTGACAAAATAAGGTACATACCAATCTTACATATCCCCATGCTAGCAGTCCTCGCCTCAATGGGATACAGAAGCAGCACCTCTTCACGTCTGGTAGTTGGCAGCACATTTTTACAAATAATAACTGCTTTCCAGATATAGTAAACGACTATTACGTGAATTGTTCCGACTTTGGACTGGTATTTTTATTTGCAACGATTGAACAATAAGCCTGTAAAATAAAATAAATTTTTTTGTTCGTTCATATCAAGGGTGTTTCCGTTTTCTACCCATTTTAATTACCAAAAAATATTATTTTCGCTTTCAATTAATTAATAATTTCAATCTCATCCGTTTTGAACCTAAAAAAATAAATATAATATGTTATTCCGTCTCCTACCCAAAAAGCTTTCCGTTTTCAACCCATTACTAATTTTTATAGTTTTGAAGTTACATCAGAAACATTATATACTTTAAATATTTATTCATTGTAAGATAAACAGGTCATAATATTAAAATGTAAATTTAAACATTACAGTAAACAATAATACCTTGATTTTTTGGGATTTTTCCACTTTGAGCACTCAGATTTAAACACTTTTTTATTCTAAATTTTTCGTAATTAATGAAATAAAATTGTCATATTTACTAGTATAGCAATAAAAATATAAAAATTTACTCATTCGATTCCTGGTGTAGTAAATTTTGGAAACGTATTTTCTCCGTTATTTGCCATGGTCTGGGTGTCTGGGATCAGCCCCAGAGTAGTACGCTGTATATTTATTACCCATAACACAAATGTAACTTGCTTAATTTGGGGATTTACAATATGTGTGATTGTCTACCGATTATTATTATTAATTATGTTTCAATCAATTAATAAGCTACACAGAATTGGTACTTAACAAGGTTCCTTAAAATACATTATTCTCATCTTACTTCTAAAATATCACGATAAAAATAATTTTAATGTCTAAACCATCATTTATATCTACGCTGTTTGTATCGGTAAAACTTTGACATCATATCTTAGTTTGTATAAAATACAGGCAGCTTCGGCATTTTGAAGATGATAAAAATTATTTCAATTAATTTGAGTGTCAAGTAATACCTTGATTTTTTGAGAATTTTCCACTTTAAGCACTCAGATTTAAACACTTTTTTATACAAAATATTTCGTTACTAAATAATGAAAGTTATTGCATTAGCTTGTATAGCAATAAAGTCATGAAAAATAACTTTATATTTGTCTTCCAATCAGTCAAAAAATACTAATACTTGACAGAGTTCAATTACGAATGAGTTATATTGTCTTGATCTTCTCATTTGAATAATATTGTTATATGTGTATTGATAATTCTTATCAATTGTCAGTTCTAGCAAAAAAATAGTATTGTATGTTTGTTTATGTTTTGTTAACGAATCCAATTCGTAATGTATTTTATTAAGCAATAGTAAATTTGACAAAAATGTAAGTAATATGAAAAAATATGCTTTGAAAAATAAATGAACTAAGAAACATCGCAAGTTAAATAAAAGCTTGTAAAAATAAAAAGATTATACGGCATTTTTTATAAATGTCCTTACATCAGATGGACAAATAAAATCGCTAGCGATGTTTGAAACCACTATCAAAAATATTACATCTTGTTAGAATATTTAAATAATAATAATGATAATAATCGGAGAAAGAATACAATTTCCTGCGGCCGGGCAGCCTGACTTAAGAGGCGATTAAACAACCCACAGCCAGGTGGTAGGGCATTTGCCCAACTGGATGACTACCACCCCTGGTCTAAAGTATGTCGCCACAACTGAATTGTGTTCCGGCATTAGTGACCAGGTTCCAGTCTCCCTTAAGAGAGCAGCAGCGCATTTGTAGCACCTTTGGTGTTGCAAACGTCCATAGGCGATGGTAATCGCTTTCCATCAAGTGGGCCGTCTGCCTGTCTGCTGAACTCCTGCATTAAAAAAATGTGATTTGATTAGGTTAGGTTTAATTGAATGCATTTTCTATTTACACATTATATTTTATCAATCAAAAAAATTGAATTCCATCCGTAACCAAAAAAATATCAATTGTCTACTCTACAATTATGGCGCCATACTATATATACGGCCGTAACGCTTTTTCATGACGGAAAAATGCAGCATCTGTATAGAAGTTTCACTTGAATAAAAATCCTACAAATTTACTCTGACTCAATATTATGAACAAGACTTTAGTATGCAGGTAAGTATATTGTTAAAACTTTGGTCCCGACAAAAACAAAAGCAACCTGCATATCTGAAACTATTGTAATCTAATATATAAAATTCTCGTGTCACAGTTTTCGTTGCCATACTCCTCCGAAACCGATTTTGATGATTTTTTGTGCTTATCCGGTATCTATGAGAATCGGCCAACATCTATTTTCATCCCCTAATGTTGGGGTGTCCACGGCCGGGCCGCAGAAATTGTATTCTTTCTCCGTTCTGCACGGATAAAACAACCTGCATATCTGAAACTATTATTCTTTTATAATCGTCTTGTTTTGTTAACCGATTTATTTTGGCATACGGCCTATTGTTGTATTGTAATCGTTTACTACTGCCTGAGGCTGTAATCATTAGCCAGGTGTTACGGATTTTAAAGTACAATCTGATTCTAGGAAATTCGGTCCATGTTGCCGGGCGGACATATTGCATTTGTGCAGTATAAAACAATGACCCGATTGACGGAGGACGCATTCGAGCGAGAACCACGATCAAGGCGAGACGTGTATACTTATATATTTGGTAATCAATTAGTGGACTTTGCGCGTGTTATCGAATAACGAATAACCTTCTGCGTTTGGATTTGTTGTGTTCGGTTGCATTTGTACCTATGTTATAAGTGTTTGTATAATTAGATATACTTACTGATGATCCATCTATGTAAATTAAGTAAAGTCACGGAAATCACATGGTCTTAAACAATATTAACATCCGCTGGACTTTGCAATTGATAATCATTAAATGCTATTTTCGTTCAGCGTATTTAAGGAAACTGCGATATGAAAAATACATACAAACATGTTTATTGAACACAAAACCCAAAACTTTTCCATGGTTCTAGGAAGAAATTTGGACTCCAAGAGTTGACGATTCTTACCACCATGGAGCTCTTCATAGGTCATATTATCTACTTAATTATTTCCATTTTTAGCTAGAGTATAGCAGGCAGTCAGACGGCCACTAGAAGGGAGTTTTGAAAACCACCCCTAAATGGGTTGAAAAAGGGGAAGATAGTTTGAAAATACGTCATTTTCAAAGTAAGAAATTTTATATACCTGCTTTTGGTTAGAAATAAACTTATATCGGCGTTATTCTTTCTCTCTCTCTTGTGTGTGAGAGAGAGAGAAAGGAGAGAGAGAGAGTTTAGTTTGTGGATGCTGTAATTGGATTAACACTGATTTCCTTACTATATACTGATTTCAAACTCCTTGGGCACACTATATAAACGATTCAGAACCCCATGCAATTTTTTTTAGTTTTCTGGTATATTTGTCTGTTTGTTCCGGATTTACGTAAAAACTATTGGGCTGATTTCGATGTTATTTAAGTTATTTAAACATTATTCGGTTTATTAGGTTATCCATCTATGAATTGCGTCACATGATAAGCGGGACGGGTGATTGACGTATTTTGACATTGTGTGACAAAGGGTGGGAGGGGTCTTTAATTTCGATCATTTTTATTTACTATCTATCCCTTTCTAAACATATATCTATCTCTGTATTTTCCTTAAACTACGCTACACTCTTTCGTCACTGAACTACCCACTAAGCTTTTCACTAAATTCACCACTAAACTCGCCACTGCCTTCTATTAAATTTCTCTTCAACTCTTTCGTATCGCACGCTTCGTTGCCTTGAACGAAACTCCCGGTTGGCTCGCCTTACGCTGCTTATATACCTGGAGGAATTTTCTGGAACCAATAAATTCAATTTTCTGTTTGCTTTTCTTTTATATACTATCTCTGTCTTTCCTTCCCGAACCTTCTATTCTAGAACTTTCGCTCATCATCTACCTCTTTCTAAAATATATCTGTCCTTGTCTTTTCCTTCCAGAATCTTTACCTTTTTCTAAAACTTCTTAAAGTAACTATATTGTTCCACCATCACTCGCCACATTACTTAATCTAACGAACACAACGCTCAATAAAAACAAGGGTTTTGAGGGTTTGAAAATTAGCCTCTCTAATTATTAAACTAGAGAGTCGAATGCAGAGCATGTATAACACTGTCAGTCGTCATGGGCAACTGGCAAGTTCGTGTGCATTCCCTCGTTCTCTAGGCACTCAAATGCTGTTATTTCTTAAACTTGTTTAAACTTTGATTGTGAACAGCAATATATGATATATTTATTAATAAGTTATTATTCACATTATATAATTTCCCCAATATTTATTACATATTATAGTTTCAAATTTGTTAAATTTATTTATATTTATTTTATATAACAAAACATGTAGTATAATAGTGTGTTTATTAATTATTATCAGTGTTTGTTTGTATAATGGGATCTGTCTTTATAATTTACGTATAAGTTTTTTATTAGTATTGTCTATCTTTGTTATTAGTATTAGCTTGATAATGGTAAACAGAAATTAATTTTTGTTACGCGATGTCCATCACAGCCGTCATGAGAACCATAGAGTATATTAATATCACATAGACAATCGTCATAGATAATAATATTATAATTGTTTATATGATCCTGGCAACACTGTGATGTAATTGCTATTTTTAGCAATGATGCAATTTTGTAGGGTAGCATTTTTGTATAAAAGCCGGTGTGGCCTGTAGATAGGGTTCATTGCTTACTCTACGGTGTGAATAGTCACACCAAAGGCTGAACAATAAAGGGGAAACCCTGCCCAAACAGTTAATATTTGGTATTTTCTTACTCAAATCTCTGCAAGGCTGATACATTTGTTTGTGGGTCGAATCTTACTGGACAGATGGAAGGAGGCTGGTACTGACGATCAGCTCTGTGTCACTCCTGGCACAGCATAACGCAGAGCGACCAGCCTCATTGTCGTAGATTAAATGTGCATTGTCATATTGTTTACATGTAACAACAAGTGTACTTACTGTTATTGGATCGAAGTTCTATATCGCGCGTTGCGAAAGGGGGCTGGACGGAAAAATTAAGACCAAAAGTTGTAACGACACATTTTGCTATAGTTGTAAGACGTGCCGCGTGCGCGGGTTTCTCCGTCTGTCTCTTTCTCTTAGACAGACAGAGTGCATATATATATATATATATATATCAAAATTCTATATTCTACGTATGTTCGATCTCATTTAGAATATGCTTCTCAAGTCTGGAATCCAAGATATGATATATACATTAAACGCATTGAACAAATACAAGTAAAATTTATCAAATATCTGAATTTTAGGACTAACTCCAAATTAAAAGATGTTAATATATCATGTAAGAATTACCATTTTCTGAAACTCGCTCAGCGCCGGGAAATCGCTGATTTAACCTTGTTGGTATTGTAAGCTCACAAAAATTCGATTGTCCTGAATTACTCAACAAAATAGATATATATACTCCTCGACACTCTTTCCGTCATAGTCCCTTTTTTGCTTTAAAATCGGTTGACACGAATTATCGCCAGAATAGTTTCCTACATCGATCGTGTGCTAACTATAATAAATTAATTCGCAGCTATGATTTGGATATAACGGGTACTTCGGTGTCTAGTTTTAGGAATAAACTAAATAATTTATATTTTGAACTTTAGTGTTTAATGAACAGGTTTTCTTATTAAGTTACATATTTCTTTTTTTTATGTTTAAATTATCATTTCTTTTTTTTCTATGTTTTTGGTTTTCTGATCACTGATTAGATCAGATCTTAATTTGTTACTATCTGTGGTGACTTATTAATAGCTCGATATCACTAATGTGTTACTATTATAATTCTGAATAGCTGATAGTCATCCTAAAATTGTAAAATAAAATAAAATAAATAAAATATATATATATATATATATATATATATATATATATATATATATATATATATATATATATATATGTGTGTGTCGGAGAAGGCCTCGTTCTCACGACATCTCCTTTAGTTATTGCAGGTTCAGTGGGCGTCATCAGGATAAAATGCGAGCATAAAACACGATGGCCACGGTTTATACACTTTTAATTTAAATTTAAAAGACATTTTAACATAGTTTAGACCGAGCAGCGGGTTAGAACGATCTTTAAGTTATAGAAACATTTGACAAAGCAAATAAAATTGAATTAGAATTTTAAAAGTAGTTAAAATGTAAACAAATAATATTGTGCGTTATAAATCCAAACAATAACCATCCAATTATAGCTTCCCTCCGACATACATATATATAATATATATATATGTGTGTGTGTGTGCGTTTATGTAACTTCGTTCCATCCGGGTGTCTCTTGACACCTCTCAAGCTTTTTTTGTGCATTATTTTGCGACAGTTAATATTTTTCTTTCTTTCTTTAGTTGTTTTCAGTTATTAATTAATTGTACGTGTCCTTATTTTTAAACGATACAATCAGTCAGTTTCTTAATTAAATATCAATGTTATATTTTTATTTATTCTGTGATTAGCTTTTGCCCGCGACTTCGTTCGCGTGGAATAGTTAAAAAACAGGAACAAGGTACAAAAAATAATAGAAAAAAAAACTAAAAAAAGTTTTCGCGACTTGTACACATAATAAAACTACGTTTTAACGGTTTTAAGCGCGGTAATTTATTTTATTTAGGTTTATCCGACGTTTCGGCCGCTTTTCAGTTGCCGTGGTCACGGAAGACAAAGATGACATTTGTGAGGCGTGAGGCTATTGAAATCAAAAAACACCCAAATTTCAATAGAGAAGATGGTTGGCAGGTACCACCTGTTTGGGATTCAATCATCAAAACTATTAAGACCCAAACCCAGCAAAAACTAACTGCCAGACCTCAAGACACTGTGAGCTCTTTCTGCGTGCAACGAAACAAACCAACTTGACTGATAATTTCTTTTATTTTTTCCTTCCACTCATTTTAATATTATATAAAAAATTTTAGAACTAGGCATGTTTGCTGAAGAGTTTCTTGCGCCGCTTCTTATCTTCAAGCCACAACATGTTGTGAAGCGGTGGTAAATTAGATTAGGCTCCCATAGAGTAAATAATATCCATAAACAAAATTAAAACTAAATAATTAAAATGAACAAGGTGGCGGTAGGCTGAATAAAAACTTTGACAATACACGTTCGACAAATGTCATCTTTGTCTTCCGTGACCACGGCAACTGAAAAGCGGCCGAAACGTCTGATAAACCTAAATAAAATAAATTACCGCACTTAAAACCGTTAAAACGTAGTTTTATTAAAAAAACACGCTTTCATAAAAAATCCAACTAAAAAAAACAGAAAATAAAATTTAATAAATTTGGTTTCTGATGTATGGGGTCTTAATAAAAAGCGTGGGGCGTATTCAAAGCGCTTTTTAAGATATTAAAGAAGAGCCGTGGTCTTGTCTTCCGTGACCACGGCCACTAAAAAGCGGTCGAAACGTCGGATAAACCAAAAACAAATAAATTACCGCGCTTAAAACCGTTAAAACGTAGTTTTATTATGACTTTACAGATTTTGATGAAATTTTGTGGATGTGTTTGAGTGGGTCCCGGGATGGTTTAAATCCACAATTGGAACCGGTAGATGGCGCTGAGTTTGGGTTCTACAATCCTCCTAATCATCTGGAGCGATTTTGGTGATTTTGTTTTTGTGTGTTTGAGTGAGTTCGTTTCACTATATATTCCTCAAATGTTCAATGATGATAATTTTTTTACTCGTTAATGTATACTACCGACATCGATCCCATGGTCAATAAGTCAAGATCTGATGGATGGATCCTAGGGAAATTGAGAGCAACCTATGTTGACGAGCGTCTACGCCGTAGAGTGAGATAGCTACTTTTGTTAAAATATTTGCCCCACCTAAACCCCAATAGGAGGTGAAAGAAAAGAAAGTTGCTGTGGGTATGTATTTTGTGATCATTTATTTTGGTCAATGCAATATATATATATATATATATATATATATATATATATATATATATATATATATATATATATATATATATATATATATAAGTTATGTTAGCTCATTAAAGTAACGTATTTGCGTATTTAACGTAATTCATATTAACTGAAAACAATCGCTCCCTTTTTGGGAATATTACTCTTCTCTTTTACACCAGTGTTTCCCATCTCTAAATTCGACACCACCTGGGACTGGACCTCGTTGTTCATAAATTGAACCTGTCCACTACTTTCAAGTTTCTTGATCTCGCTTCTTACTAAAATCGTTATGTAGCTTTGTGTTGCTGAAAGAAAAAAAGGATTTCAAAATACATATATATCGTTACATTTGCTGTGGAATCTTTGTCTTATTTATACCGCTTAGTACCTGAGGCCCATAAGACTACGGCGGTTACCCATTAGCTGGTTTTGTACCGTTAATGTGAGAGTTTCTTTAGTTCAATTTTCTTTCGCCCTACATACATAATATCACGCCTGTTTCCCATGGGGGTAGGCAGAGACTATGGACTTCCACTTGCGACGATCCTGACAAACAACTTTCGCTTCACCTACTTTCATTAACCTCTTCATACATGCACGTTTATTTGATATGCTTTTTACCTGACCTCGTTTTAACACTTCTGTTATTTGATCATGGTGTGTACGTCGTGGTCTACCAGTACCAACTCTACCATTCACAATACTGTCATACACCTGTTTTGTGATTCTACTTTTATCCATCCTCTCTACATGTCCAAACCACCTTAACATTCCTTTTCAACTATTGTATTACATCTACTCATCACTATTGGTCCATGTATTAAAATTTGTTGCAGTATATGGTATTCTATTATTGTTTCGCATGTAAGTATATATATGTAATTTATATTATTATAATTTATTTAATCATGTATATTTCGGAGGGAAGCTATAAATCGGATAATTGTTGTTGTTTGGATTTATAACGCACAATATTATTTGTTTACATTTTAACTACTTTTAAAATTCTTAATTAAATTTTATTTGATTTGTTAAATGTTTCTATAACTTGAAGATCATTCTAACCTAATAAATAAATAAATAAAAGTTATGAATATTGTAATTTAATAAACGACCAATGAGAGCAGAGCATCTTGAGCGGGATCAAGACGCCCTCTATACTTTAGTAGTATCTACTTCGGTAGACGGAGGAGTTTTTGTGGCACTTTTGGTTGATGGCAACAAGTCGAGTAGGACCTTTGAGAATTTTAAAGAAAGTATTGAAGTTGGAAGTATGAGCGGTGCCCTGAACCCGCTGCTCGGTCTAAACTATGTCAAAATGTTGATCGAATCTAAATTAAAAGTGTATAACCCGTGGCCATCGTGTTTTATGCTCGCATTTTATCCTGATGACGCCCACTAAACCTGCAATAACTAAAGGAGATGTCATGAGAACGAGGCCTTCTCCGACATATTTATATTAGTTTATTATTGTGTTTTTATTTTTTTATTACGATTGGATTAGTTTAATTGAGTTAAACCACCAAATACAATCTAAAAATTGTAATGTCTCTTTAGACACCGGGTTGCCTGGAAGAGATCGCAATAAGCGATAAGGCCGCCCATTGTTCTAACGGAAATGTATTTAAGTACATTAAATGTCTAAGTCATAATGAACAATAAAGAGTTTTCATTCATTCATTCATCTTCTTTCAATCCACAATGATCCCTTATCACACTGTTTCTTATTATATCACTTACATTAAACCCTACATATACTTCTCAAAGCTCTCATTTCAACTGCATTTATGTTACTTTTACGTTTCTTCTGCCATACCCAACTTCTTTTCTTCGTTCACCCTACGGCCACGGAACAAAAGTTATGGTATCCTTATTGATTTCATTCCACCCCTTTATGATCTCCCCGTAACCCATCTTCTCTATCTCTTCCTAAAGGCTGCCAACATATTGCCTTCGCACCTGGTGTTGTAAAATCTATATGCGAAGGCACCTACCCGTAAATAATTTTGTCGATATATATCCAGGCTGTGTGTCTTTGGAATGAGCTACCTATTGCCGTAAAACAAGCCAAATCCTTACATATATATTTATAATATAATTATTTAAAAATGCACCACCGTTAGTATTAAAAATCGAGAGAGATTGCTTTTTTAGTAATAAGTTCGCCCGTTGTACTAACTTACCCGTGCAGGAACGGAGAATACAATCTCCTGCGACCGGGCGGCCTGTCGTAAGAGACGATAAAACAACCCACAGCCAGGTGGTAGGGAATTTGCCCGACTGGATGGCTACCACCCCTGCTCTAAAGTATGTCACCATAACAACCTTGAGTTGTGTTCTGGCATTAGTGACCAGGTTCCAGTCTCCCTTAAGAGAGTAGCAGCGTATTTGTAGTACCTTAGATGTTGCAAATGTCCATAGGCGATGGTAACCGCTTTCCATCAAGTGTGCCGTCTGCCTGTCTGTTGAACTCCTGCAAATTTTTTTTTTTTTTAAATCTCTTGTATTCTACTATTTCTGTTATCTATGTCTTGGTGTACAATAAAGTATTGTCTATCTATCTTTTACATTACTCAAATCGTACCAAGAACGGATGCATTGCAACGCTAGATGACAGTGCTAAATCAGCCGTTTAGTCTGGGTCTTCAAACATTTCCCTACAAATTTCTTTCTAGATTTTTTTTTTGCGGATGGGCGCCTATAATATAGCAAAAGTTCTAAATTCTAACCAAGATTAAAACTACGTTTAAACAGTTTTACACTAGGAATTGTACTTGATTTTATTAAATTTAAATTAAATAATTAAAATGAACGAGTTGGCGGTAGGCTAAAAAATTAATTAAATTACTCGTTGACACTTGACATCTTAGTCTTCCGTGATCAAGATTACTGAAAAGTGTCTGGAACAACGAAATGAAAATGAAATAAAATGCCACGTTAAAAACAGTTTGAGGGATTACAATATAAAAATGGTGATACTCATGGGAGACAAGACGATGGTCCAACGTCTAACTGAGTGCCAATAATCCCCCTGCTTAACCATCCATCATCACTAATGTCAACTGATTTTTTTGTATGTCACAACAAACAATAAATTATAACACCACACAAAGTCACAAACACACAATCAACAACAACACTCATACACATACTCATACCAACCCGCACTACCACCGCATTGCATTACACGCACACTTCACAAACCAACCCAAACAAGACAAACAAAGAGCCTAAAAATTAATAACCCAGGCACAGAAAGGAAAACACAGCACACATGGCATTACATAGGGTATGGTCTCAGTGAGAGAGTTTTATCTTATCTTATATAAAGCAGATATGTTTGTTTCTTTGTTTGTTTGCTTGAACGCGCTAATCTCAGGAACTACTGGTCTGATTTGAAAATTTTTTCAGTGTCAGATAGCCCATTTATTGATAAAGTTTACAGGCTATAAACCATCACGCTAAGAGCAATAGGAGCGGAGCACCAATGAAGAATGTTTCAAAATCGCGGGTGTTTCTTAACTTCCTTTCCACGCGAACGAAGTCACGGGCAGAAGCTAATCTTATATATAAAAACGAATTCCAAAATATGTTGGTAAGCGCATAACTTGAGAACGACTTTACTAATTTTTATTTTTATTTTAACCAATGAGCGTGTTTAAATTCTGAAAACTTTCTGCGAAATTAATTTGTAAGGTATGGAACTACAGTCCGTAGAGTTTTTAAACAAAAAAAAACAATTAAAATGCAGATTTTAATCCCTGACACAAAAAAGAGAGGTGCTATAAGTTTGACCGCTATGTATGTTTGTCTGTGGCACCGTAGCTCTTTAACGGGTGAACCGACTTGCTGATGAATAACAAAATAATAATAATCTGAAATATTATAATCAAAGTTTATTACACTAGAATTATTCTAATTATAATATTAAATATTGGACACTAATACACAGAATTATTAAGACAACTCCAAGAGTTGCCTCCACGCTTGTCAGGTGTCGAGCGGCAATTTGTCCTCCAAGAATACTGCGATTATCGAACAGTAATTATCGACCACAATATGCGATCCCTGTCCGAGACTGTCGGTTTAAGACTTGGTTGTAGACTGTGGGTTGTAGACCAGTCCCCTCTGCCCGAACACCGAGTATTTATAAGATCCTCGTAGTGTGTCTGCAGTGACACCATCCTGTAATACTTAGGCGCCACTTCATTTTCACTTCCGTCATAACACCAACTTCCGCCATCCGTATAACTTCCAACTTCCGGTTACTCCATTTTCGATATTCGTTGGCTCGACAATATCGGGTGTCCCAAAAAGGTCGCAAGATTTCAATTTGCCACCATTTTTGTATTTAAGTGCTGGCAACCCTACTTGACAGCTGACGGCTTCTATTTGACAGCTGAATGTTTAGGGTTTGTAAAAATGGTGGATTATACGAAAGATCAACGCGTTTTTATTATTAAACAATATTTCAAAAGTAATGAAAGTTTGGCGGGTACGGTTCTAAAATTCCGTGCAAAATATGGTCAGAATATTGACTTGACTTCATCAACTGTGAGCAGAGTGGTTGCAAAATTCAGGGAGAGTGGATCAATTCATGATGCTCATTCCACTGGTCGTCCAAAAACAAGCCGTTCAAATGGCAATATCGTATCAGTGCGTCAGAATGTCCGTGAACATCCAGGAACATCCATTAGGCATCGTGGATAAGAATTGCAAATTTTAAGAAGCTCTCTCCATCGTATAGTCACTAAAGATCTGCATCTCCATGCTTACAAAGTCCAAATAACACAAGAACTGAAGCCTCATGATCATGGACAGCGAAGAGAGTTCGTTGAATGGATTATCGACCGCCAAAACAGGGATGCAGATTTTTCAAACAAAATCATCTTAGCGACGAAGCACATTTTCATCTCGATGGCTTTGTTAATCGTCAGAATAGCCGCATTTGAGGCTCAGAGAACCCACATGTGATTGTTCAAAAACAAATGCATCCACAACGGGTCACTGTTTGGTGCGGATTTTGGGCTCGAGGCATTATTGGACCATATTTTTTTTCAAAATGAGGCCGGCCAAGCAGTTACTGTTAATGGAGCTCGATATCGCGACATGATAACAAGGTTTTTTCTAGCCGAATTAGCGGATATCGATGTGGAAGCAATGTGGTTTCAACAAGACGGGGCCACTTGCCACACAGCCAGAGAAACGATGCAATTACTGCATGAAACATTTCCTAGTCGTGTGATCTCTTCTTGCGATTTAACGCCTTTAGACTTCTTTTTATTGGGTTATTTAAAGTCTAAAGTCTATGCCAATAAGCCCACAACCACTCATGCTTTTATGCTGCATCGGAGAACTTCAGCCACATCTATGTAAAATGGTCGTAAAAAAAATTTGACAAAAGAGGGCGTATGTGCCAGCAAAGCCTAGGAGGACATTTGCCTGACGTATTATTCCACAAATAAAAATTTTTTTCATCAATTTCAAATCTCGTGTCCTTTTTGGGACACCCTTTAAATGCTTCTACTTTGACATCCGGTTATACGACTGCCGATTACTACATCAATGAACACTATCCGGTTATTGACTACTTCCGTTACATGGTTACTTTGCAATAACAAATACGATTCTAACACATGCGGGTTTTTTAATTATGTATACTATAGTAGAATTATTTTCTGCGTGCAGTTTCGGTCATAAATAATCGGAGCGGTGAAGCGAGTATTTCGCTCTCTCTTCCACTCACGGGCCTTATGGGCAGGCATAGTGATACGCATTATTGTTGTCGATAAGCGCTATTGATAGTGTATTTAGTGTTGTCATTTTGTGGCTTAGTGATATAAATGAAAGAAAAAATAGATAAAACAACGTATTTATTAAAATAAGAATAATATTGATTTAAAATACATTATTAATTAGATATCTATGTATTAAAAAACTATAAGTTCAAAAGTTCAGAATGTAACAAGTAATATTAAAAATAAATATAAATACTTATATCTAAGTTTAAAATTAACAGCAAAAAAGATAATAATGATTTTTATAAGAATGATAATCTTTCTTTGATAAGAATGAGTTTTTATCGATAATGGTGTTGCGCCCGCGCAACATGCCCACCGCCCTAGCCGGGCTAAGGCCAAGTTTGATTTATGACCCGAACTGCACGGAGAAAATAATTCTACTATAGTCGCGACGATTAAATTACAATTAAAATTAAATTCATTCATTCATTCATTCATTTGATGAAAGAATGACTAAACATATATACAATGCAAAAGTGGATGGATGCAGAAGTCGCGGAAGACGACGACACACCTTCCATGATCAAATTGATCGTGTATTAGCAGAAGGTGATGTCAGGAGCCTTAAGAATAGACGAGCGTGCATGACAAGAGCTATGAATGTCAAAGAAGCAAGTGAGGTGTCTAAGAATAAGCCTGTATGGCACTCTGTTGTTCGTGCCTACCCCGCAAGGGACCTGGCTTGAAGTTATGTATTTATGTATGTATGTAAAATTAAATTCAAATTAACTTAAAATTCAAATTAAATTTAAATTCTTACCGAAACTCAAAACTGCCAAAGATATACCTAATTCCAGAGTAATAGGCGAATCTTCTTCTGATAGTCCCATTAAAACAATAATAACAATTATTATAAAAACAGTAAAAACCATCATATAGTAATAATACACTCTCAACAACTTAAAATTTTTCTGAAACAAGACAAATAAAGTTTAAATTCTGAAATTTATGGCAAACTTTAGCAATAAATACATAATAAAATTACGTTTTGACGATTTTAAGCGCGATAATCTATTTGATTATTGTTATTCCGACGTTTCGGCCACTTTTCAGTGGCCGTGATCACGGAAGACAAATCAAATCAAATCCATCGTCCAAACAATGCCCGAACGGACGGGTGAGGAGTCAAGCGACGATTACGATACGAGCAAGACGTACATTCGATAAGCTGTATAGTATATTGAATCGTGCAGTTTGTACTGGTTGCGTCTAGTTATATTTGTACCTGTGTTATGCGTATTTGTATAGTTCTAATAATTCTAAAGTAATTCCAACGGCATTTAAATTCGAGTCCTGTAACCCGTAACAGTATTAACTGAAGAAGATACTTACCGAATGAGCAGCTATTAGAAATGATATACAGAATGCAAAGTCCACTGCAAGTAGTATAGCAACTGATGCAATGGTTGGGTCTATACTCCCGCGCACCAGCAACGAGAAGTGAAAAAGCACTCCAAGTGGTAACCATATTAACAACGTCAAGACCTGAAAAAAGTTTAAAAATTATTATCAGCGAATGTTTTTCGCGGAACCCTAAAAATAAAGGAGTTGAATTAACTTTTTTATTTTTTTATTGCAGGAGTTCAACAGACAGGCAGACGGTCCACTTGATGGAATGCGGTTACCATCGCCTATGGACATTTGCAACATCTAAGGTACTACAAATGAGCTGCTGCTCTCTTAAGGGAGACTGGAACCTGGTCACTAATGCCAGAACACAGCTCAAGGTTGTTATGGTGACATACTTTACACCAGGGGTGGTAGCCATCCAGTCGGGCAAATTCCCTACCATATACCATAATAATAACTAGCCGACTTTCAAAAGAAAGAGATCGTCAGTCTGTCTGTATGTTCTTTTTTGGTGTATGTTTGTTAATCGATTTTTCCTTCAATTGTTCACCAATTTTCATTTTTTTTTATCCAAAGATTATACTCCGTAGTTGGCCCCATAGTCACCATGTCAGGATCTGATGAGTGGATCCCAGGGAAGTCAAGAGAAACCATCGCAAAATTGTTACGCGATTTCTCCGTCAATTGTAGACAGATTTTTTATGGTAAGCGTATACTCCCGAAGTGATCCTATAGTCAGTATGTCCGGATCTGATACGTGGTTCTCAGAGAATTCAAAAGAAACTCTACAAAATTGTTAACCGACTTCGTTGTTACACGATATCTCCATCAATTGTGGACCGACTTTCAACATAAAATTACTGTATTGTTACGACCGAGGTGCCCACAAAGACACACTCACACCTACAGCCCTATAGAAACACCTTTTATTACCTTTTCAGCACTTGGACTTCTTGTGTTTACTTTGTGCTTAAAATGTGTGTTTAGAAAAACAGGCCATTATGTAATGTAATCTTTTATGGCAGTCATTACCCAGGTGTAATAATACTAAGAAATTCAGTCCACGCGGTCGAGTAGACATATTGTATTTGTACAGTATAAAGCAATGCCCCAATCGAGAGTCGAGACAGTCTAGCGATAGCTACAAGCGAAGCAAGACGTTAGTGACGGATTTTACACGTGTGATTGAATCGTGCATTATGTTTGGACTGTTTGTGTACAGTTATATTTGTACCTGTGTTATACGTATTTGTATAGTTCTAATAAATTCTATAATAATTCCAACGGCATTTTAATTCGACTCCTGCAACTCGTAACAATATTTCGCAAATTTGTTGTTAGAATAGAATAATCATTTATTGCTGTAAATGTATGTGTACATAGATGTTTTTTTGTAGTAAGTGTCTCAATACATTTTGCCTTATTAGGCGTGCAATTTTCACATCTTATAACTAAATCTAACTTGAAACTAAATAACATTACAAAAATATTGAAATAATTACTATAATAATTAAATAAGTTAATTAATAAGTTAATAATAAGCTGTTGTCTATTATGTTTAACTTCGCACCGACTTTATGATGTTGTAGCAAAAGTCTGTTAAATATTTCTTTTTGCTTTTTAATTATAAGTCAGTGAATGAATGAATGAATGTTCTTTATTGCATATATAAGTTTTCAGTATTGTTTTTGGTGAAAAAAATTTGTTACTTAATGCAATTTAGTTTTAATTATCCTAAGATTTTTTTTAAATCATAAAGTGAAATAAGTACGACAATTTTTTTACCGACTTGAAAAAAGGAGGGGGTTTTTCATCATGTAATTTTTGTATTTTTTTAAAATTATTTTCTAGGAATTATCAATAGATAAATTTTATTTATTTCTTTTGAATATAAAGTCATATACTTACATTTAGCTGAAGTTAGATTTGATTCATAATTTATAACAAACAAAGAACATCTCGTAATAGGCCAACACTTTAAACGCTCATTCTCAAAATACGAAAATTTTGAGACTTTTTTGTTTTATTATTAGGTGAGCCGTGATGGGGAAAAAGATATACATTTTGTGTTAAAATAAACTACATACCACTCTTATGTATCCCCATGCTAGCAGTCCTCTTCTCAGCGGGATACAGAAGCAACACCTCTTCTGGTCTGGTAGTTCACAGCGCATTTTTATAATAGATAACTGCACGAGTGTTCAACGATACGCCCCCTTTTTATCTTATATTATAGTGAATCACCCTTATCTATTTTGTTCGAATTTCAGATTGTTGCTATAGGTTGAGAAAAAAATAAAAAATCGTTTAGAAATATTACAACCTGAAACCTTGATATAAAAAATCTGAAGATTAGAAAACATTCATGGTACCAAGATTTTTTTTAAGGTTGTTATTTTAACAATCAATTTTATTTGCAAAAACATAGGTACATTAATACCTATTATATTATTACATGCCGACAAAGTAAATGCACACTTGTTTTATTACCTTTCCCGCATTTGGAGTTCTTATCAAATCATTTACTTGCTTAAAAACATGGTTAGTATTATATTAATATTAGATGACAATATAATGTTTCACATGCCTTTTCAGGCATGCAAATAGTAATTAAGTTGAAAATCAACTAATTAACAAAAACAGTGTAGTCAACTCAATCTACAGACATTAATTTTACTTATTTTTCTAAAATTATATAGTAATCATAGATAGTATATCGAGTTCAGAGTTATTAAATGAGTTATGTAAATACAATGTCAAAAAATCTTTATAATTATCTCTCATTCAAATATTCTTGTACGCTATAATAGGATTTTTTTGTCAACCACTCGAATATTTTTTGTTTAAACATATTAATTAATATCTTATGTTTACATCGTGTTTAATTTTTTTTGCAATTAGACAATAGCCTATTGTTATTGTTTTCGACTTTGTTGGCCATTCGCAGGAATAATTAATCAGGTGTGCAGATTACGTTTTCTTGGTAAAACTCAGTACTTACTTACTATAAAACAATGCCTGAAAGGAGAGGTGGGGGCAGTCAAGTGAGGAGTACGATACAAGCAAGACGTAGATTCGATGAGCGATTTAGTGACGGACTTTGCGCGTGTTATTGAATCGTGCAGTTTGTACTAGTAGTATCTAGTTATATTTGTACCTATAAACACACTTTAATATTTGTTTACTTTATTCAAATTCAAAAGTTTTATATACGTTAAAATTTAATTTTACTTCCTAGTCTATATACACCGCTTCGCAACGTGTTATTGCTGTTAAGGAGAAGAAGCGGCAAGAAACTCCCCAGCAACACGTCTAGCTAAAAATTGTTTTTGTTCATATTTGTTGTTCTATTTATATTTCATGTTCTTTTTACAAGATTTATACAGATGTATGTTACAGAATGACTTTTGAAGAATTAATGGAGTTGTATCAAACAGTGCATATTCAATAAGACAGAGCGCAAGAAAAGGATAGAAAATATTATATCTAATATATAAAATTCTCGTGTCACAGTTTTCGTTGCCATACTCCTCCGAAACGGCTTGACCGATTTTGATGAAATTTTTTGTGCTTATCCGGTATCTATGAGAATCGGCCAACATCTATTTTTCATCCCCCTAAATATTAAGGGTAGTCCACCCCTAAATTTATTTATTTATTTTTTAGACAAAATTTTTAATTTCTATTTTTTTATGATACAACATACAAAAATACATACAACCCTAGATTTTCAACCCTCTACAATCAACCCCTATTTTTTACCGGGCAGGACGACGCCTGCCGGGACAGCTAGTTATAGTTATAAATATAAAGACATGACGTACTATTTTTTTTGCAACATATCTCCATATATTTCTTACAAGTACGGCAAGATAAAAACGTTATACTCGTACAAAACACAGTAAAAGTGGTTGGAGCGAGCTGCTATGTAAATGAAGTTTTGTCATTTAAATATTCTTCAATAGTGTAGTATTTCTTTTTATCATACTATATATTAATTTATTATGTAAATTTTAATAACTGTATTGTCTTACGGTGTTAAATGAATATGTTGGATTATTAAAGTTCTGTTGTCAAAAACTATACGATATATGAAAGACTATATATATATGCACGTGTGTCAAATACATGGTAGTGTGTGTAATGTTTTTTTTAAATTGATTTAATGTATTTTTATGCATGAGTTTAAAAAAAATTAGTAAATAAACTCTTTATGTATATAAACTTTAAGTGTGCGTAATTTCATACTCCTTCGTCCCCGCAATTGTTGTAAAAAGGGGTACAAAGTTTTTGCTTCAGGTATTAATATATTGGTATTGCATATATAGGTTTAATATGTTTATTATGTTTAAATAGTTGAATTTTATCACTATATCTTATGTATGTATATAATTGTATATATAGTATAGTTATATACTTGTCGCAGAACGGCCTCATTCTCACGACATCTCCTTTAGTTATTGCAGGTTTAGTGGGCGTCATCGGGATAAAATGCGAACATAAAACACAAGGCCAACGGTTTATACACTTTTAATTTAGATTTAAGAGACATTTTAACATAGTTTAGACCGAGCAGCGGGTTCAGGGCACCCGCTCATACTTCTAAATTAAAACACTTTCTTTAAAATACTCTATGGTCCAACTCGACCTGCTGCCATCAACCCAATGTGCCACAAAAACTCCTCAGTCTACCCAAGTAGATACTACTCAAAGTATAGAGGGCGTCCTTGACCCCGCTCAAGACATGCTCTGCTCTCATTGGTCGTTTATTAAATCACAATATTCATAACTTTTATTAGGTTAGAACGATCTTGAAGTTATAGAAACATTTAACAAATCTAATTAAATTACATTAAGAATTTTGGAAGTAATTATAATGTAAACAAATGATATTGTGCGTTATACATCCAGTCAACAATACATCGTCATGTCGTCATAGTCATAGCTTCCCTCCGACATACTTATTATTAAAAATGTAAGTAATCGCACAACTGCTATGTATACCACCATCGCCACTCCTAACCAGCAATATTCTTGCCACAGGTTGTCTGGAAGAGATCGCTTTTCAGCGATAACACCGCCCTTTGTATACAATTAGAATTATACTAGATCGTAAGTTTTCTCTTACATGTTTGTGACATCACAAAATTTAGGACACACCATTTGTCACACAACGTCACACAATGTCACACTTCGTCATCACCCTTATCCAATTTGGACGAAGTCGGGGGCGGATGAATGAATAAATGAATTTAATTAATTAATGGATTAATGAATGCATGAATAAAAACAATTTTCACAGATGCTAGTATGAATTACAATGCGACAATTATATCTAAACGAACTACACTTACTAATATCGACTTCATATGTTGTATTTTTTCTTTATTCGGATAAAATAATTTCAAACACTAATTTCAAAAAGTATATGCTTAAAGGACAAAAGAGATTTTGACAAATTTCATTTGATCAGTTAGCCGATTGGTTACACAGCACTGTCACATGAGAAGCTTTCGATACAAATGATTCGTCTGATGATGATTGGGCTGATCTGTTTTATTATTGATATCTATACATCGTCTATACAAATAAATAAAATTGAAGTGTCTGTGTTTATTGTCACTAGCGTTTACTAAATGCATGTAAAAGTATTGTTACGTGTGAGCGGGGGTTACGCACTTAGGATTGGAATAAAACACCAGTTTCCAAATAAACGCTTTTATTAACTTACACAGTCGTATATGACTCGCGTTGACGGGGTCGCCCCTACTCGCACGACTAACAACGCACTGTCCCGACGATAAGACGGTACTGTGAGTGGAACACACTCACAATACCATCGCTGATATTGCGTAGACCACCTCCTGCTACTGTAGAGCTCATCCCCGAATACCGCGCGTAGCTTGTTTCTGGACTTCCTTTCAAACTACGCTGAGCTCCTTCTTCACTGAACTGCCCACTAAAGTCTTTACTAAATTCACCACTAAACTCGTTACTGTCTTCTATTAAACTTCTTTTCCAACTCTTTCGTATTGCACTTGTCGCGTCGCTGTCTTGAACTGAACTCATCTCTAAACTGCCCGGTAGGCACGCCTTACGCTGCTTTTATACCGGAAGAATCTTCTGGAACCCATAGTTTCGATCTTCTTTTTGTTATTCATTTATTTACTATCTGTTAGAAAGGGTTTCTAAACATCTGCCTATCTCTGTCTGTTCCTTCCCGAACTTTCTATTCTAGAACTTTCGTTTAACGTCCATCCCTTTCTAACATGTGTCTGTCCTTGTCTTTTCTTTCCAGAATCTTCTACCTTTTCTAAAAGTTCTTAAACCAACTAGTATGTTGTACCATCACTCGCATATACCGATCTAAGACCAAAAATACAATTTTTATTTTTTTTGTCTTTTTGTTCCGACTAATCTCTGAAGCGGCTGGACTGATTTTGACTGATTTCACTGGCAAATGGCTGGTGTTATAAGAAGTAAATTAGGCTACTTTTATTATAAAAAATAAATTGAAAGCCATAAATATTTTTGATAAGTTCTTGTCCATCCAGAGGTTGCCTGGAAGATACTTTAAGCAATAACGCTGCCTATTGTAGTACCTTACAGTTAAGACAATCAAGTGTATTAATTTTCTTGTGTTGGTGTACAATAAAGAGAATAAATGCCCACGCGCACGCCGTCATCGCACCGGAAGGCAAATCAAATTAAACGAAATTCTACGCGGAAGAAGTCGCAGGTAACAATTAGTATATTAATAAAATCTTTATCAGTATTCAGTTCGCATTGGCATTCGTTTAGATCTGTGTAGTTCATTATGAATGAGGAAACAATTCATTACACTGAACTATTTTTTCACATTCCCAAAAGCCACAATTAAGGAAGACTGGGGGTCGACGAAGTGTGACATTGTGTGACAAAGGGCGGGTCCTAAATTTCGTGATATCACATTTCAAAACCTAATATACTGTTACGTCCGAGCGGGGGTACGCACTTAGGATTGGATGGAAGCACCAGTTTTTAACTAAACGCTTTTATTAACTATTTAGCCGTGATTCTTCTCCGCAGGGTTGCCCCTACACGCACAACTAACGATGCACTGTATCGACGATAAGATGTCTCACTCACAATACCGTCGCCGATATTGCGTAGACCAGCACCTACTACTGCGGTGCTCACTTCCGGATGTACCGCGTGTGCGCTTCTGGATCTTCTCTTAAACTACGCTACACTCTTTCGTCACTGAACTTCCCACTAAGCTTTTCACTAAATTCACCACTAAACTCGTCACTGTCTTTTATTAAACTTCTCTTCCAACGCTTTCGTATCGCACTTGTCGCTTTGCTGTCTTGAACTGACCTCCTCGGTAGGCGCGCCTTACGCTGCTGCATAATTTCGATATTCTTTTATATACTATCTCTGTCTTTTACTTCCCGAACCTTCTATTCTAGAACTTCTGTTCATAATCTACCCCTTTCTAAACTGTATCTGTTCTTTTCTTTTCCTTCCAGAGACAATACCTGTACGGTTCAACGTACAGCGTTTTGCTGACGCTGCGGCCTACTTTAGGCTACTTTAATATAATAACATTAGTATAAATAACACTCACAAATACATTGTGAGTGAGTCGCTACTAAGTCGCTACCGAGTCGCTATTGAGCTGCGACCAGGGATCAGCATCCAAACTACTACAAGAATAAATCCCTGAAACCGACAAGGTGTATTTTCTTCACCCTACCATAAGAAAGCACCAGCACTCCACCAACAACTGCCAGTATCCACCACAACAAGCAAGAACAAATGTACAAACTGTACAATACCTTTTTCTAAAATTTCTTAAACCAACTAGATTGTTCCACCATCAATCGCCACAATACTTAATGTAAGGGACACAACGCTTAATCGTGCAAAGCAGAATAAAAACATGGTTTTTGAAGGTTTGCAACTTAGCCGTTGGGTGCATGGAGAGAGTCGAATGCAGGGCATGCATAGCACGGTCGGTCGTCGCGGGCAACTAGCAAGTTCGTGTGCATTCCCTAGGTGTCTAGACACTCAAAATGCTATTATTTGTTACATTTATTTAGTTGCATAGTTGTCGTCGTGATTCTTCTTGTCCTTAAATTAATAATAATGTTATATTTCATTTGTTCTGCGATGCGCCTGTTTTGTATAGAGTAGTTATATATAATTTACCGTAATTTTATATAACAATGTTTATCCTTAATCTGATGTGGTAATTGTGTACATTACCGTTTAAAATCTCTCAATTGAAATACCCCACGCCC
The DNA here is from genome assembly GCA_012273795.1 of Dendrolimus punctatus. Taxonomy (NCBI): domain Eukaryota; kingdom Metazoa; phylum Arthropoda; class Insecta; order Lepidoptera; family Lasiocampidae; genus Dendrolimus; species Dendrolimus punctatus. The sequence goes on along the minus strand of CM022551.1, from coordinate 7,554,269 downwards.
GGACTAGGTCTAGACGATGGCGGGGACAAAAGAAATCTGGAAGAGGCCTGTGCGTGAGACCCACGCCTGCCAGGATACGCAGACTTGTGATCGTTTCTCCCGTTTTCCTGCAGCCCTGGCATAAGGCACAGGACGGAACGCCCAGGGGTTTTAGTGGGTATCCCTAACTGGGAGTTGCCATGGCATGGCACCAGTTTTGACTGAGCATGCTAGAGCCATCCCTGATCTGGCGAATCCTGCACACGGGTCTTGAATTATGCCCCAGGATTCTGTGCCTGTCGTGGCTTGGGTCCGCAAACGGATTTCCCCTGGCTAAAAAAAGGCGCGTTGCCATGAGCCGGGAGATGACAAAGGAATGTGTACGGAGAAACAAGGGGATCCCCTTGTTTCTCCGTACACATTCCTGCACAGTCTTAACCTGCTGCCAGTCCACTAATTGAGCGACTGCATGTTGGTAGCGTCTTTGGTGTTCCAAATATCTGAAGTTCTAGAAAATGGTAACCACTTGTCATCACGTCGAACGTCTGTCTGCCTGTGTGCTGAATTCGTGCGTTAAAGAAAATAAGAAACGGCTTCAACTTGTGACAATGTCGTCTCCTAATGTTGAAACACTATATAAAGAAAACCACGTGTACTTCATTTGACAAATTTATTTTTTAGTAATGTTAACAATGAATCTTAGTGGTCTACGAAGTCCTCGGGCGAAAAGTGAAATGTGGTTATTGACTGATGCTGAGGTATCCTCCTCTTGTTCCTTCGTACACGTTTCTTTGCCTTCTTCTGGATAAGGCATCACATCCGCACCAGTCTTCCCCATCTCCAAATTCGACACCACGTGCGATTGGGCCGCGTTGTTCACGAATTGAAATTGGCCGCTGTTTTCAAGCTTCTTGATTTCACTTCTCACTAACATCGTTATGTAGCCTTGTATTGCTGAAAAAAAGGAAGGTATTCTTAGATATCATTTTATCCGTGCAGAAACGGGGAAGGAATATAACTTCCTGAAGCCGGGCGCGGCTTGTCGTAAGAGACGATAAAACAACCCACAGCCAGGTGGTGGGGTATTTTCCCGACTAGATGGACACCACTCTTGGTCTAGAGTATGCTGCCATAATAACCTTGAGTTGTGTTCCGGCATTAGTTACCAGGTTCCAGTATCCCTAAGAAAGCAGCAGCGCATTTGTCGCATCTTAGGTGTTGCAAATGTCCAGCGATAATGACCACTTTTCATCAAGTGGGCCGTCTGCCTGTCTGCTGAACTCATGCAATAAAACAAAGGTATTCGATCTAAATTATAAATGTTAAGATGGTTTGGAAACTCACAGCAAAGCGTGACCAGGTTTAGTAAGTACTTAAATAAAATACTCACCAAGGCTCAAAAGTGCCAGTGAAATTCCTACAATCAGTGTTTTTGGTGAATTTCTCGTCGAAAACGACAGTCCCATTATAACAAGAACAGCAATGGTTATCACCACAGAACAAACCATCATGTAGTAGTAATATACTTTTAAAAGCTTGAAGTTTTTCTGAATAGATAATGTACAATGTTATAATATACTCGGCTTAAGCCGTGTACAGATTTGCTAAATGTAGCATGTAATGTAACACGCAATGAAAGAATTTGCCGTCTACATTGTCGGAATGTATCATGCAACAGAATTCCCATAGTGTGGACGGCTTGCGCGCACGAACAGAGCATTTCAACTCATCGCGTCGCGATCCGTCATTTGTCGGGTTTTTCGCCGAACACAAAAGGGCGCGCAGAGTGAACGGAGCGCCAGTGTGGACGGGCTGTGTGTGTCTATACTGCGGAACGCGCGCGAACTATGGAAGAAAACACATCTCAACAGACTGACCCATGTTCGTGCCGCGCGTGCCGGAAACAGATGCGAGCATGCTCGGTTCGTGCGCGCCCTGCGTCCATACTTGTGAAATGCTCCTTTCATGTTACATTGCATGCTACATTTCGCAAAACTGTACACGGCATTAAGCTCGAATTTGCGTTTATGTAAGTACACACAGCAGTAGGGGAGCCCAAGATGCTAAATGTGTACTTACTTAGGGGTCGCGGGGACCTTTTGGGTTGTGAAGATTAGTTGCTCAAATGGTTAAAAAAAATACGTTTTTATAGAAAATCAAACTAAAAAATAGAAAATAAATTTTAAAAAACTTGAATTAAAAACAGTGTAAGAAAAAATGATTTTATTGTAAAAAAAAGCGCTAAGTGTAAGCTTTTTAAAAAGGTTTTTAAATACAAGCTTTTGAGATCCTGCATATAATGTAGCAGCAGAGTGCTAGCCAAGACAAGTAAAACGAGCCCAAACACGATGGGTCTATCTTTTTTAGTACAGGAGTTCCTATGGCCACCTTCCGGCTTCATCATCAAATCAGCTCCATGGTACCATATTATTGCATTGTCACACAATATACACATACGTGCAAAATTTCAGCTCTATCGGACACCGGGAAGTCGATCAAATTTAACTTGAAAGATTCCGTTACATACATACAACACACGTATGAAGCTAAAAAAGCGTATTAAAAAGAAAAAAGGTATATGATGTATGCCCTTTCACTGGTGGGGGGAGCGTGTACAGGTTATTTTTAAAGAGTCGCACAGAAATACTCAAACGGTCAAATATTTAAATGGGATGTTAAGTAAACCCTAAAAGAACTCCTATTCAAAAGACTGACGATTTGGACGTGACTAAAGCCATGGTCGATTTTTGAAAATGCAAAAAATTCATTGAAGTACTCAAGCGCGTCTGATTATGTACAGATGGTTCAGCTTGTTTTACTTGTCGTGCTGACCCATAATCTGACATGTGGAGGGATTTCCTTAAACCGATTCCTAACAGACATTTCCGAACTAGAAGTTTTGATTGTATCGCGCCTAAGTACAAATTGTGAGAACGGGATAAATGAGGCAATACTTCAAATATACTACCGCGGTACAAACCATACAGAACTCGCATCATTTGAAGTGGTACATTGCAATGGTTTAATACAAAAAGTCATGTTACTCTTACAAATTTATTTTATAATCGTGTCCTACTCAACACTAATCGTGTAATTATCTTGTATCTTGTATTTTTTATCTGTGCAGGAACGGAGAAAGAATACAATTTCCTGCGTTGGGGCGGCCTGTCGTAAGAGGCGACAAAACAACCCACAGCCAGGTGGTAGGGCATTTGCCCGACAGGATAGCTACCACCCCTGATCTAAAGTATGTCGTCATAACAACCTTGAGTTGTGTTCCGGCATTAGTGACCAGGTTCCAGTTTCCCTTAATAGAGGAGCTGCGCATTTGTAGCACCTTTGATGTTGCAAATATCCATAGGCGATGGTAACCGCTTTCCATCAAGTGGGTCGTCTGCCTGTCTGCTGAACTCCTGCAAAAAAAATGTGCACTAGTTTTAAATTTAATGTAAAAGTTAAGAATAAAAACAAGAGACTTACAGTATGAGCAGCTATTAGAAATGAAATTCCGAATAAGAAGTCCATCAAAAGTAGCAAAATAATCGACACCAGGATTGGATCTATATACCCAGCAAAACCTAGCGAGAAGTAAGTTAATGCTCCAAGTGGGATCCACAGTAACATTATAATAGCCTGAAAAAAAAATTCCGTCAGCTTTTAACCTCAATAGGGATGCGGACACAGCCGAAATTAGACGTGTTCATTTCCGTCTTTTAATTTCAGAAATGAGACAAAAAACATGTACGTCATTATTAATTATCATATTAGATTTTAACTTTTTATAAATTAAACTTAAAATAAACTCCGTTTTCTCCGTGCCGGAACGGAGAGAGAATACAATTTCCTGCAGCCTGTGTTAGGCGTGAATTATACAGAAAAATTTCTGTGTAATTCACGCCTTAGAGACGACAAAACCCACAGCCAGGTGGTAGGACATTTGCCCGACTGGATGGCTACTACCCTTGGTCTAAAGTATGTCACCAAATATTTTTATTCAAGGCTGCCCGTTGCCATCAAAATTGCCGCGCTAAAACCAAGAGAATTATAACGTCTCTTTTACTCTAATAGAAATTCTATGTAGTTAGAGGCAGAAGATATTAGTTCAACGTGCATTTCAATTACCTGTATTTGACCATAAATTTGTGGTGCTTCCCAATTTAGCCGTTAGCCGTGTGTGTTTCAATTTCGTTTCAAAATCCGACCTAAAGCTTTAAATATCATAACAAATAAGGTCCATACCACTCTTATATATCCCCATGCTAGCAGTCCTCTTCTCAATGGAAGACAGAAGCAGCACCTCTTCACATCTGGTAGTTCGCAGCGCATTTTTACTGATAATAACTGCTTTCCAGATTGTAGTGAAAGACTATTGCGTCCAGTTGTTCCGAATTCGGACTGGTATTTTATTTGCAATAATTAAACAATAAGCCTGTAAAATAAAATGATATTTTTTTATATCAAGCATTAGCTGAAAAGCAGTTTATTTTTGATCGTTTCACAAGCTTAGTAGTTTCTAAAGTCTCCACGGCTAGTACACTTAATAGAAATGCGTAAACCAGAACACAAACCAACATCTCTTTTGGTTTCACCTCCCATCTATTTTAATAATATATAAAATTACTAGCGGCCCCGGCAGACGTTGTCCTGCTCTGAAATAATAAAAATCTAGGACCCGATCCCAGCGCCACCTACCGGTTCCAATGTGGATTTAACCCATCCGGGAACCTACACAAACAGAAAATCACCAAAATCGGTCCAGGTGATTAGGAGGATTATAAAACCCGATTTCAACGCACTACCGTCAAGGATAAAAGTATCCATGTCGTCCTAGTTCTAAGCTACTCCAACATTCTCAGCAGTCGTACAGCGTCTGAGTTATAGATAGTGTAACTACACGACTTTTATATATATAGATTAGAAAGAGAGTGTCGGGGTGAAGGTACGGAAAGGAGTGTTCCGGTGGTTTGGGCATGTGGAACGAATGTATGATGAAAGAATGACTAAACAGATATACAATGCAAAAGTAGATGGATGCAGAAGTCGCGAAAGGTGATGTCAGGAGCTTTAAGAACAGACGAGCGTGCATGACAAGAGCTATGAATGTCAAAGAAGCAAGTGAGGTGTATAAGAATAAGCCTGTATGGCGATCTGTTGTTCGTGCCTACCCCGCAAAGGACCTGGTGTGAAATTATGTATGTATGTATGTATATAGATTAGGTATGTTGCTGAAGAGTTTCTTGCCCCGCTTCTTCTCTTCAAGCCACAACATGTTGCGAAGCGGTGGTAAATTAACTTAGAATCCGATAACCATAAACAAAAATTTAAACTAAATAATCAAAAAGAATAAGGTGGCTTCCATGATCACGCCTACTGAAACGTCGGAATAATAAAAATCAAATAAATTGTCGCGCTCAAAATCGTTAAAATGTAATTTTATTATGTATACTATTCGCGAAAACTTAACATTTTTTAAATAAATTTATTCATTTCATTCCAGTATTTTATTTTATTTAACTATGAACTAATACCTTGATTTTTTGAGAATTTTCCACTTTAAGCACTCAGATTAAAACACGTTTTATTTGAAATGTTTCATAATAAACAAAATAAAAATTGTTCAATTTACTAGAATAGCAATAAATATATAAAAATCAACTCATTAATTGTCTCGCAATCAATTAATAATTTACACAGCACTGATACTTAACAAGGTTAACATTTTACTTCTAAAATATCTTGATAAAAATAATTTTAATTACTGTTTAACAGCCATTTATATCTACGCCGTTTTTCTCGGTAAAACTTTGACGTCATGTCTTGTATGTTCGTACAAAATATAGGCGGCTTCGGCATTTGGAAGATGATAAAAATTATTTTAATTAATTTGAATGTCAAGTAGTACCTTGGTTTTTGAGAATTTTCCACTTAAAGCACTCAGATTCAAACACTTTTTTATACGAAATTTTTCGTTAGTAAATAATGTAAATTATTTCATTTGCTTTTATAGCAATAAAGACATGAAAAATAACGTTTTATTTGTATTTCAATCAGTTAAACCATACTGATACTTGACAGAGCTCAATTACGAATGAGTTATTTTGTTTTGATCATCTCATTTGAATAATATTGTTATATGTGTATTGATAATTCTTATCAGTTGTCAGTTCTAGCGAAAAAAATATGGCATTGTACGTTTGTTTGTATTTTGTTAACGAGTCCATTAGCGATAGTCATTTTGACAAAAATGTTAAACAATGTGAAAAAGATAGTATGCTTTGAAAAAAGTAAAAATTGAACTAACAACAACCAACATCGCAAGTTAAATAAAAGCTTGTAAAAATGAAAACAATATTATGCGGCGTTTTTATAAATGCTTTACAATCAGCCAGATAAATAAAATCAAACCATGACCAACAAAATTACCTCTTGATAGAGTATGATGTTTAAATGAACCTATGTATATATTTACCTATAAACATTTACATGCTTTGCAGATATGTGTTTGTATGATATGTATATATTTATATAAAGTATGTATCTTTATTTTCTATTTTTATAAATACTATCTCCAAAAATCTATCTTCTTCCTATCATCTCTATGCAGACGATTTGCAAATTTATACCCAAGCTCCGAAGAACACCTTACATGACGCTATTAAGGTTCTTAATGATGACTTGAGTCGTATACACAACTGGAGTACTTCTTACGGACTTAGCATTAATCCTGGTAAGATTCAGGCTATAATTATCGGTAGCTCTCGAACAATGTCCCAAATTGATTTTGAATTACTCCCTGATGTAATGTTTCATAATACGTATATTCTCATTAGTAACCAAGTCAAGAATCTCGGCGTAATCTTCGACAAGGAACTGTGTTGGCGACCCCACATTACCGAGTTGAGTCGCAAGATCTTTGCATCCTAAGCCTCACTCAGCAAACCAAAAAAAAACTCCTGTTAAAGGCACCTGCACATTCTTTAACATTTTACTCCAAATCCTTCGCTTTGCAGGCTGTCTGCTTGTGGAACTCTTTACCCGTAGATGTCAGAAAAGCTATATCACTTGCCATATTTAAAAAATCTGTCAAAAACCTTATTACTTGTTATATTTTTATTTATCTGTCAATTAAACAACCTTGAGTTGTGTTTCGGCATTAGTGACCAGGTTCCAGTCTCCCTTAAGAGAGCAGCAGCGCATTTGTAGCACCTTTGGTGTTGCAAATGTCCATAGGCGATGGTAACCGCTTTCCATGAAGGGTCCGTCTGCCTGTCTGCTGAACTCCCGCAATAAAAAAATAAAAAAATTACCTTAGCCTATAATGTTTTTTATATATTTTATTTTCTATTCTTCTTAACTTAGCTGTTTACTGTCCACATTGTACTGTCCTTCCTTTTTATTTAATTCTTATTAATTTCATTATACCTAGACATAAGTTTTTAAATGTATCCTCTCACTCAGGTTGCCTGGAAGAGATCGCTTTGAGCGATTTTATTTTTTTCTGTAATAGTTTATTTGGTGAACAATAAAGTGTTTTCTATTCTATTCTATCTTTTTAATATATGCTTGACTAAATATATTAGAATTATACACTCGAATTAAAATGCCGTTGGAATTACTATATAATTTATTAGAACTTTACAAACACGTATAACAGTACAAATATAACTAGACACTACTAGTACAAACTTCACGATTCAATAACACGCGCAAAGTCTGTCGCTATATCGCTAATCCTCGCTTGACTGTCCCACCCCTCCGTTCGGGCATTGTTTTATAGTAGACTGTACAATACACAATCCACTGCGTGGATTGGGTTTTTCCAAGAAAACGTAATCTGCACACCTGGTTAATTATTCCTGCGAACGGCCATAACGAAAGCAATAACAATAGTTTATTGTCTAATTGCACATTTTAAACACAATGTGAACAAAATAAGTCCAAGTGCGGACAGGTTAATAAACCAGGTGCGCATTTCTTTGTCGATATGTAAAAATATAATTTATGTATATAAGTACTAGATGTAACTATTCTCAAATACACTTGAACAGACAAAAAAAACATCAAAATCAGGCCCACCGTTTAGGAGTATCGCGGCGTCACCTACTGGGTCCAATCGTTAATTTAAACCATTCCGGGACAAACTCGAACACATACAACAATAAAACACCAAGGGGATTTATGTATTTTTTAATGCCAAATCATAAAAAAATCAAAATTAAAAAAGTAAGGAGTGGGTCACACTTATCATTTAGGGATATGAAAAATAGACGTTGGCCGATTCTCAGACAACCGATTTGTATTTCATACAAATCGGTTCAGCCGTTTCGGAGGTGTTTGGTAACTAACACCGCGACACGAGAACTTTATATATTAGATAATTATAGATACACGTATAGTTTTAAGGCCTTATTCATATTGCGTTAAAGTAAGTTTGTAAGCTTCTTAAAGAAGCTTTATCAGTGCAGGAACGGAGAAATTATACAATTTCCTGTGACCGGGCGGCCTGTTTTAAGAGGCGACAAAACTAGCCATGTGGTAGGGTATTTGCCCGCCTGGATTGCTACCACCCTGGTTTAGTTTATTTTATTCCACCATAACGACTCTGACTTGTGTTCTGAAATAGTGGCTAGATTCCAACTTCTCTTAAGAGAGCAGCAGCGCATTTGTAGCACCTTTAATCTTGCAAATGTTTATAGGCGATGGTAACCGCTTTCCATCAGCTGAACCGTCAGCTTGTCTGTTCAAGTCCTAAAATAAAAAAAGCCTTCAAACTTACTCCAATCCAACATGCACAAAACGTTAGTCTGTAAGTATATTTTTGTATTAATATAAATAAATACAAAGATACACTTACATTAATGCATCTCTGTACATGAAGTAAAGTCACAGGAATCACATAGTCTATAAACAATATTAACATCCGCTGGACTTTACAATTGATAATAATTAAATGTTATTTTCGTTCAGCGTATTGAAGGGAACTCCGATATGACAAATACATACAAACATGTATGTTGAACAAAAAACCCAAAAGATACTAGATTCATTCCATGGTTCTAGGAAGAAATATGGACGACAAGAGTGGGCGTTTGTTACCTCTATGGAATTCTTCATGAGTGCTTAATATGCTTAATTTACTACCATTTGTAGCTAGAGTATTACAGACAGTCAGGGCCTTACTTCTAATAATCTCGTTAAGAAACGCTTAGCCGTCTCTTAAATAAGAGACTCTTAAGCCCCTAATCAATGATTGCTAAAAATAAAACTTGCCATCTTGCCTCTTAGCAGTCACTTAAACTACCTCTCGATGTTGGTTATTTTTGACAGGTATTTATGAGTTACTTTACCACCACCTCTTATTTTCAAAGTAGTTAAAATGTAAACAAATAATATTGTGCGTTATAAATCCAAACAACAATCATCCGATTAGTAGCTTCCCTCCGACACTGCCGTCCTGACGTATCACACGCCCTCGTGTGATGGGCCGCCCATTATGGATTATCTGCAAAAAGAAAGAGATATTATAGTTCGGCCACTCCTGACCAAGGACGTCGTGTATATTTTATCTTCTGCGCAACAACTTCATTCATCCATTTGCATAAAATAGTACCCAACAATAAGCCTTTTGTTATTGAATCTGAATCCTAATCACCTCCACGCCATACACCCCATCAAGTCAGCAGTATCGAAACGGCCACTTCGCCGTCCATCGTGTAACAAATTTCGTGTTAACTATCAAAACACCAGCCAGGTGGGAGGGCATTGGCCCGACTGGATGGCTACCACCCCTGGTCTAAAGCATGTCGCCATAACAACCTTGAGTTGTGTTCCGGCATTAGTGACCAGGTTCCAGTCTCCCTTAAGAGGGCAGCAGCGCATTCGTAGCATCTTTGTTGTTGCAAATATCCATAGGCGATGGTAACCGCTTTCCATGAAGGGGGCCGTCTGCCTGTCGGTTGAACTTCTGCAATAAAAATAAAAAAACCAATCAAAACATCACACACAGAAATATCCAAGTAGTATACAGCCCCTCATTCTATCGATACCAATTTTCAATGGCCACCCCGCCTTTTATTCCACTGATTTTACTTTGCAACGGCCACGTCGCCCATTAAAAAGCTTAAATAAACCACCCAAATAGCCACCTCGCCTCTATTTCACTTTGTAATGGCCACCACGCCCGTTACAAAGCTTAAATAAACCCAAAGAACCACTCAGCTACTCCTGACCACTAATAACTATTTTAACATCAAACTCACAAAAAACTTTCAACATTTTCAACGACTGTTAATTCAAGAATAATATCACAAATTCATAATCTCTACGCACCAAATCATTTTAAGTATAGTAACTATTGTTCAGGGCTACAAAAAACTCTTAAATAAAAACCCAGAGACTTAAGAAATACGGGCATTGTAAACCTTTATCATTTTAACTGTCAGACTAAAATCTTTCATTCCATATGTACCTCTAAATTTAAAAACTACATGTTGTAATAGTCAACTGCATTTACTTGATATCTAAGTTTAAGTTTAATAATACTTGAATCGTCTTGAGGCACGTGATGTCTTGACTTGAAAAAATTATAAAAAAATCCCAGTATTTTTTTCATTAAAAGGAAGCTTTTTAGGGGGCGTCGCAAGAAATTTAATTTTTAACGACCACCCTAATATATATATATATATATATATATATATATATATATATATATATATATATATATATATATATATATATATATATATATATATGTGTGTGTGTGTGTGTGTGTGTGTGTATATATAAGGTCATAAAGAAGTTTCACTTCTTACGTGTGTACACCAGTACTCACACATATGTATTTTTTTAGTTTTCTTGTCGGTTTGTCTGTTCGTTTGGGATACACGTAAAAGTTACTGGGCCGATTTCGATGCACCACCGCTTATAGAAATTTGCAAGTTCAAAAGTGCTACAAATGCGCTGCTGCTCTCTTAAGGGATACTGGAACCTGGGCACTAATGCAGGAACACAACTCAAGGATGTTATGGCGGCATGCTCTAGGCCAGGGGTGGTAACCATCCCGACAAGCAAATAGTGTAATACGCTACCACCAGGTTGTGGGTTGTTTTGTCGCCTCTTACGACAGGCCACCTGGCCGCAGGAAATGTTATTCTTCTTTTGTTCCAGCATGGATAAAATAGTAAATATCAAAATGTGCATAAACTGAGTAATTCCTGTTATTGTGGAATTAGTTGATAATTGCTATCAGTTTGAGGTCGTGGTTTGTAAACAGACGTTTATCTACATTTGTCATGCTCGATTATATCCCGTTATTTTTAATATAAACGACAGACAATGTCTCTATTATCCCTATTAACATCATAAATGGGAAGGGAACGTTGTCTGTCTGTCTGTTCACGCAAAAACTACTAGACCGATTTGGTCGAAATTCAGTATACACATTTTTGATGCCGCGGATGAACATAGGATACTATGCTGAAAAATTTGATAGTTTCCGAGATAAAAATATATTTGTCTCTCTTGTTATGCTTTCACTGTCCAAAACTATTGGACCAATTTGGTTGATATTCGATATAACTATATATTTTAGTTCAATATCTAGGATGGATATAGGATACATTTTATCCCGGATAATGGGATATATTTTGGAATAGATTTATGTAAAGGTTATCCCAGAAAGTAGGGTAGGTATTGATTTTTTTCTGATTTGCCAACTTTTCTAATTTTGATTATTTAGATTATTTCGGTAATTTTGGTCACTTCGGCCATTTCAGCCATTTTGGTAATTTCGGACATTTCGGCCATTTAGATGATTTCGGCAATTTCGGTAATTTCAGCCGTTTCAGTAATTTCGGCCATTTTTGTCAGTTTAGTCATTTTTGTCATTTTATAATGTGCAAATATGTAGAGGGGATAAATAAATAGAACTAGAACTTTCTTTCTTTCTTCTTCGACTTGAAATACAGAATGAAATTTTGTACGGGAGACAAATCATTTCTCAAGTTTATAGATATAAAAAAATATCAACTATTAAAAATGCTATAGTAACTCGATATTTCTGTTGGTTAAGCTATCACGGAAAAGCTAATAAGATTACTCGATCGGTTTTGTAATTTTAATTACAATTATGTAAAACCACATTCCGAAATGGGATATTTTGCGATATAAAATGAAGTTAATATTCCTTCCAGATTGAAAGAGAAGAGAGAAGAAACAAAAAGGAGCACAAAAACACGGGTAAAATAACACATTGCTGACATGAAACACACAAGGTCTACGAAGTCTGCGATAAGTGAACGCACGCTGGATAAACCCAACCATTACATCAGATTCGATAACCCACAAATCCCCGCGAAAGAGAATCGTTTCATACCTAGAATGATGCGTGAGGGTATTGAAATCAAAAAATACCCAAATTTCAATAGAAAAGATGGTTGGCAAGTACCACCTGGTTGGGTCCGATCATCAAAACTATAAAAGCCCCAAACCCAACCACTACATCATATTCAACAAATATTTAATTACTCTATTTAAATATAATGATCCATTATCTGACTCTGAGTTACGGGTTATATTAATGTACCTTTTTACCGTGACATCGACCGTCGTTTGACGTGACGTGATTACCTGATCAGCGCGATCAATAAAGCCCAGTTACCATACCTCAGTGCTTGGTTTAATATTGAATCACTAGGATATATCGGCGACTTTGTTCACGCTTAACTTGAAATTCCCGCGGGAATCCGGGGATAAAAAATATCACACATTTTATTACATAAAATTATCTATCGATCAGTGAATAAATCAGATTGGAATTAGATTCATTCCCAGAAAAATTCCCGCGGGATTCCCAGATTCCCAATAAAAATCTCAGATTTTATAATGATCAGTGAAAACCGCGGAAATGCATATAATTCAAAATTTAATTTAACTTCCTATTCTATGTACACCGCTTCGCAAGGAAAGGCAAGGTAAAAGCTCCCCAGCAACACGTCTAGCTAAAATTGTTCTTCTTTAAATTTCTTATTCTATTTATATCTCAAGTTTCTTTTTTATAGAATTGTTTTTGAAGAATTAACGGAGTTGTATCAAACAGTTTATATTCAATAAGAGAAGGACATAATAAAAGGAAAGAAAAATATTATTATAGTTATAATAATTGCCATGACGTAACAAAAATTTTATGCTGCAAAAAATCTTCATAAATTCCTTACAAGCTTGGCAAGATACAAAAAACATAAACATACCTATATTTAATATATGTACCATACAAATATATATGTATAAATATAAAATATATAAATATATGTCGCAGAACGGCCTCATTCTCACGACATCACCTTTAGTTATTGCAGGTTTAGTGGGCGTCATCAGGATAAAATGCGAGCATAAAACACAAGGCCAACGGTTTATACACTTTTAATTTAGATTTAAGAGACATTTTAACATAGTTTAGACCGAGCAGCGGGCTCATACTTCTAACTTAACACTTTCTTTAAAATACTCCATGGTCCAACTCGACCTATTGCCATCAACCAAATGTGCCACAAAACTCCTCAGTCTACCCAAGTAGATATTACTCAAAGTATAGAGGGCGCTGACCCCGCTCTGCCATATGCTCTGCTCCGATTGGTCGTTTATTAAATTACAATATTCATAACTTTTATTAGGTTAGAACGATCTTGAAGTTATAGAAACATTTAACAATCTAATTAAATTACAATAAGAATTTTAGAAGTAATTATAATGTAAACAAATGATATTGTGCGTTATACATCCAGTCAACAATACATCGTCATATCGTCATAGTCATAGCGTCCCTCCGACATATATATATATATATATATATATATTATATATATATATATATATATATATATATATATATATATATATATATATATAGTTACGACCGACAAAGAAAAATTCACACCTGCAGCCTTGTAGAAACATATTTTATTACCTTTTCGGAATTTGGATTTCTTTTGTTTACTTTGTGTTTAAACTTTGTGATTAGAAAAGCGGTCATTAGCCAGGTGTGATTCTGGGAAATTCGGTAACGCGGCCGAGCAGACATATTGCATCCGTGCAGTATAAACAATGCATCGATTGATGGAAGAGGCAGTCGAGCGATAACCACAAACGGAGCAAGACTTGTGTACATTTAGTCATTTATTTAGCGACGGACTTTGCGAGGGTTGATGAATCGTGCATTAAATTTGGACTGATTGTGCTCAGTTATATTTGTACCTGTGTTATACGTATTTGTATAGTTCTAATAAACTCTATAGTAGTTTCAATGTCATTTTAATTCGAGTCCTGCAGCTCGTAACAATATTTATGAGAGTATATAAACGTACAGTACGTTTATATACTACTCAATCTTAAAATTGCTGACTGTGTATTTATTTTAGAAATTATATTATTCAAATTGGATGCTGATTCAAGTTTGAATGATGTATCGAATCAGCAATGAAGGGAATATCAAATTATCCTTCAAACGTGCCTAAGTAATACATTGTTTGCTAATGCATACCTGCCTCCATAGAGTATTTGCTCTTTGTTTTCACTGCTCTTATATTTTACCAAAATCGCTATAAGACTTTAAAAATCACTTACCAAAATCGAATTCTGTTAGATGTCGTCAAAGAAATGCGTACACCTGCCTGTTGTAAAAACGCAGTTTATTATCATTCTTGCATTCGGAGTTCTTTTTTTACTTCGTGTTTAAAGTTTGCAATTAAGAAAAACATCCTACTGTTATCTCGTACTTGTTTTATGGCCGTCATTAGTGTCGAACTAAACATCGTTGTCTCAACGCGTTCACTGTTAACTCTGTGAATGCAGTCCTTTGATGTATTGTACAGTTTAGTATAAAATAGTGCCCGAATGTAGGGGTGAGGCAATCAAGCGACGACTACAATACGAGCAAGACGTACTGAGCGATATAGTGACGGACTTTGCGCGTGTTATTGAATCGTGCAGTTTGTACTGGCTGTGTCTGCGATTTTTGTGCCTGTTCTATACGTGTTTGTACAGTTCTAATAAACTCTATAGTAATTCCAACGGCATTTTAATTCGAGTACTCTGTCGCTCGTAACAGTATTAAAAGGTACATTACTATGAGAGCATATTAGATGAAAGGCAAAAAAACCTAGACCAATATAAAAAAGATAAAATAGTATAATCTTATCCGACCTCCTTTATGGGCTCAGAGTACTTACTTCTGTTTCGTAATTAGTAGTTTTTTATTGGTAGCACTGGTTCTCAAAGTTATTTGGGTCCTTTGTTAATAGGGCCCTACGAGAGTTAATATTTATTATTTGTCTAATAATCTAATTAGCTACATTTAAAAAGTAAAATTCGAATCTGATAGCTCATCTATCCATCCACATTCATTTACAACTGACAGCTAAACATCTAAAAATGAACAGTTTGCTATTGTTGAAGTCACAACAGACAGATTGACGGTCCACCTCATAGAAAGAGGTTAAAATCGGCTACCGACATTCGCAGGACCAGTGGTGTGCTGCCGGCTTCGAAGGTGGGACTGAAACTGAAGGGTGGCCCGTTGTGATTCGTTTTTCCACTTGTCCGTTGCGAATCATGTTTCCACTTGTCCGTTGAAGTTTCACTTCTTATATGAGTCCCAGCACACATATCGATTTTTCGCAGGTTTATTGCAAATTATGATGGTAAGGTTAGATACATTTTAATGGTGTAATACGCTACTCACGCACCGACCATTTTTTTGTGTCAACACTTGCCGTTCGTTGTCGTTCACTTTTACTGTGACTTTGTATTTGTATTGACCCTTATCAAAATAAATTACTTTATATTCAAGACTGCTTTAATACCTTTATATAACTTTTTGAATTATTCAATTCGGACATTCCATTCGAAAGATATCACGAGTTTAAAATGTAAGTATTAGAATACGCGGCCGTGACGCTTTTTCGTAAACGAAAAATCATAACACCCCGTCTATATAGAAGTGTTACTTCAAAAAATATTAGCAAACTTCCGGGTACATAAACAGATAAATAATAGACATAATAATAGATATACATAATAGACATATAGCTATATGTCTATTATGTTTAAATAGTTGCATATTATCGCTATATATTATATATGTATATAACTTATGTGTATATTTGTATATATAGTATAGTTATATATTTATTAATAAAATTTAAGTAATCATACAATAATTATGTATACCACCGTCGCCACTTCAAATCGGAATATTCTTGCCACGGGTTGTCTGGAAGAGATCGCTTTTTAGCAATAAGACCGCCCTTTGTACCCTACTATAATAATACTAGTTCGTAAGCTTTTCTGTAATGGTGTACAATAAAGTGTTATCTATCTATCTATCTAAATAGACGTGTGGCCTATTGGAGAAAAAGTTTTGGTATCACTGAATTTTAATTGGATTAGTCGAAGAACCATCTTGTTACCACTTCCTATACTAGTGTACAGTATTTGCGTACTAATAAAATACTGTCTTGTAGAAAATAATGTATAGGGTATAAATAGACATAGAAGTAGATTTATCTAAGAATATTTCATTTTTTCATTTATCATTTAAGAGCATGCTCTTGTCGGTGGAGCCTCTTCCAATCTTCTCTATTATGGGCCAGATGTTTTACTTCTGTGTAAGACACGACACCCACTTTTTCTTTTATTTGGTCTATAAATGCTCGCCTTGGTCTTCCCTTCCCTCTCCTTGCTTCCACTTTGCCTTCAATTAACGTGCATAAGAGGGTGTCGTGTCTTAGCAAATGGCCAAACATCTTCCCCCTTCTTTCCTCTAGAGTTTTTAATATTGTGCATTTCTCCTTTACCATGTCCAGAACTTCTTCATTAGTCTTCTTCTCTTTCCAACTTATTCTCTCCATGCGTCTCCAACACCACATTTTAAATGCTTCTAATCTATCGCGATCTCTTTGTGTCATTGTCCATGCTTCACACCCTAATAAATTGTAAGAATATTGTCGATGGTAAAATAGTCTTTGTATTACATGACTGACAGAACATCACTATTACGTCACCCAAAACAATAAAGGCTGAGTCTATTAATACGGGTACTGAAAATGTTCTTAAAAAGGCTCGGCCAAAAAAAACCTAACCTAACCTAATTAAAGATTGAAAATAAGTATTTTACGAAGTTCTTCCAATCCATACAAGAGCAGTACGCAAATACTCGCGTATACTTTGTAGTAACACATAAGCAGATCTTGTTCCGTAACGTACAGCGCCAGTACACATAGGGACTAATCGTGTATGTGTCGGAAAATTATTTTTGGGTGGTTATAAAAAAAAATAACCACGAAGGCTTCTAACCTATATTAAAAATGTTCCGATTTGTTCATAATAAATAAATGTGCCGTGTATCTATACCCCACCCTCATTTTAGAATTTATTTATTTATTTTTATTTTCATGTTTTCAATCATTCTTTAAAACATGTCAATAAAAAAAAACCTAACCTAACCTTATTAAAAAACAAGCTAAACATCCAATTCATTAATAATAATAATAATCGGCAGACAAACACACACATTGTATATCCCCAAATTAAGCAAGTTACGCTTGTGTTATGGGTAATATACAACGGACCACTCTGGGGCCGATCCCAGACATGGTAAATAGCGGAGAAAATACGTTTCCGAAATTTACTATACCGGGAATCGACGAACCCAGAGCCTTTGGGTTGCAGTGAGGTAGGCCGGCAAAGGCTTAGCCCGCTCAACCACAGAGGCCGTCATAATTTTTTTTAAATAATTGAATGTCTGTACGAATAAATAAAATTTATTCGTCCAGTACCCGCACAAATAGTCACACCGAACAATAAAATACGACAATTATGTAATTTGTTTCATGTGGGCATGTATTTGAAACATACACGCATATATAGTCCTTTGTTTATTATTAAAGTCAAATTAACGGTGTAACCTTAGCGAATAGAAGTGTAGTCTTTGACAACAGAACCTTGGTAATGTTCGAACTTATAATTCGGTAGTTGACAGTATGAAAAATATAGTCTGATTTTAATATATATCGTAGATTACGATCTAAATGTGACAAAAATAAATTGTTTTAACTAAAACATTAAATATCAATTGATATTTTTGAGAAATAAAATTCTTATATTGCAGCCTTTAGCCACGTGACAATGAATGCCGATCAAAGCGCGTGACGTCGTAGTGTGCAAAACATAAGAAGTTATCAATGACTTCTCAGATAACACTTCAACGAAACAGATGTTTGTTTTGCACGCTGTGACGTCATGTGAGACGCCATGACAGCTTGACGCGTTTTTGTGACGAAATGTCAAAATATTTATAAAATTGCTAAATTAAATATGTTAATGTTGTTTTTTTTGCTGAAATTTTAATATTTTGACTCAAATAGACCATAAGGCTCAAAATAAACCTGTTTTCAAAAATTGACAACTACAATTCAAATTAGTTATGGTCGAATTTCGACCACTGGACAACCACTAGTATTAATAAATACCTTTCTTTCTTGCATACTGTTTTTGTCAAAATAGTTTCAGAGACCTACAGCAGATTTGTCTCGTTCACGATATATATGCAATAGTAACTTCGGAACGTGCTCCATTGTTTAAGCCAGTAAATATCCACAAAATATGGCCATGAGAATTGAGAACCCTAAAACCGTACCGGAAATCCTTGGCAGCCATAACGAACGGCAACGGAAATGGAGTACGGTCCTTAAATTGACTTCGCTAATTAACTTCTGCTTAAACTTGGAAGTAAATATGTATATATATCTCTCTAGTAATATTCAACTAATTTTATTTTTGGTGGAAATTTGAAGAGCGGATCTTGTTAGATTTCCAGAAAAATCTTATAAGTTTTTGTTGTGTATTAAGTAAAAAAAAATTAACATTGTTACAACCTAGGCCTCTACAAAGACAAACTCCACGTACAGATCTGCAAAATCACATTTTATTACCTGTCGGCATTTGAACTAATTGTAATCCTTTTATGACCGTCTTCTTTTGTTCACTTATTTATTGGCATACGTTTTTACTTATTGTACAGAACAGCTTAATATTCTATTGTACTCGTTTTCGGCCGCTTGCGACTGCATGACTAGCCAGGTGTGGCGGATTACAAACTGATTGAGTCGAAATTTTATAGCGATTCGTTTTGCCACTTGTCCGTTGAAGTTTCACTTCTCAACCAATTATATTACGGATCCAGTTTGGTTAAACATAGCTATAAACGGTTCACTTCAAAAGACAAGTGAACGAATCGCAAAAAATTTTAACTTGATGTTTTACGGGCAAATTGTTAATGTACTTGTCCAATTTGAACTCTGAAACTGAACTTGTCCGTTGAGATTCGTTTTTCCACGTGTCCGTTAAAATTTAAATTCTACTATATGTCCCCGATTTTGCGCAGGTTTACTGCAAATTATTATTTGGTTAGGTTGGGTACATTTTAGTGAATGCATTTTTTATTTAAACATTTTTTACTTTATCTACATTTTTTACATAGTCTACTCTAAAATTAACCGCTTCTCACCACGCGATATACCTTCTACTCCCTACTACCCCTACACTTTTTCGTGACAGAAAAAATCCTAATACCCCTACATAGAAGTTTCCCTTCAAAAATTAAAATCGGTCTACAATTGACGGAGATATCGAGTTACAAACATACAGACGAATTGAGAACCTCTTCCTTTTGGAAGTCGTTTAATAAACATTGTACACAGGAACAGTACAAGAGGACTGTTGCGTACAGGTATCAGTTCAAGGCAATACTTACTTTAGAAAACGACTATCTTTAACCCCTTGGCCGCATTGAATAAAAAGTAGCTATCTATTGTAGCAATTTAACCCTATTTCAACCCGACAAATGCTACAGGGCACAGGGGTTTGAGGCAGGTAACGCAACTTGCTCCCGGGACAGTGCTATCGTATCGACGTAAAAAATAGTCTAATTTACTAGCGCATGGCGGGTTATTAAAAGTTTTTAAAGGTCGTGTATTTCTATAATATATGAACTTTTTAAATATAACATTTTTTTTAACAAAAACAAAACCGACTTAATTCTAAAGTATCACAAATCTACAACATCTTGAAGTCGGTGCATTTCGCGATTTTGTTCTTTTAGGTTTTTTACTTTTAGGCACTAACTTCAAGATGTTGTAAAATATTTAGTTTTTGACCGTAGTTTAGTTCGTAGTCGGTTTTGTATTTGTTAAAAGACATATTGTCTGCTTTATAATTGCTGAAATAGTTGAATAGCTTTAGAAATAATATATTAAGCGCCTGTAGAAATTGTATTAGTGGCACGCATATACAAGTTATACTTTCGAAGAGCGTAGGTGCTCGGCGCTCTTAAACATTTTATTGATATCCACTCATCAGATCCTGACTTGGTGACCACGGGACCACCTCAGGAGTATACTCTTTCGAACAAAAAAAATAATGAAAATACAAAAAAAAACATTTTAACGAATTTTAAGTCTAAGAATTTGCTGCCCAACCAAAACCACACCGAAATCGGCCAAGTAGTTTTTATGTGACTCCCGAACAAACAGACAAGAAATCTAAAATAATTGCATCGTATTTTCCATAGTTTATATAGTCTATTCCAGTTGTTTTTTTATAATAGCTAAAACTTACAGACAGCATGTTAAGCATTTGATTTTTGGTTCTTGCGCCGCTTCTATTCAAGCCACAACATGTTGTGAAGGTGGTGAATTAGATTACGTTTCCGTAGAGTAAAAAATAACCATAAACAAAAATTACAATTAAATAATTAAAATGAACAAGTTGGGAGATAGATTTTAACTTGTACCATACCCTCATAACAGATGTTCAAGTCAAGAAGTAAGATTATTTAAGACGGTCTCCCAAAAGACGGATTTTTTTGTATTCAACCGGCGCGGGCGGCAAAGTGAGCTAAGCGTGATAGGTCGGCAATGTTGTGTAATGTAACTCTTGGGGAATTCACTTCTTTTAGGGTTCCGTAGACATTTCCAAAAACGAAACGCTTGGTTTCGTCGTGTCTAAATGCCTAAAGCTGTTTTTTGACATACATTCTCACACACATACGTATACATATTAATAGATTCAGAGATACTCACTAAACACAATAATGACTTATTATTGTATTAAAATATCCCTCTAATCAAAGTTAATTGACATTCACACAAATGCAAAAATATTCATAAATACAGTACTAGTATTATTGTACGAAAAATTATTTCTTAATGTTTAAAATTAATTGATAGCAGGTCCTTCTGATACACATATTATATTTACACTTAGCATAAAGTCCCAAAACCAAAATTTTTGTATATGTCCTCTTCCCAAAAAAGAAATAAACAATTTATTATTTTATTTTTTAAATATTTTTATGAAGACTTTCTAGTAATTAAATATAAGCTTTTTTTGCTAGCAATAAAAACAATAGATACAAAAAATGTAAATACATTTAGATAAAAAATGTCATAGATATAAGAGTTTTAAAAATAAAGAAATAAATAACCCCTTCCAAAATAATAAAAAGACCTTTATCGTGAACTATGATGGAGAACGCATTTGAAAAAAGAAAACATATCAGGCTATTTTATTTATTTATTTTCCAAGCTAGCTTAGACAAGTATGGTGGGTATATAGGAGATATATATATGGGAGGCCCAAGCCCAGCAGTGGGATGTCTAAGCTGATATTATATTATTAGACATTTATCATAAAATCAAAGACATATTTCAATTGTATATATTGTTAAACATTGTTGAATTTTAACACATTTTAAATACAGATTTTGCTTTCTCTTGCAAACTGTTAAGACTTTGGTCCACTCGTTTTATTTTCCCTTGCAGTTCTCTCTTTATACCGTGTTTCGTTATCATATGACGTCTCACAGTCCCTATTTTGGCATATGTCACATCGCAAACACTGCACATATAGAGGTATTTCCTTTCATGCACATTATTCATATGTGCCAGCATATGATAATTACGGTAAAACTTCTGCGGACATATTTTACATTGCACTTGTTTCTCCATATGTAAATATTGGTGGTTCCTCCAAATTGCTTGTCTACGGAAGGTTAATCCGCATTTGTCGCAGGTAAACGGTCTTTCTCCTGTATGCAGTCTTATATGTTCCTTTAATTTTAGTCTTGTTGGTGCTTTATATGAACAATGTTCACACTGTAAGTATGGTCCGATGCCATGTTTAGATATTTGATGTATATGCAGCTCTGCAAGCACCGGGAAGCCTTTCGCACACTTATCGCAGACATATCTACAGGTATTATGCCGTTGCATATGTGAATTATATGTAACCTGATTCGCTAATACCTTATTGCATATTTCACATGGAATATTTCTCTGTTTCAAACTCCTTTGTGGTCTCATTTTAATTTCCTTCATCTCTGCTATATGTCTCATAGTATTTATGAGTAGTTCTTTATCTTCTTTTAGCTTTTTTCTCTTCTTGTTTACTGGTAATAATGTGGACATAGATTTAATTGTGTTTTCTTCTAAGCTATTGCTGCAGTTATCATCAAAATCTGATAAATCATTCTCACAATCTTGTAGTAGGTTACTATATCTTGAACTAAATTTTATATTGTTTTCTTGCTTATTTTTACTACTCATACCTGTTCTATTGGCATCAGGTTGTTTGGAGACAGTTTTGTTGGCAGATGAACAATTTTCACTACTTTCCTTGGAATTGTAATTGTTTTTTGCAGGAAAATAATGTCTGTACATAACATATTGACAAATATTTTCTTGTATTTTAGCATCAGATAAGTTATTCTTAAGACTGATTTCCAAAACATTCTTTAACCATTTTTCACTAGATTCACATGTAAATTTGAAGTAAATGGCCTGCTTTAGAAAATAAATACACTTTTGGCATACATTTTGAGGCAATTTATCGTCTTTTTTGTAAAAAACGCGAGCAAAAGTTGGGATCGCTTTACCAAAACAACTAAGACCAGTTGAGTCTCTATTATCAATTAAACTTTGCAGTTTTTCACTTCTATTAATTTTTAAACACACTCTGCAAATGCTTTTGTAAATATCTGCATAGTTTTCCATCTTAAAACCGATAATTTGTTATGTTATTTTTGTTTTGTATAAGAATGAGTATAGAAATGTCAAACTGAAAGTTCCATTCGATTGCGACTTCAAAGTTGTCAAATTTCGTCGTTTTATTCAGACTACTCGCTTGATATTTGTATTTAGCCAGCAATACAGATTGACCAACCTAAAAAAATAAAATACCTAGTATTTATTTTATTTGAAAATACATAAATAGTAGTAAATTATTTGAGATCTTAAGTGTTTTAAGTTCCTGAAAGACCAGTATAAATAATTCGATATAACTGTTATCAACTAGTCTGTGCAGTCATAATTATGGTTATTGTTGTTATTCCGTTATAATATTTTTGATGTTTTTGCTAATAGCATAGTGAACCAGTCGTTGAAAACCCCACACCCTCGATGCATGCTTCTACGCTGCATTTGGCCTTTCCCCGAAAAGCCCGAGGAAGGTGTTCAAAGACATTCTCCCTGCGTTATCAAAAAAAGGATGTCCTCCGGACCAATGACCAACAATTTATGAATGAGGAAGGCATGACCAGGATCTCTGTTGTAAACACGGGAAGACCTGCGCCAGCAGTGAGCTGTGATTATCTTGAGCCAAAAGTACGCAATCCCATTTAAACAAACACTAGCGATGACCCGCGTCTTCGTCTGCGTTTGTCCTGAAACAATTTTTTTATGAGTTCAGCAGAGAAGCAAGTGGCCCATCTGATGGAAAGCGGTTACTATCGTCAATGGACATTTGCAACACCAAAAGCGTAACAATTACTCTGCTCCTCTCCAAAGGGAGACTGAAATCTGTCCACTAATCCGGGACAAAAATTAAGGTTGTGATGGCGGCATACCGTAGTCCATGTATAGTAGCCATCCAAACGGTCAAACATCTCATTTGTTTTATTGCAGGAGTTCAGCAGACAGGCAGACGGCCCACTTGATGGTAAGCGTTTACCATCGCTTATGGACATTTGCAGCACGAAAGGCGCTACAAATGAGCTGCTGCTTTCTTAAGGGATACTCGAACTTGGTGACTAATGCGGAACACAACTTAAGGTTAGCAAGGTCAATGTCAACCCTACCACCTGGCTGTGGGTTGTTTTGTCGTCTCTTACTACAGGATGCCCGGCCGCAGGGTATTCTTTCTCCGTTCCTGCACGGGACGAAATGACTATTTTCAATATATCCATCCATAATCACCATATTTTTCGTATATAATGTTATATATTAGCTTCGAGGAATTTTCCAGAAAATAAAAATCTTTTTTTCTAAAGACACTTTATCAGATTACAAGATATGTGGCCTCCAATAACCTTGCTCAAGAAGCCTCTGCGGGTGACCAGGTGGCAGTTTAATAGCTATATCCTAAGGCTACGGTGAATTATGTTTATAATAGCGATTTTAATGCGGCAGTACACGCTACTGTCTATCGTAGTGATCTGTACAGCTGCTCAGGCCATGTGGACAGTGGCGTTAACGCTAAACGAATATAATGGAAATATATGGGAATGGCATAACACTTAGCTTCAGGCGGGAGCTACCGCCGTGACAGTGATATGGTGCTACCAAAAGTGAGTAAGCAAAAATTCCTTTAAATGTTATCCACAATCTTTTATAGATTAATGACATTTTGCTGCTGAGGCAGCAGAAACGCCTATCAGATTTGTCATTATTGTATATCAATAGAGGTAGAAAAACTGCAGTCGTCTTCAACTATGGATTGTTTAATAAATAAGTTTGCCCAAAAAAAGTCGAGAAAACTGCATCTTCATTTGAATTTGTCTAACTTAGTTCCTGGGAGCATTAAGTATGGCCTTAAATGACTTATCACTTGGTATGCGCCAAGTGATAGCGCAGATGCCCGACTGGATGGCTACCACTCCTGATCTAAAGTATGGCGCCATAACAACCTTGAGTTGTATTCCGGCATTAGTGACCAGGTTCCAATCTCCCTTAAGAGAGTAACAGCGCATTTGTAGGACTTTAGTGTTGCGATAGTAACTGCTTTACCATCAAGTGGGCCGTCTGCCTGTCTGCTGAACTCCTGCAATAAAAAAATAAAAAGTCCCTCTTTTCTTTCACCATATCCCAATTAATTAGGGTCGGCACGATATGTCTTTTCCTTCCACACTCTTCTATTCTGACATACATAACCACAAATCCATCCATCTTTTTTTTGGTCTACCTTTACATCTGTACCCATTCATCTTGTAGTTTAAAAAAAGTATAAGTAATAAATTAAATTAATATACAATTATTTTAATTCAATTCGAGCATCTTTTGTTTCTTTAATAAAAAACTTTACCCTTCCTTTGGGCCCTTCCAACACATTTGGATACAGGGCCCGTCTTAGGAAAGCTCCACCACTGCTTAGCGTAACAATAGGTCATTCCCATACATTTTCTATTCTATACCTTTAACGCCAATGCCATCTTGTCTACAGGGCCAGGCCAACTAGATCGGTAGCGTAGATAAAATTTCATAGGTATATTTGCATACACTATACGGTGCACCAAAGAGCCTATCTACACAAATAAATTAAATTGAAGTGTTTCTTTGTAATGTCAAAATAACAGCGAAAGAAGTGAAATTTCTTTAGAATTATGATTTGAAACTCAACTAAACGAAAGAGCGACACACACTAAAAAGAGATAAACACATAAACCTATAAGACTAAACCTGCGAGAGAATGAGATAGAATACATTACATTTAACCATTTAAACAATATGCTCATACAGAAAGTGTTGAAAACGTTTTGAAGTTTTTCGTTAATACTTCAAATTTCGTATTTTAAAACATAAATATATTATAACGACATAATATATGCCTATCAAAGTTATATTATCCACGTGGAAAACTTTCAGTTATTAAATTTGTTCATCTAAAGAGAGAAGGTTATGAATTTCTTTTATTAATATTTATTTAATTAAACATAGTCATGAACCATAGGCGTATTTATAAATAAATATAATTTTATAAAAAATATGTCTCATCTGGTTTTTGATGAGTGAAGGTCGCTCTTCGTCTCCTCTACTATTTGGTTTAAAACGCTTTCTATTTCGCCACAGCCTAAGGTCAGTGTTATAACCGTTTGTTTCCCTTAAAGGATTTTCGGACTTACCTACTTGACACAATATTTCAACGCCTTGGAAATATGGATGCTTATGTCAGACAATAACACTATGTTTTTATGTATATAGCACTACATGTCCTTTATTAAGGTTCTGATACCTAAAGCTGAAAGGAATCCCTGTGACCTTACTTGTGTCTGTATGTCACAGGTAAATGATATCAGAACGACTATAATTAAAGTTATGAAATATATATAATTATTATAGTCTTATGTTACATGGATATAAGGCGTTCATGTCTTAAGGCTTACAAAGCAGGAACATCCGTGCAAGAACGTCCGAACTTCCATGCAGCAACGGAAAAAGAATACAGTTTGAGACAAAACAACCCGCAGTCAGGTGGTAGGGCATTTGCCAGACTGGATAGCTACCACCCCTGGTCTACAGTATATTGCCATAAGAACCTTGAGTTGTGTTCCGCATTTAGTGACCAGGTTCTACTCTCCCTTTAGGGAGCAGCAGCGCATTTGTAGCACCTCTGGTGTTGCAAATGTCCATAGGCGATGGTAACCGCTTTCCATCAGGTGGGCCGTCTGCCTGTCTGCTGAACTCCTGCAGCAAAAATAAACTTATTTTGGCTGAAACGACTTATGTTTGCATCATGGTCATCTGTCTATTTCTACGTCGGTTTATCCATCAATCTGTCAATATTATAAATAAACTAGCGTGCCTGTCAGACGCTGTCCTGCTTTAGAAAAAGATATAGCAACCGATTGCAGCGCCACATTCTGCATCCAATTGAGAATCTGAACCATTCTCGAATCCACTTGAATACACACAACATTTTTTTTTCAAACTCGGTTCACCCGTTTAGGAGAAGTTCAATGATAAACACACAAGCAGAAGAATCTTATATATAAATGCGGGATAGTGGCTAGTAAGTAATACAACACTACGAATTTACGGTTATCATCAATGCACGTGAGTTTATTTCTTAGTAATTTTAATATGAACACTCTCTCTCTCTTTCACTCGTCCACTCTTTCACACTATGGGCTCATTTAGAAATATTGTCCTATATTCACTACATTATGCATACAATATACACCACTCCACATAAAAAAGATCGTTCTTATTCGATAGGACAAATAAAACAAACATTAATCAGGGGAAGACAGACAAACTCAGAAAATCCCCATCCTATAGAAACCTGGCCTTCTACTCTCGTATATAATTTGATTTACTTATAAAATGGAATGGAATTGTAAACGCGCCATGGTACGTTAGATCAAGCGATCTCCATCGGGACCTGAAAATGGAGTTTGTCAACAACATTATTAGGAAGTACGCGGAAGCCCACGAGCATCGGCTTCATCATCACGTGAATGTCGAGGCGATCCAGCTCCTCGACAACACGGACATAACGAGAAGGCTCAAAAGGACAAAACCATTTGAACTAGCGGTTTAACAAAACAAAAGTGTAGTGTAATGTGCTTGCTATTGATAAAGAACACATGAACAAACTGTCTTCGCCTTAATAGAGACAATAAGAAAAGTGTTAATGGACACTTTCTTAGTAATAATACTTTTAGTTAATTTAGGTTATGTTTAAATTACTTATTAATCTTCTTAGGTTAGATGGTTATATTGAAATTATTAAATACCTTATTTATAGAAAAAAAACTTATAAAATCGCACTCTTACGTAATTACTCTACTAAAAATATATAGCATGTACCGTGTTTATGCTTGCTTGAGTGACTGAGTGAGTAAGTGAGTCCGCGAGTGAGTGAGTGAGTAATAAGGCCAGCTATTGTACTACATTATAATCTTAAAACAGGTAAATGTATAACAATTTTTATGTTGGTGTACAATAAAGACTATTGAGTGTTGAGTGAGTCAGTGAGTAAGTGAGTTAACAATTGAATGTAAGAGTGACTTCAAGTTTTGAGCAACATTTACTATTTTTTTACAAGCTTTTATTTAACTTGCAATGGATGTACCTATGTATGTATATAAGTTCGGGTGGAATCTTGCAAGTTAAGTTTAACCAACTTCCCGGTTTCCGATTGAACTGAAATTTTGCAGGTATATGTATATCGCGTGTCAATGCAATAATATGGTACCATGGAGCTGATCTGATAATGGAGGCGGAAGGTGGCCATAGGAACTCCTGTATTAAACAGGATAGATCCATCGTGTTTGGGCTCGTTTTACTTGTCTTGGCTAGCACTGTGCGGCTACGTAATATTCAGGATCTCAAAAGCTTGTATTTAAAAACCTTTTAAAAAAGCTTATTTTAAGTATGCCTTGCCTCCTCTACGCTACCCTTGACTATGACACTAACACGCTCTAATCAAACTTATATTTCAATAAGAACAAAGTCGCAGGTTGAAACTAGTCTTACAATAATATTTCGTAGAATATGTAGAATACATACGAATAACAGAAGGAGCTGGGACGTACAGACGGACGGTCATCGATCATATGCTCAGTTGAACTTTGCATTCTTCAATTTGATAGGGATGGGAATGATGAGGTCGGTAACTGGATATCGATAAAATATCTAATAACATAATTGATGCCTGTTGCTTCTTTCAAATAAAACTCGGTATGTTATTCCGTGCAGGAACGGAGAAAGAATACAATTCCTGCGGCCGGGCGCCTGTCGTAAGAGGCGACAAAATAACCCACAGCCAGGTGGTAGGGCATTTGCCCGACTCGATGGCTACCACCCCTGGTCTAAAGTATGTCGCCATAACAACCTTGTGTTCCGGCATTAGTGACCAGGTTCCAGTCTCCCTTATGAGAACAGCAGCGCATTTATAGCAACTTTGGTGTTGCAAACGTCCATAGGCGATGGTAATCGCTTTCCATCTAGTGGGCCGTCTGCATGTTTTCTGAACTCCTGCAATAAACGAAAAATGGACTGTATGGCTTATTATTGGCGTTATTTACAATTAAACCATACACAGAAAAAATACAGAAAGTGCGTATTGGTGTTGTATGCGAGCAACGTGAAGCGAATTAGCAAGTGAGTGAGTATTTCCGACCTCAGAGCGCTTCTATATCTTACGTTCCGTCCGAAGCCTAACTGCTAACTGTGCGAGCTGTGGATGTCGGCGGTGAACGGGGCGTGTAGACAAAGTGGCCCCGGCGGGCGGGTGAGGTGCTACCCTCTGTACGCAACAACCATGGAAGGATATAATTAAAATTATTTATGTTACATTCGAGAGCGAGACGCGTGCGAAGTAAAAGCCAATTATTAGCACACTGAAGTGAAATGTTTATTACATTACAATTTACATCCTCTATCACACTAAAAAAAATTAAGTTATCCCTCACACAACTTATCTCGTTGTATCCACCAATCTTCTTTACTCCGATTTGTTGAGCTGTCATTTTAGTCCAGGTAATTAAAATCACAGTATAGCTTAACCATGACACCTTTTTGTACTCCAGCGATATCTGGGCCGACCAACGGATCGCCGTCCTGTTGGTTTACCTAGATCGGCACTTTTCACGGCGCTTCTTCCCCCATTCTCTGTAGGTGGCCAAGCCAGCGAAAGCAATGTGCCTTGCTCTCACCTATCATATTGGGCTCATCAACCAGCTCTTCGATTTCGGCATTTTTTCGGTCCCGCCAGTTGGCATCGCTTCCCCGTGTCGGACCCAGGATCTTTCTTAGGACCATTCTTTTAGTCGTCACTAATAAATTGTGTTCTTTTACATTGTATTTTAATAACTTTATATATAACTATCGACATTTAATAGATTAGTCAATAAATACATTGTCTCCTCACTATTATCCATCCAACCGCGTCATCCAGAAAATTCTCTAACGCTGTACATTTTGCATGAAACGTCCAGAATTTTGCACCAATAAGTACCTACCTGTTTTATTGCTTTGAAATATTTTTAAAATTTCTATATTACAGTTCTCAAATGTATTAAGTTTTTTTTTCATTTCATCGGAATTTTTGGGAAAACGCCATGAATCTTTTGGCGCTTATGTTTTTTAATTGTGCGTATATTAAATCCCTAAAGTCGAAATTCAATGTGTGGTATCTAGATGGTGGGACTCTAGGTAGCGATGCCGAATCTACTTTAAAATTCGCTGCCATATGACTGACCATGGCATTTGAATGATTACATATAATACATTATATTTAATCATTAAAACCATATCTTGCCGTACTTGTAAGGAATATATGTTGCAAAAATATTACATTACGTCTTTATATTTATAACTATAATTATTTTCTATCCTTTTATTGCGCTTTTGTCTTATTGAATATCCACTGTTTGCTACAACTCCATTAATTCTTCAAAAGTCATTCTGTAACACAATTCTGTATAAAACTTTTAAAAAAGTACTTAACTAGACGTGTTGCTGGGGAGTTTCTTGCCGCTTCTTCCCCTTAACAGCAATAACACGTTGCGAAGCGGTGTACTACATAGACTAGGAAGTATAATAAAATTTTAACCTATATGTATGACCTTCAAAATGTGGAACTCCAGTGGAACTTATTTTGAATAAAAACTTTTGAATTTGAATTTTGAATTTGAAACACTATGGCCACTATGGCCGTCATATTTCATATATTATAACCATATAATATATGAAATATGACGTCACGAAATTTGGAATCCCCCCACCCCTTGAAACCCTTGGTTTCAGTTTTACTGCGTGTCGACTTCATACACACATGCACACAATTTTTTTTACTGCACGACTTCAGCAAGCTGCAGACGCCCATCTGATGGAAAGCAGTTACCATCGCCTATGGATATTTGTGATACCAAAGGTGCTATCAATGTGCTGCTGCTCTTTAAAGGGAGACTGGAACCTGGCCACTAATGCCGAAACACAACTCAGGGTTGTTATGGTGGTATACTCTAGACCAGGGGTGGTACCCATCCAGACGGGCAAATACCCACCTGGTAAAAAATATGAATATTTTTTGCTTCTTGGTTACTTTTGAAGCTAGTTTTGTTTTTGGTAAAAAAATAAATATTTTATCAATATATTAATACGTGAAGCAAAAACTTTGTACCCCTATTAACGAAACTACGCGAACGGAGGACTATGAAATTTCACTAACAGAAAAGCGATGAATAATAATGGTTTTTTTTAAATTATGCATAATAAATACATTAAATCAATTTAAGAAAAAATTTACACACACTACCATGTATTTAACACACACACATATATACTGTTGTTTATTGTTAAAGTCAAATTAACAGTGTAACCTTGGCGAAGCCTGTAATTATAGAAGTCTTTGAAATTAATTGTTATGGTCGCATTTCCACGGGCGAAAATTAATTAGTATTAAACATATTGCAAGTACCTGTAATATTCGATGGATGCTCTGGATTTCCCTAGGATGCAGTCCTCAGATCCTGACCAAGGGACCATTTCAAGACAATTATACTCTTTCGTTTTTTTTTTTTGTAAATCAGCCCACAACTAACGGAGAAATCACGCAACAAATATCCAAAAAAACAATCTCATTGAGAACCTTCTTTTGGAAATCAATTAAGAAGTAAAAGACGTAAGAGACAAACACACAAAATAATATATTGATATATAGCGAACTTGGTTATTTAACTTAAGTCATTAATTTCCCTGTGGTTGCGTATGTTAAGGCACTGGGTAATTGAAAGTTAGAGCGGTAAGTCCTAAATGCTTTATATATGTAGGGATGCAAACGGTACATTGATGTTTTGCAAACATCGATGTTTTGGTGAAAAAAACATCGATGTATCGATGTCATTTTGAGCAATGTTTTACATCGTCATTTTTTAAAGAATTCTAGAACTTTAAACTGGTTCATTATACAACAGTAGTAACGTAATCTAATATATTTAGGGCCGCTTGCATAACGATCGCCTTTAAATAAAATTTATTAATGATATTAAACTGTCTAAATACGTTTTACACAAAACCTATTGACAGGTCTTTAAACATATTTAGCGAAAAATTATTCGTTGTGCAAGACGCTAATTGTATTTAAGGGTGTTAAATACGCTTTGTGTTTATTAAACAAATTTAAGCAACCTCATGCAAACGGCAATCAATAGAAATTAGACTTCAGAGCAATAGTTTAGGTATATATCTAATTAAAGACACATAAACTAGGATAAAATACATAGAGAAAATATATGGAGTTGTGAAATTATCGCTATATATGTATATAATTGTTCTGTGTGTATGAGAATGAACTCCTCCTAAACGGCTCGACCGATTTCGATAAAAAAAAATTTGTGTTCATCTGGATTAGAGAATAGTTTAGATTCACAATTGGACCCGGTAGATGGCGCTGCAATTGGGTACAAAAATTTTTTCAAAGCCAGGACAACGTCTGCCGGGACCGTTAGTAGACAGGTATAATTATAATATACAACAATAAGAAGCACAAATAGCGAGTTAAAGCTCGTAAGAAAAATATAATCGATAAATCAATGTTTTTCTTAACGATGTTTGCATCCCTATTTATATGTGAAAATGTTGCTCAAACTGTTTCCACCAATGCGGAGAGGAGAGATGTGCGAAAACGAGCACTCATAGGTTGTGTTGGTGTCATTGATTATGAGGACGTAGTTGATCTAATTCCATAACCAGTTCTACCTATACCTGGTAGAGCCAAGCTGGACTCGTCATCTTGATAACCACTCTTAGGACCGCCTCCATAAGTGTGATACGCGATCACAGAGTATCGGTGTGAAACGGTAGCCTTAAGAATATTGTACCGCTTTTTTTCGCTTTATAATACATTATGGACACCTCACTGTCCAAGAATAGCATTACAATATGTTGTGTTTATATAAATTACATTTGAATAAAGACGAATAATAAATATGAACCCGCTTTTGGCAAAGCCTTAGATGAGTAGCGACACCTCGCACCCGACTGCGGGGGCCAAAGCAAGGCTCCTGCCTCCGTGCTTGCCGTAACTAGCTGGCATGGATTGGAGAAGGCAAGAGCTAAGACTCAAGCTCCAGGGGTGAAAGTGATAAATGGAATAACGTCCACCTGCAGCTTACCTCGCGACACCCCTTAGCCACTTCCACTCATGGTGCCCCTCACCAATCTTGTACAGAATTTCAATCAATCAATCCAAAAATCAAGGGCCCATGCAGTGAGTGGCGAGTCACCGTCTGCCCATTTCTTTCATGTTCTCCGAACATTGCAGCGGGCAGGCGCCATAGACCCCATAGTCCCAGATCCCCAGATTTCCACTAACAGTTCACCCCAATAGCCCGGTATCTTTTGTTCTTGTTCCCTATAATATTTGTACATTACTCGGGGTTTGTCCTTGGGAGCATTAATATATTGTTACGACAAAGAACAATTCACACCTGCAGTTTATTGCCTTTCGACATTTGGACTCCTTTTGTTTATTTTGTGTTTAAAATTTGTAAATAGAAAAGCATCCTATTGTGTATTGTAATCGTTAGCCAGGTGTGATTCATTTATTATAATTGTTATGTCGTCGAATATTGTGTCGAGACATATTGTATTGGTGCAGTATAAAACAATGCCCCAACTGAGAGATGGGGCAATCAAGCGACGATTACAATACGAGCAAGACGTATGTACATTCGATAAGCTATATAGTGACGGACTTTGTGCATGTTATTGAATCTTGCAGTTTGTACTGGTTGTGTCCAGTTATATGTGTACCTGTGTTACACGTGTTTGTATATTCTAATAAATTCTATAGTAATTCCAACGGCATTTTAATTCGAGTCCCGTAACTCGTAACAATATGGTGTAGACCGGGATAATCGCCGGTCAGTGTCACGACACATTTACATTAAATTTGTCAAGGGCCTCTACGTATTGGCCCTCTCATGGCCCCACGCAAGCCCTCCAAAAGTCCGGGCCATTTTTATGGCCTCATGGCTCGTGGTCTTGTAAGACATATAATAATATAATAAATAAATGTCATTTGATGTAACTAAATAATTCTGATACCCCATAAAAACCTTTCTCAACTAGCTACGAGAAGATTTTCTTTTAAAGTGTTTGAGAGGTGGGTAGTTGAGGTATTTGATTATATACTTTTTTGTTATTATTGATATATTTTTGTGACTTAATGCAGTCTTGAGTATAAGAATTATTATTATTAGTCTATTTGGGTCTCTGTTCACGATTTTCGAATATTTTTGGTCTGTATACGCAGAAAAATATTCTGAATGTTCCTTTACAAATATACCGATTTGTAATATGCATAAACCATCTAGGGTTAATACATTTTGCTGTCTAAATAGTGCGCTTCAAAAAGTAATTTATTTTAATTTTTATTGCAGGAGTTCAGTAGATAGTCTGACGGCCCACTTGATAGAAAGCGGCTACCATCGCCTATGGACATTTGCGTCACTAAAGAACACAAATGCGCTGCTGCTCTCTTAAGGGAGACTGAAACCTGGTCACTAATGCCGGAACACAACACAAGGTTGTTATGGCAGGCATACTCTAGACCAGGGGTGGTCGCCATCCAGTCTGACAAATACCCTACCACCGGCTGTGGGTTGTTTTGTCGCCTCTTATGACAGGCCGCCCGGCCGCAGGAACTTGTATTCTTGCTCCGTTCCTTCATGGATAAAAGTAATTGGTCTTACTCCGCATATGGCTCTCGAACACTTTTTTGATCGATAAAAGCCCTGCCTACTTCAGTTAAATCACTCCATAGAATTAGCCCATACCGTGATACCGATGCGATATTGATTTTTTTTCGTACAGAAATAACGCTTATGAAGCGGTCAACCTTTTTAATGATATTGTAATTGCAGAACTGGGGGGGGGGAGAGTCACGAACAACAGTTTATCCATTAGAAGTACTCACAGAACATCACTATGACATTTGGAACAATGAAATATGACACGAAGTTTTCTGCCTAAAAATAATAGATTTATTTTTTTAACTATTATTTATTTTTAATTTTTTTGTGATTATTTAGCAATAGCTTTATGATATTTACATTTTTATTAGCTATTGCATAGAAGAGCGGTGTTTCACCTTGACGGTCTCTGCAATTATGACTAATCTGATTATCCTAGTAAGGATAATGGATCAAACTGTTTAAAATATTGAATTGTCATCGATCCTTAATAAGTTAGCTAAATTTTGAGTTAATCCGACATTTTGAAGGGGGTCAAAATCATGTTCAAAGATTCCGTTACACACTAACATACGTATAAAGCTAATAAAAGCGTATTAAAAATTCACAATATATTAAACACGTAAACGTCTAGTGAAAACAAACCAAAAAAATAAATAAGATATTCCGCATCTAATCTTCCGGTGTCTTGTATATTCCCGAAAAACCGAAATAAATTTTTATGTAAGTGTAGTGGATGCACTTACCACGTTTAGTCGTTGCTAATTTTATATTATATTTGCTCGAAATGTACCACGATCCTGGTTACCACAAGCTCAGGCTTTCAACTCAATTATTTGCTTACATTTATAGTATTTCAATTTATTTCTATTGGAAGCATTTGTAATAAATAAAACTTGTATTTTAACCTCCTAATTCT
Organism: Dendrolimus punctatus; assembly: GCA_012273795.1. Classification (NCBI taxonomy): domain Eukaryota; kingdom Metazoa; phylum Arthropoda; class Insecta; order Lepidoptera; family Lasiocampidae; genus Dendrolimus; species Dendrolimus punctatus. The sequence goes on along the minus strand of CM022551.1, from coordinate 7,518,564 downwards.
CATTCGTAAACAAAAGCCGGTCAAGTTCAAGGTCAGCCTTTTGGCATTTGACTTTTGACGTTTGACAAGTGCTAGCGTATAAAATACATAGCAAAAACTTTCTTTTAATCAACGGTATGTTTTCCATTCATGTTTAAATAATAATTTCTAATCATAAAACAAATTACATATAAATATCTATTTCAATTTCCTTATTTATTTAATACTTTAATTTATCAGCTACATCATATTCTATTTTGTTACTCAATGCCTATATGCCTCTGTTAGCCAGGACGTAAAGATTTGACCAACCAATGAGAGACGAGTATAAAAGTCGCTCTCATTGGTGGGAATTCAAAAATGAAAGTAGACACCGTTTTTGAATGTTTAGTTAAGCAGAGACCATTTTGTACGACAAAAAGATACTTGCAAAAAGTGAAAATAAAAAGCCAGTTTAAGATTGAAGTAATATTTATTCAAGAACCTGACATCACAACACTAATATCATAGCACACTCTTCATAAGTAAAATAAAGCTACTGCGCAGGGTTTGACACGTTTCTTATCCGCGGGCAAACTCTGGTTAGGTAAATAAATGTCATTTTAATCCGTTCAAGACTTTAAATCAAAAAGCTTTGAACTACAAAATGTCAAGTAACTCACGACCGCTGTTAGCGAAAGATAAATTCAGTTTCACGTTCAAAACTGTTTTCGTGGATTCCTTTTGAAGTATTTTAAACGAATTACTCGACACACGACTGTATTTACAGATGTCATTGCGATCTCGTAATTTGTTTAATTTGGCCTCGCTTTTAACATGGCAGCAAATGCTTTCTGACCTCTTTTAATCAATGTCGAATTAATTTATTAAAGCAGCATTTTAAGGGCCGCTTGCATAACGATCACCTTAAATAAATATTAATTAATCATATTAAACTCCTTAAATACTAAACAGATATACAATGCAAAAGCAAATGGATACAGAAGTCGCGGAAAGCCACAACACACTCCAAGATCAAATTGATCTTGTACTAGAAGAAGGTGATGTCAGGAGCCTTAAGAATAGACGAGCGTGCTTGACAAGAGCTTTGAATATCATAGAAGCAAGTGAGGTAAGAATAAGCCTAAATGGCGCTCTGTTATGCCTAAATACGTTTTACACAAAACCTATTGACAGGTCTTTAAACATATTTAGAGACCGATTTGCGTTTTGCAAGACGCTAATTGTACTTAAGCGTGTTTTATCCGTGCAGGAAAGAGAAAGAATTCAATTTCCTGCGGGCGGGCGGCCTGACAGCCAGGTGGTAGGGCATTTGCTCGAATGGGTCGCGACCACCCCTGGTCTAGAGTATGCCGCCATATAGTTCGTTTCAGAGGCTACACAAGAGGTTAAGAGGACAGAGACATCTGCACAGAGAGAAGTATCGCATTAGCTTTTCTAAGACAACTATGTGATTTTAGCACTAGAAATCCTACTCCAATATGTCCCGCGAGAGTGACGAATAGGATGAGGGTTTCTAATATATTTTATTGCGTTTAAACTTAGAAATCCTACTGCAGTACGTCACCCTCTGGGACGTTTTGGAGCAGCATTTTCATGTGTTTTTTTCGTTAAAAGAGCTTGGAAATGCTGCTTCAGTTCATCTCAGGCGGAGGGACGTACTGAATGAGCATTTCTATATACGCGTCCCGGCCACGTGTCTATAATTATATACTAATAAGTACACATACCGCCTATAACGACATCGGATAGGGACATATCGCTTAACACGACGAAACTTTATCGATATTCATCAGCTATAACGACCAACCGTTTACCTATTCAAGCAAAACAAAACATTGTTTTGCTTGAATTGTTCGTAAAACAATTTTTACCTTTATACTAATAAAATGAAGGAATATTTTGCTATAGGCTTATTATTAAGCCTAAGAAGCATTATTATTCTCGTCCTTATCCGAACCTCTGCGAGACCTTGCATGTTTTACAACTCATTCAGTGTGACAGTTGACCGCGTGAATTATAGGTTGATTTTTAAACTTTTGGTTTAGTTCGCCTGTTTCTGCGTTACTGACTGTTAATATGACTTTGTTCTGGTGTATATTGCCTTTTTTTTATTGCAGGAGTTCAGCTGACAGGCAGACAGCCCACTTGATGGAAAGCGGTTACGCCTCGCCTGTCATCGCCTATGGACATTTGCAACACCAAAAGGTGCTACAAATGCGCTGCTGCTCTCTTAAGGGAGACTGGACCTGGTCATTAATGCCGGAACACAACTCAGTTGTTATGGCGACATACTCTAGACCAGGGTGGTAGCCATCCTGTCGGGCAAATACCCTACCACCTGACTTTGGGTTGTTTTGCCGCCTCTTACGAGGCCGCGCAGCGGCAGGAAATTGTATACTTTCTCCGTTCCTGCAGAGATCCTACTTATCTAAATTTTACTTAAAGCATTAATTTCTGTATAATAATCATTCTTGAGTAGAATTAACATGGCAAAGCATGGGACCATTTACGCAGTAAAGGAAATAAGACAATCGGCTCCCCACTCGCAGCTGTAGGGATCACTCACAAAGATTTGATTTCTGGAAGTGATATCAGTCTTTTTATAGTTAATAATATAATAGTAACAGCTCTAGGGCTATGGAGCGAGCTATGTTAGGTATTTCTCTTACCGATAAAATCAGAAATGAGGACATTCGTAAGAGAACGAAGGTAGCCGGCATAGCTCGCAAAATTAGCAAGTTGAAGTGGCAGTGGGCCGGTCACGTCTGCCGCAGACCAACGGCCGATGGAGCAAACGACTCCTGGAGCGGAGACTACGTCTCCGTCGCCCACCAGCGCGATGGACTGACGACCTGAACAGAATCACCGGCAGGGGCTGGACGAGGAAGACGGGAGACTGGGATATGTGGCGCTTACTTGGGGAGGCCTACCTCCAGCAGTGGACTGAAATTGGCTGAAGAAGAGAAGAACAGCTCTATACGTCCCAATGTTGGTCTCTTATTTGCAGTGAGAATGAACAGTATACCCGCCAGGCTTGTCGGTAGCGGATTAGAGGTTTTGAGATATTGACTGGAATATCTCGTAAGGCTTTGTCTTCCAATCTGTCTATACAAAATAATCTAAGAACAGTCTGCTCTCAATAGGGAAGCGTTACCAAAATACTGGCAGTATTATCTATTTACAAGGCAACGCTTAAGCGCTGTCCGAGGTAAAGCCAGCCTTTTGACCACGCTCAATAAAATAAAATAATTTGTTTGTTCTCTTCCATTGAACTTACATTTCATCAAGTAATGTTTCATCTGCATTAGTTCCGGCACTCGTAGCCTCGGGGGTCCCGAGAGCCCCTTTAATAGATTTCCGGGATTTATATTCCAAATCACCACGGCCCAGGAATATTTATCTACAAAAATATAAAATTCTAAACATGCCGTCTGTTAATTGAAACTATTTAAAAAAACATAACTAGACTATATAAATGATGGAGAACAAGATACCTACAAATTTTTTAGACTTCTTGGCTTGGTATGTCGGTTTGTATGTTTATTTGGGATTCACGTAAAAACTACTGGGTCGATTTCGATGCGGTTTCCCTGGTCGATGACAAATAGTTAGACTTAATCTTTTCTCTACTATTTATTCTATGAATCCCGCGGGAATGTTTCTGAGAAAATGGAAAAACAGGAAATCACTGCGATGCTTTCACCGTTGTATAGCAAATTTTATGAGTACAAGAAATGTGTGCTTTTCTCTTCCCTGGAATCCCCCGGGAATTTTTCCGGGAGCGGTTTTTAGTTGTTCGAGTACGTAAAGATTAGCTTATTCGAAACAGTTTTCACTAAAACGATACCTGACACTCTTTTTCAAATACTGCAGTACCTTTTGTCCCGGGAAACCCGCAGGAACTTGCAGATAAGTGTGGATGAAGTTGCGGGAATATCCTTGTATTGCATAAAATGTAAATTGATTAATAAGATAATTGTAATGCACCATTGTTATTCATTGCTTGTTAATAATATTAAACATTGACAGATAACGCACTTTACGACCGACAAAGACTAATTCACACCTGCAGTTTATTACTTTTGCATTTGGACTTCTTTTGTTTACTTTGTGTTTAATTTGTAGTAAAAAAAACAGCCCACTATGTATTGTAATCTTTTAGGGCCTATTGTTGTATTGTGATCACTGCCAGCTGTCTTGTATTTAAAATACAAGCTGTTCCTAAAATTCCCCACGCGGCCCTGCAGCATATTACATCGGTACAGTATGAACTAATGCCCTAACTGAGAGATGGGGTAGTCGGGTGATAAGCACAAGCGAAACAAGACTACATTCGGTAATTTATTTAGTGACGGACTTTGCGCGTGTTCTTATATTTGTACCTGTGTTACGTGTTTGTATAGTTCTAATAAATTCTATAGTTAGTCTAACGGCATTTTTATTTGTAGTGTAACACTCACAAGCCAATAGATGGCGCTGTGAAATAACTGATATCACAAAAGTTTCCCGAAACATAGAAAGAATATATACAAAATTTCAACTATAACAGACGGGCCTGCGAGGAACAACACTAGCCTCGCTGGAAGGTCTTCTATAGAACGGAGGAGCATTCCATCCGTTCCTCCAACCTAGTCGTGCGTTAAAGAGTTAACTTAAGAGCTGAACGGAATCCGTGCTCCCCTCCCGACCCCACCACTTATTGCTCTCGCCACAGTAATTCGCGCATACGTCACAGAGCGAAGTTCCAAGCAGTGTTGCCAACCCCAATAACCCAAAAACCAGCAGTTCGCCAATAAAAGAACAGGAAAAAACAGTAGATAAAGTAAAAAAAGGCAGATTTCATACTTTCGTCATATAAAATTAAAGCAATATGAAATATTAATAATAATAACCGCCTTCTTAGTTACTAGGACTCACATACATTGTTATATTAATAATCACAACATAATGATATGTAATAAAAAAACATAAATAATAGTAAAATTATTTTCCACTTTCATTCTCAATTGCCTCATCTTCAGTATTTTCATACTCATTTTCTTTTTTGCATAGTGCAATAGGTGGCCCTGAACGCTAATTGAAAACAGTAAAAATTAAGAATTAAACAGAAAACAGGGACATCAATGTGAAAACAGCAAATCTACTGTTAAAACAGTATGGTTGGTAACACTGGTCTCAAGTTAACTCTTGCGGGTTGTCTGTAACCAAGGCTAGCCGTGGCCTAAAAATGGAAAGACCCAGAATCGGGACGTTTACGGGAAGATATTGTAATTATTGTGATACAGAACCTTGACACATTCATTTATATCGGCCTTGGTCTATTTTCCTGGTAAGGAAATTCTGAGTATCATTTATCATTGAGCAGGACAGGCAGGCGCGTTGATACGTGAAAATCCGAAGTTTTTCCAACCTAAATGCTTCGTTTATACACTGGCAGTGATTAGCATCTGACATACAGTACATAAGGATGGCAAATAAAAACAGAACATACTATGGTTACTTATTATCAGTTTTATGTTTTGATAGTCTCATCAATATGTGTTTTTTTTTTATTGCAGGAGTTCAGCAGCCATGCAGAAAGCCCACTAGATGGAAAGCGGTTACCATCGCCTAAGGACATTTGCAACATCAAAGGTGCTATAAATGCGCTGCTGCTCTCTTAAGGGAAACTGGAACCTGGTCAATAATGCCGGAACACAACTCAAGGTTCTTATGGCGACATACTTTAGACCAGGTGGTAGCCATCCAGTCGGGCAAAGGCCCTACCACCTAGCTGTGGATTGTTTTGTCGCCTCTTACGACAGGCCGCCCGGCCGCAGGAAATTGTATGTATTGTAATTGTATGTACACACTCTTATTTAGAATAATGAATGTTAGTAGTCCATGATACATATGACTAAAATACAGAGAATAGTAAAAATGGCATCCCAAAGGAAACACTGTTTCCCGCGCTAGTTCTCCTAAGAGCCTGTGGCGGGCCACAGTGGGATTCCCTTCAGTCAAATAATTCTAATAATTGTTCACAGTACATTAATGCAATGTCATTATATAGTGAAAAATTGTATGTATAAATAATGTTTTCTATTCTTAAAATGAGAATTACAATTTAGTATTCAAATTTGTTAGTGATAAGAATATTAAAGAAGAAAGAAAGAAAAAAAATTACTTTAAACAATTTAATTTAATTTAATTTAAACTTTATAGAATAGTAATAGAATAGAATACTTTATTGTTATAAATAGAATGAAGAATTAAAAGTTGTCCCAATGTCAGCGTACAAATAAAATTTGTTAGCTACACAATTGCATTTAATAACTATGTCATAGGTCAATTATTTACCTCAGGTCATCGGAAAACAAACGCCTAAAAACACCCGTAAATCACTCGCGACTTTACAATAAATCTTTTACAGTTCATGCAGTGAGCCTGTGGAATGCGCTACCTGTGAAAATCAGGCATGCTCAGTCTCTTCAGGCGTTCAACGGACTCGTGAAGGAACATTACCTCGGGCTCTAATAGTCTAGTCTATAATAACATCTTCATTCCTCCCCATATTTACTTACATAGCTCTATACATTATTTCTATGTTTATTATTTATTTATGTCTATTAATTTATGTATATTTTTGTCTTATTTCCATGTCTATTTATACTTACTATCTCAAAGTGTTATATATATACTTTTTCATTCTATTTATATTGCAAAACCCACATGTCACACAATTTTCTCTAATCCATCCTAAGGTTGCCTGGAAGAAATTGCTTTTAGTGATAAGACCGCCTATTGTTTTCTGTAGTTAAAATTCTTAAATTGTATCTGAATGTTATGCAATAAAGTATATTCTATTCTATTCTATTCTATTCTATTATTTATCGCTATGCCAGCGAAACATCTTTTGTGTTGCTATGAAGTTTGACATATTTGTTTGTGTTTGCAATTGGAGCGCCCAATCGCCCGATCGCAGCGCCACTATTTGACTACATTAATCTATTAAACCAATGTCACTATCGGGATAAAAATTATAAGTTTAAACCAGGCTAGCCAGATCTATACCCAGTTTTATTTAAAACCACTAAGTTAAGTATGTGTCTTTAGTTTGTGTTGAAAATTGGTTGGGTCCGCCAACTTTCCGGTCTGTGTGACACGGTCATAAGTAAATCCCGCGAAATGAATCATTTATCTCCACTGTATACATATTAGAATTTGTTTGTTTCCACAAATTGAATTGCTGACTGATCATTTACATATTGTTAATCTATTTGGAAGGAAAATAATGGCACATACAAACTTTTACAATCCTCAGATGTATGACGGTCATGCCTTCTTTAACTGATTCGTGGTTTTACGACCATGTCTTTCATTGAAATAGACACAGGACTTGCCAAGAAAACGATTATGACATACAAAGATAGATGAACAGGCGGATAGGAGGGCAGGTGTTTGTAGCATAAACAGGCTGGTGGATATGTGCACAGACGGACAGTAAAACAGGTAGACAAACGAACAGGCCGATAGACGGACAAACAGATGGACAGACGTACAGGTAGACAATAAAATAGGTGGACAAAAAGACAGGCATACAGGCGGGCAGACAGGCATACAAGCGGAAAGTAAACTAGGTTGACAAATGGACAGACGGAGACAAACAAACAGATGGACAGGCGTCCAAGCGGACAGTAGAACAGGTGGAAAATGGACAGACGGTGACTTCAACTCTCGTGTAATAGGTACTATCTAGGTAAGCGTTCTCCATCTTCGACCGCATCATCGTCCGGCATTGGACGTGATCAGGGTTAAACGCAAACCTATTTAATTTAAAAAAAAGACGGACAAACAAACAAATGGACAGGAGGCTGATAGAATAGACGGACAAATGGATAGGTGGAGAGACGGATAAACAAAACGATGAACAAGCGTACAGGCGGATTGTAGAACACGTGGACAAACAAACGGATGGACATGACAAAAACGTAATGGTATTTCTTCGAAAATGTCTGCACAACACTAAAAAATAATACATAATAATATTATCCCTATTCATGAATGAAATAGTTATAGGAGGATTATAGACTTGTCAGAGAAAGTTCAAATTCAAATGTCTTTATTTGTATAATAAAAGACGATAGCATAGATTACATTAAAGTGAATACATACAGCATGTTTTACCCCATCACGGTTTTTGTACAAGCTTAAAAGTTGACAAAAAGTGTGTTAATAATGTGATTATGAATAACACTTCTTGATCATATTGTTACAACTTAGGCTCCGAGAAAGACCAATTCCACGTACAGATCTGTAAAAGCACATTTTATCAACTGTCGGCATTTGAACTAATTAATAAGTAATCCTTTGATCGGCTTCTTTTGTTCACTTATTTATTGGCATACGTTTCTAGTTATTGTAGAGAACAGCTGAACAGCCTATTGTCCTATTGTACTCGTTTACGGCCACCCAGGAGCATCATTAGCTATGTGTTGCGGATTATAAGTACAAGCTAATTCTAGGAAATAATGTTATGTTAGTTGCCGGGCGGGCACATTTCGCTTCTTTGCTTCAATAACGTGGTATCTTGAAAAACCCAAATTTAAAGTTTGCCACTTTTAAAGTCTCAAAAAAAGATTTTACCCATAAATATTTTACACTTTTTTTGTATATTTTTTACAATTAAATTTAGTGTCAATTTACTAAGCTTTTGAAATATATGAGAAAGTTGTGATAATATGATAAATTTAGCAAAATATAGTGAGTGAGTGAAATAAGTGGGTATAGGGATATGTCACGTTATTGAAGCAAAGAAGCGATTTGCATTTGTGAAGTATAAAACTGATTGAGAGATGGAATCAGTTGAGCGACAACTACGATCTAGGCGTGACTCATGGAGATTCGTTTTATTGAATTACGACCTTCTGTATTACGTTTGGATTTCTTGCGTTCAGTTATATTTGTACTTGTGTTATACGTGTTTATATAGTTATAATAAACTCTATAATAAGTCTAACGGCATTTTAATTCGAGTCCCGTAATCTCGTAACAATATATTTAACGAGCATACAATCCACCTACAGCTTTTATGAATAAGGGGGTTATGATATTGATTGTTTGAAACAAGAATTCTATGTTTGCGTTTGTATTTATATACGAGTAGTTCACTTGTACTAAGTAAGAAATTACAGGCAAATTTAGTACTACATTATTAACACTGAAAACATCATACTACAATTTTTCAGTAAATTTTCAGCAAACAAACTGAAGATCGTTCTAATTAACTCAGTTGGCAAACCTGAAATCTCAAGTGGATTAACTTAGAATAGTGCCTAAGTTACAAGGCAAATGTTTTATTAAGCTAACTAGCTGCGGGCTTAATTCTCTTAAGGATTCACTTCAAATGTTAAGTTCTAATTAAGTTATTTTTAGGATCATAAAAAACCGAGCAGAAACGGAGAAATGATACAATGTTCACAACAAATTACCCTCTGATTTAATATTTTTATTACGTAAAATAGGGTATTTTAAGATACTAATTTGAATATTTTTGTATTATAAGCGTTAGTTTTTATATAATTCGATTTTAAAACTATTTCTCCGATGAGGTCATAAGGGACAAGCTTACATTGATTTCTTTGCCTAGAAAACAAAAATAATGAAAGTAAGTTTTATCTATATATAATCATAGTAATCTGTGCTACTATTTAAATGTCACTGTCATTACTCATTACGTATCAAGATCAATTTAGTGTTATTATCACTAGGCTTATAATTTTTCTTTTTCAACCATTATTATTTTCTACAGTTATCGTTAAATTGTTTAAAATGGTCTTTAGGGAAAATCCATGTTACAGAACTTAAATCAAATAATGTACAGCTAGAATTTTTTTACACCTGAAGCAGGCAAACGGCCCACCTGATTGGATTTAGTAAGGTCAAATAAAGGTCAAACGCATTTCTTACAAAATACAAGAAGATCGTAAGTTTTTTTGGAATTTTAACTAAACAGAAATGATTAGGGACACTATTCCTCGAAATGGTTTTTCAAATAGCTAGATTGAAAAAAAGTGAATAATCCCAATTTATTGCTGCCGGGAGGCTTGCAGTTACAGGCGAAGAAATAACCCACAGTTAGATGGGTAGGGTTATTGCACGTCTGGATAGCTACCACCGCTTTTCCTTGAGTTGTGTTCCGGTATTAGTGGCCTGGTTCCAGTCCTCTTTTAGAGAGCGGTAGCAAATTGACAGCAGCGTTTGGTGTCACAAATTTTAATGGACCATGGTAACCGCCTTCCATCAGGTGGGTCGTCTGTCATGGAATAAAAAGAAACTTTTTCGGAGTTTACTACTTAAGATTGGTGTTTACATCTTAAGATTGGAGTTGGCTCTTTAAGACTGGAGTTTAAAACCTAAGAAAGGAGTAAACTCATTAGGATTGGAGTTTACTCCTTAAGAATTGATTTTCATATAAGGCCCCCGGTGTAAATTTTATGAGGAGCAAAATAATACAACTGTGATTGATAACTTTATATTTTCTTTCTTTTTTAAACCATCACTTATTAGAGGGAATAAATTTAAAAAAATATCCAAGTAGGTCATGTACTGTACAGTTTAGTAAAAAACAATGTCCGAACGGAGGCGTGAAGCGGTCAAGCGACGACTACGACACGAGTAAGACGTATATTCGATGAGCGATATAGTGACGGACTTTGCGCGTGTTATTGAATCGTGCAGTTTGTACTAGCCGTGTCCAGTCATATTTGTGCCTGTTTTAAACATGTTTGTATAGTTCTAATAAACTTTATAGTAATTCCAACGGCATTTTAATTCGAGTCCTGTTTAGCTAGTAACAATATTATAAAATTCTAAACATGCCGTGTATGTACATTGAAAATATTTGTTAATGAAATGAAACCATTAAATGCGGACATGTAGAGGTTAACAACGTAATTTTAATTAATTAAAATATTCGTCAGAATCGTTTTATTAAAATGAAAAATAATAAACATCGCGTACTTGGAGTGGGGGAATTTCATTCGTTCAAGGTTCGCCCCATGAAAAATGCTTTTGTCCCACTTACTGGCATTCCTCGGATTGCCATGCGAGCCGCATTCATAGTATTAAAATTTGCGTATGTAATTTATAACAAGTCATGGTAGCGTAACAACTATCGCTGTCGCCATAACCACCTTGAGTTGTTCCGGCAGTAGTAACCAGGTTTCAATCTCCCTTAAGAGAGAGAGTTCGATCCTGGCTGGAACGCATGTACCACTTGGGCAGTTTCTGACCTAATGGGCATATTGTTTAACTCACAAGTAAATTTGGAAAACAATTTTAATGAAAATAATAAATTATATAACTTGTTTTTAAATAAGAGCTTTTGAGATCCTGGATATCATGTAGCAGCAAAGTGCTAGCCAAGACAAGTAAAACCAGCCCAAACACAACACTATCTTGTTTAGTACAGGAGTTCCTATGGCCACCTTCCGATTCCGTCATCAGATCAGCTCCATGTTATTGCATTTTCACGCGATATACACATGCGTGCAAAATTTCAGCTCAATCGGAAACTGGGAGGTTAATTAAATTAAACTTGCAATATTTCACCCAAATTATATACGTATATTAGATACACATCCACTGCAAGTAAAATAAAAGCTTGTAATGTAGCAAAACTAGCGACCTGGTAGAAGAAGTGAATCTAAATCATCCCAGGACGCATTTGAATATACACAAATAAATTTCATCAAAATCAGTTTAGGAAAAGTTCAGTGCCATACACAATGTACATTACATACGTATAGAAGAATTACATCTAAGTCATATCAAAATGAGACGTGTGTACTCTGTAAATATCATGAATGTGTCATCACTGTTGCAGTTCAGTGGCGCGTGCGCAGCTGTATTCTGACGTCACATGCCGCGTGAATTCGTTCCGCTATTCCACCAGCAGATGTCACTATTCTGTTATAGTATAATCTTGAATCGCGTTGACGAGATCTCAATTTCTCGATGGAGTTGGTTTGAACGTCACTTCTACGTTAAGACCTTACTTCATAGGATCATTTCTATAGTAAGCTCTTCCCGAGATTTACACAATATGTGAGTCGCACAAAGCCACGATGAGGAGATGTGGCGCGGCATCCTGAGCGTGAGAAAGGCGATGGTGGTCCACCGTCAGCCATCGATGATCGTTCGCTCCCCGCAAGGGGAGGGTGGGGTGTTGTCGCTGTCTGAGTGGTTATTTTTTTTACTTTATTAAATCTTGTGATAAAATTACTAATAATCTCTTTACCTTATATCACATAATGGGTGAGGTGGTGTGCTAAAATACTAACTTTTAGTAAAAGTAGTGTATCAAATAAATTTTGTGTTCTAAAAATTTTACTATTTCTTGATGTACCTGATATGTACATTGTACAATATTGATTAATGTGATAATTTATATCAATATTGATGTTTCAACAATTGACTATTTATTCATATACGTACTACAATTTATTGAGAAATGTGGTAGTTATAATTAAATGTCTAGCTAACTATCAAACCCGGCAGAAATGAAGCTAAACCATGTCAGGAGAGGCCGGGCGCACGTCTTTACATTCTATACAACGCCAGAACGCAGCCATAGGAAACTGCTCGCGTAATGTTTTAAAAATCTGTTATTACAATGCATACAAGAATTTTGCGTACTCATCGTGTATAGTTTGTATCATGGATGCTCGCATCTTCGTTCCTAACTATACTGAATTCTTCACGCTTGACAAGAGTGTTAAAAGTCTAAGTAGATTTTTGATTCTGTAAAATATGGAATTATATTTGAACTTTATTAGGAAAAAGCTGAAGGTCAGCCTGCTTCTATCCACACAGATGCTTGCAGAGGCACCACCTTGACCTTCAATACCTATATATTTAATACCTATGCCTTCAATTGCAACAAGCTGCTGAAATATCAATGGCGTATGCTAAATTTCTGTTTGACGTAGACTCTACCAGAAATTTAGTATGATAACTACATGTAATCTCGGTCACATCCGAAACATACACGATTAGTCCCTATGCGTACTGGCGGTACATTATGGAACAAGACATACTTCTATGTTACTACAAAGTATACACGAGAATTTGCGTACTGGTCTTGTATGGATTGGAAGAACTTCATAAAAAACTTATTTCCAATCTTTTACATAATAGTTTCATACCCTTGCGTTCTAGCCTTTTACAGAATGGAAAGACGCGCCGGGCGCACTTTAATAACAAACATTTCATCAAAATCAGTCCAACAGTCTATACGTTTTAATATCACTGATAAAATATTTTAAAAAACGGATTTAAGTGACTGTGACTTTCAAAGGCGGACGGACAAATTAACAAGGGTTCAAGCTCTTCTAGACAATTGGCATTGGTACTATACGAATAGAATATTTATTCTATTCGTTTAACTCTTAAGCCAGTTGTTTAGGGTAGTATGCTAGAGAGGCAGTCATTGTTCAGGTTACCTACCGCAACTAGTCATCATCATCCGAGCGTTAAATCCCGGTTGCGTTCGGAGCGTTCACTCCGACGCCCAGGGTCCGCTTTCCTACTTTTTCTACTCCACTTCGCGCGGTCTTCAATATCCCCCGTTTTGAGACCATTGGCACGCATGTCATCCTTCACGACGTCAAGCCAGCATTTCTTGGGCCTTCCCCTTCGACCGGGACCTGGCGGAGGTGGCATGGCTAGACATTTGTTCCCTACGTAATTAGCCGGTCTGCGTAAAACGTGGCCGTACCAGCGTAAGCGACACTCTTGCAGTTTGTCTGCTATGTCACGGACATGAAGACTGCCACCTACGGCAACTAGTATACTTAATAAAAACTACGATTTAACTGTTTTAAGGGATTTAATTTATTTGATTTTTATTATTCCAACGTTTAGGCCACTTTTAAGTAGCTGTGATCACGGAAGACAAAGATGTCAAATTTTGTTTCTGAAAAGTGGACGAAACGTCGAAATAATAAAAATCAAATAAATTACCTCGATTAAAACCGTTTCGAGGGCTTCTGTGTCGCCATGGGAAGGCCAACAGGTAAAGGCCATTGAAAAATTTTATGTAAATGTGGCGAGACACTGACCGGCGATTATCCCTCCCTGTCTACCCAATTTAAAAATGCACCTGACGACGAGCCCCAGCCAGTGTAGGACAATTGTGGGAAATGTGGACAAAAAGTACCGGGCTGTTGGGGTGAACTGCTAGTAGTACTAGGGCTCTGGGAATATGGGGACTATGGCGTCTGCCCGTCGCAATGTTCAGGGAACATGGAAAAATGGGCAGACGGTAACTCGCCACTCCCTGCATGGGCCCAGAAAATGCCATTAAAGACAGGCCAACATGGGTGTGACTGGCTAAGGGGTGTAGAGAGGCGGGTTGCAGGTCCACCGAAGCTACTTCTGACGTGATGCCATTTATCACTTCCACCCCTGGAGCTTGAGCTTGGAGCTCTAGCGATTTCAACTCTATGCCGGCTGGCTAAGGCAAGCACGAAGGCGAGGGCCTTGCCTTGGCCCCCGGAGTAAGATACGAGGTGGCGCTACTCACTTAAGGCTTCGCCACAAAGCCCCCCCCCTGCTTAATTAATTATTATTAAATCAAAATTTAAAAAAGTACACATAAAAAATTACTACAGTGTACGGAGTTCCTTAATGATAAGTTTTAAATAAAGATAATAATATACAATATAACAGTGTTATTCACAAACGTTGATTAGCTAAGTATTACTTTAAACAGTTGTAAAATATTTGGCGGACTATGAATACCGCGTTATACAAAGCAGCAAGCGCGACGGCGTCTAATAACTGCAGCCGTCTTTGTGTCACTCAATACATACAACTCCTACATTACCATATAAAATTGTCCCTAACAATACCTACACACATTATTATACAGAGTGTTTTATATTTTATTCTACTTATTGAAGTGACACTTCTATATAGACGGGGTCTTACGACTTTTCGCTCACGAAGAAGCGTCACGCACGCGTGTTCTAATACTTACATTTTTAAACTCGTGATATCTTCCGAATGGGATGTCCGAATTGAATAATTAAAAAAATTATATAAAGGTATTGAAGCAGTCTTGAATATGAAATGATTTATTTGGATAAGGATGAATACCAAGATACAAATAAAGAGCTTTTTGTAGCGGCGGCATTATAATTAAATTTTTAAAATAAAAATATTGTGGAATAACTATAATAGTTAGAAATATGTTATCGCAACGGACAAGAGGAAAAACGAATAGCAACGGACAAGCGGAAAAACAAGTCGCAACGGACAAATGGAAAAACGAATAGCAACGGACAAGCGGAAAAATAAGTCGCAACAGACAAGTGGAAAATCTTCAACTGACAAGTGACAAAATGAATCGCAACAAAATTTTTACTTGAAGTTTTACGGGCAGGAATAAGAATCATGTAGCTCGTAACAATATGAGAATTTGTGGTGTGACTGAAGACGTATGTCAGAAGAGAAGGAACGTAAATGTGAGCATTGCGGCGCAAACGTGGGTAGAACAGTTCCGATTAACTAACGATATCGACCACTTTTTTGAGAGTTATTCCGTTTTATCAATAACTAGTTTCTGCCCGCGACTATGTCCGAGGGGGATAGTAAAAAAAAGTAACTAACAAAACCCCCGATTTTGAAACATTCTTCATTGATGTTCCTATTGGTCTTAGCGTGATGATGCATAGCTTGTAGCCTCGATAAATGGGCTATCAAACACTGAAAGATTTCAAATAAGACCAGTAGTTCTTGAGAATAGCGCGTTCAAAGGAACAAACAAACAAACTCTTCAGCTTTATAATAGTAAAAGATTTCGGACTTAAATCTAAAATGTTCACACTGTATATACCCGTACATTTGAACAATAGAGACGATATCTTACATTGCATGTGTCTCAACATTTTAGCAAAACAACACTGTATTTTACAAGAGTAATTTAGGCTTTGTGTATGAATTTTATTTTTCACTACAGCTTTCAGTGAGACATTATCCGGAAAAGCATTCGCTTTTACGTAATAAATAATGTTTCTAAAAGTTATAACAAAATATTTTAAGTTCTGCAAGTCTCTATAATCTATGTGGGTATATTACGTTAATTTGTGAAGTGACAACTTCTTTTTGGAGGGTAAACCGCTTCATTACATAACGCATTCCGGCGCCAGTCTGTCTGGCTTCCCTTTCTCTCACGCATACGGCAGCGGTAGGCAGGCTCCTCCTCTCTCACTCTAACCCACAGCGCTAGCCGTATTTCGGTAATATTACAAAATTCTAATGTACAGGAATTGTAATTAAGAATTAAATATATTTATAATCAATAAAAGAGTTTATTTATAAATAACCTTTCCTTACATTATCATATTAATATACATAAAATTTAAGTAATAACCTAAGCTTTTCTTAAGTTAAACAATTTCAATATTAAATAGTTCAACTTAGATTCATTTTTAATGATTATTGAATGCCTAAATAATTTACTAAATTTAGAATTATATTTATAATTATTATACTTTTTAGTTTTTGGAGTCGGTTTTTTAAAAAAGGGCTTTTTTCATTTGTTACTTTTTAGTGTCTAGCTAGGTAGAACTACAAAAGGCGCCACGTGCCTTAAAAAATATAGGTCCCAAGAAACGGGAACGGAAACAAAAATGTTTATAAAATGAAAACTACTGGGCCAAACTATATTAAATTTTTAGGGGACCAAATGGCAACTATTCTGTATCAAACTAAAAAATAGTCACGTATACCGGATAATAAATTTCAACGTAATCGCTATACATAAAAAAAAATACCAATCAAGTCGACAACCTCCTCTTTTTGAAGTCGGTTAAAAAGACTGACTCTCTTAGAAGTACAATCAACAAAAACACTTGTTGTTACAAATTAAACACCAATTAGCATCTTAAAGTAATTTAAGACAATTGTAAAAAAAATGTTTTAATTTCAGTGACATTTTCTTTTAAGAACGAGCTGTTAATTTTTTACGAGGTGTTAAAATGGGGTGCAAATTAAGTGCCGTTTTGTTTTTATTTTTATTGTTAAAATTTTATTTCGTTGGGTACTTGTTTGAAAATATAGGCGTTGAAAGTCTTTTAACAGATTGAAATGAAAGCTTTGATAACAAATGTGCAAAGTATATTAATTGTCATGTCTTCGCACTGATTTTAAGATGTTGATTTTTTACTCTTTAGTTGCGCAATAATTTGAATAGCTTTAAAAATTATTTATTCAGTGCCTGTAGAAATTTTAATACTGGCAGGTGCATATAAGCATCTAGCCCTTCGATAGCGACGCTCGTCAACAAGGGTTGTACTTGATTTTACTGCGCTCTACTCTTCAGATCCTGGCTTGGTAATCATAGGAATACCTCAGGTGTTTATTCTTAGGAATAATGAAAAGAATTGAAAATCAATCCACAATAGACGAAGAAATCGCATTACATAATTTAAAAACCTGTAGAAAACGTAATTGCTACACGCATATTTAAGCTTTTTCCAAGACTTCATGCGCACGATTTTTTAAATAACGGGGTTTATTCTGGTTTGCCTTGGGATCCATGCATCAGATCCTGACTTGGTGGTTATTGGACTACCTCGGGAAACTTACGAGAAAGAAAAAGAAAATCCTCTCCTTTTCGAAGTCGGTTGAATATTCAACATACTGAAAGACAAAACAACTTATATAATGCACGGGGTGGTAATTCGGCTAGAGCAGTGGTTCCCAAACTTATTTGTATAGCGCCCCCATTTTTTTCACCTACTTAAAAAACCCTATAACGTCAAATTAAATTAACTGATTATTGAGAGCTACATTAGCGGAGAAACATTCATTCTAAATGAGATTCTTACTATAGCCCGCAAGAGTTAACTTGAGACCTAAGCGCAGTATGTAGTAACACAACGGTGCTGAGGTCTCAAGTTAACTCTTATGGGCTACACCTTCCAATGCCTATTTTTCTTCTGAGACTCTTACCGCTCCCTTTTAGGCCTGCAGCGCCCACAAGGGGGCGTTATCGCCCACTTTGGGAACCACTGGGCTAGAGTAAGCTGACTGAAAAAAAGCGCGGACTACACCGCTGTTGCAGAAATTAACACTACACTCATCAGCACACAAAAAGCAAGTGGTCACTGAAGTTTTAATAAAATATGAGCTAAATAAAAACGTCTAACTCGCGATGTTTCTTCTTATTACAATTTGGGTTTTTGATTTAGCAACCTTACCTACATACATACTACATACATATATGAAACAAAAGCTGGAGTCTGATCGGGTTATGAGTCATTTCATCGAATACCTGTGGAAAGCCGCCGAGCATTAGAAATAGCTGTACAGTAATAATATATGCACGAATAAAAAACTTAAACGCCAATAAATTCATGACGCTTTCGACCTTTTGGTGCCTAGGTAATTTATAGAGACACTAGTAATACTATGTTTCGTAAACGCCAGTACATGCATAACGCCTTTGACCTTTTGGTTGCTAGTTTCTTAAAGGTAGGTGTAGGGGTTTATTTTTATGTGTGTGGTGCTTCTAACAATATAAAAGACAAATAAACTTTGATCCAAAACTAATAAATGGGGGCTTCAACACCTAAAACTAGGTAAAAACATACAGGTAATTAGGTGTTAATGCTCTTCCAATGCTCAATTATTTATTTATGTATGTTGTGTGTGTGTGTGTGTGTGTGTGTGTGTGTGTGTGTGTGTGTGTGTGTGTGTGTATGTGTTTATATAATTATAACTTAAATTACCATTTTCAGTAAATTTTCAGTCTCATTGTAATTTTGAGTTTGCAGCCAACTATGAACTTTAGATTTAAATTTATGATTAGTTAACGAATCAAAAGCCAGTATTTTATTTATTTTATTATATAAATATTTGCCTAAGTAAAAAGGAAATCTATTAATAAAAATGAGATGAGTTCACCAGACAGGCCCTGTAAAGCGGTTACCATCGCTTATGGACATTTGCAACACCAAAGGTAATAAATGTGCTGTTACTCTTTTAAGGGAGACTGGAACCTGGTCACTAATGCCGGAACACAAATCAAGGTTGTTATGGCGGCATACGCCAGATCAGGGGTCCATCCAGTCGGGTAAATGCCCTACCACCTGGCTGTGGGTTGTTTGTCGCCACACGACAGGCCGCCCAGACGCAGGAAATTGTATCCTTTCGCCGTTCCTGCACGGACAATTTATGGAGTCAGCTTTATATTAAAAAAACTTTATAACTTTTCTCATGATATTATCTCCTATAAAATAAACAATACGTCCATGTTTTAACCAGACCTTTTTGTTGACGTTACTGCTAGTTACCACAACAATATTTTTTATTAAGAATAGGACAAGTAACCTCGCCGTTTCTAGACAAATGTTCCGTATTGCAACAATAGCAGCCTTAGCGGAAGATCAGCGCTATCTACCTATCTTACATATATATATATACATAAAATTGGAGTGTCTGTTTGTAATATTGAAATCACCGCTTTTTACTACATACATATGAATATATATGGTACGTACACCAATATAACATTTTTTTACAATTTTTGTCTGTCTGTCTATTTGTTCCAGCTACTCGCTGAAATGGCTGGACCGCTTTGACGGGACTTTTATTGGTAGATAGCTGATGTAATAAGGAGTAACTTAGGCTACTTTTATTATAGAAAAATCTTTTATTTGGCATTATAACGATTTTCAACCAGCACGCGGGAGAGACCGCGGGGCGCAGCTAGTAATATTATAAAAATTACTATCTGTACATTGAAACGTTTAAAAAAAAAACTGGAATACATACAGCGCGTTCCATTAGTAGCTCACAACGCCCAAAATGCTCTATAAGCCGTTCCACAAGGCGACCGCGGTCGTTGTGGTCGTGCCGAAAACGTCACTAATGCTTCATCATTTTCGATCACGCAACGCTCACAACGACCCATGTCAGGAGATGGGTCGAATAACCGTTTCACTTGGGCTTACGATTGTAACGCCGGTAAGCAAGTGGAACGGGTAAAATCGCGGCGGTGAATATGGTCGTTGTGAGTCTCTAATGGAACGTAGCCTATATAAACGATGGAGAACACGATACATTTTTGAATTGAAACTTCTTTAGAATCGTTGAGATTTGAAAGTAGATGAAACGAAAAAGCGACACTAAAATTAGGTAAACACAAATTTATAGGACTAATCCTGCGAGAGAATAAGATAGAATTTTCATACAGTGTTGGAAATGTTTTGAAGTTTTTCGTAAATACTTGTAATTTCGTGTTTTATAGCTTAAATATAATATTATAATCAATCCGTGACTGAAAAATTGAGAAGAAGATTAAGGTGGTATGGGCGTGTAATAAGGAGGGATGAAAGTCACGTGACTACAATAATTTTGAACTACGAGAGCCGCGGCGTTTGAGCTAATTACATTGAAACTTTCTTCTTATGTTTACTTTGTATTTAAAATTCGTAATTAGAAGTAGCCCATTGTTTATTGTAATCCCTTAGAGTCGATTGTGTATTGTGATCACTGCCAGGTGTATCGTATTTAAAATACAAGCTGGTTCTAAGAAATCTCCAAGCGGTCGAGCATTGTGTCAAGACATATTTGACAGTATAAAGCAATGCTGCCACGGAGGGGTTTAATGCCGTCAAAGAAATGCTCATACCTGCCTGTCATAAAAACGCGTTTGTTACTTTTCCTGCATTCGGGGTTTTTTTGTTTACTTCGTGTTTAAAATTTGCTTTTAAGAACAACATCCTATTGTTATCGTACTTGTTTTATGGCCGTCATTAGTGTCAAACCAATCCTTGTTGTTATTGCATTGTGTCGAAGCTTGCCAGGTATGCGGATTAACTCAGTGAACGCCGTCCTTTGATGTTTGTACAGTTTAGTATAAAACAATGCCCGAACGGAGGGGTGGGGAAGTCAAGCGAGGATTACGATAAGAGCAAGACGTAGATTCGATAAGCGATATAGTGACGGACTTTGCGCGTGTTATTGAATCGTGCAATTTATACTGGTTGTATCCAGATATATTTGTACCTGTTTGTACAACTCTAATAATCTCTATAGTAATTCCAACGGCATTTTATCGAGTCCTACTTAACAGTATGTATAAAAGATAAAATTAAAATTCATATGAATTTCATACAGTATTCCCTATCGTATCCCTAAAACCTCTAAAATAAAGGATAACGAATGATACCCATGCTTACACTGCGCCTATTGCGTCCTTAAATATTTATTTTTTTATATAAAATATCATTATTTTTTATAAATTACAATATATTGTTAATATTTTGTATCCTTTTCTTTGTGAAAATTTGTACCTTGCGGGTAGTATTTTATTAAGGAGGTCGGAGTCTCTTTAAATTGGACGATATGGGAGGGCCTGGGCATATATCATGTTTGTTAGAGATAAGGGAGGTTCTTAAGGGTGGAGTGATGGCGACTAGAGAAAAATCACTGCAGCCTACTGTAAGAACTTCTTGAAATATTGACTCTAACTTCTATTAAACACTTGGTAATTACGTATATAATATGTAATTTATACGCATAATAAGACTAGAGGTCGAATTTCTGTACAATGAAAAAATGCTAAAAACCGAGTCAGGGTGATGTAAGACTAATTTAGATTGTTTCCAATTTTTGTTTCTCTGTTTGTACCGGCTAATCTCCGAAGCGACTGGACCGATTTAAATGAAATTTTGTACGGTGGTAGCTTACATCCTTGGTCAACATGTAGGATACTTTTGATCCCGAAAAATTAAAAGGTTCACGTGGGCTAGTTAAAAAAAACTTTCCAAGCGGAAGAAGTCGCGGACATAAGCTAGTTAATAATAATTATCGTGATTTTTATAAACAGTGTATAAGTTTAATTAATTAAACTAGTGGTCGAAATTCGACCATAATTAATTTAAATTATAAGTTTGAACATTATTATAAGGTTCTGTTGTCAAATACTATATTTTCAACTTGAATGAGAGATTTCGCCGAGGCTATATACATGCGTGTGTATGTCAAATACATGGTAGTATGTGTAATGATTTTTTTATTAATTTAATGTTTATTTATGCGTAATTTAAAAACTTAGCATTCTGCACTCCTTCTCTATATAAACTACTAGCTGACCCGGCGAACTTCGTACCGCCATATTTTCTGAATTCCTAAAAGACTGTTTCATGACACAAAAACAAAATCATCATAATCGGTCCAGGTGATTAGGAGGGTTCTAGAACCCGATCTCAGCGCCACCTACCGGCTACAATTGTGAAAATAAACCATCCCGGGATCCAGTCAAACACATACACAAAATGTCATCAAAATCAGTAAAGTAGTTCTCAATTTATGCGCTTACCAACATTTTGCGATTCATTTTTATATACAAGACTAGCTGTCCCGGCAGACGTCGTCCTGCCCGGTAAAAATAGGGGTTTGTCGCAGAGGGTTAATAATTTAGGGTTGTATGTATTTTTGTATGTTGTATCATAAAAAAATAGAAATTAAAAATTTTGTCTAAAAAATTTAGGGGTGGACCACCCCTAACATATAGGGGGATGAAAAATAGATGTTGGCCGATTCTCATAGATACCGGATAAGCACAAAAAATTTCATCAAAATCGGTCAAGCCGTTTCGGAGGAGTATGGCAACGAAAACTGTGACACGAGAATTTTATATATTAGATAAGTGTGCGAAATTTCATGCAATTGCAATCGAATATCGATTAAAGTTTTCTTCTTTTAAATTTCCTTAGACCTGTTAACTTTATTTTCTATGTAGCCATTGACCAAATCAACGCCTATGCGTTGGCGCGTTTTGGAACAAGAATATAAAATTCTAGTTCTTTATTCTTTGAACGCTTGAGTCTATGGTTTGAACCTCCTCCAACATGCGTAGGGTAGCCTAGGGAGCTCGTTACGCGATACGCAGTCCCCAGTTTAGATATCACATATTGGAGACGTGCAGATTATTTTACATGTTACATGATGTCCTTGCTTATCATCGTACTAATTTGTTCTAGGTTTAAAACGATAAGAACTCGAGGGTGTAATTTGATATTGTTACACGCCGACAAAGTAAACGCAATATGGACAAGTACATTAACAACCTGCCCGTAAAACATCAAGTTTAATTTTGTTATGATTCGTTTTGCCACTTGTTCGTTCTAACTATTTCAAACTATATAAATAATATGTATTTAATCTTTTTACAATTGTTGTGGTCATTTTTTTTCCTTCTCTTAGTTTTCTTTTTTGTTTCACTTTGTGTTTTAATTTCTTCAGTGTCTGTGTATGTCACATAAATGGCCCTAGCGGAAGATTAGCGCTGGTTAAGTTAACCAGCAACATGCTGAGCTAGAAGCAAGTTAGAGCTAAACTTTCTTTGTTTTTTTTTTCAATTGCATTGTTTTAGATTGTACATTTATTTATTTATGCTTGTATATTGTATTGGTCGGATTCACTCCCGCTGGGAGCGGAATGACACTGAGTATAATACAATAATAATCTGAAATGAGATAATCAAAGTTTATTACACTAGAATTAGATAGATAGATAGATAACACTTTATTGTACACCATTACAGAAAAACTTACGAACTAGTATTATTATAGTAGGGAACAAAGGGCGGTCTTATCGCTAAAAAGGGATCTCTTCCAGACAACCCGTGGCAAGAATATTCCGATTTGAAGTGGCGATGGTGGTATACATATTAAATATATAACTATACTATATATACAAATATACACATAAGTTATAAACATATATAATATATAGCGATAATATGCAACTATTTAAACATAATAAACATATAGCTATATGCAATATAATATATACTAATTACATAAAATTACATATCATTATATTGCATTATAATTATAATTTCAGCCCATAAATGTTCCACTGCTGGGCTCGGGCCTCCCATTATAAGGGGAACGGACAGTATACCCGCCACGCTTGTCCAAGGCGGCTTGGCAGGTTTGACACATCGGTTATCTCCATGTGCAGGTTGCATCACGATGTTTTCCTTCACCGTTTTTAGCACGTGGTAATTGTTACAATATGCACATTAGATTAGAAAACTGACTAAGAGGTGCATGCGTTCCGGTCAGGATCGAACCCGCGCCCTTCGATTTAGGGGCGCGTGCGCTAACCATTACGCTACCACGACTTATATTGCATGAATTATTACAATTACAATATTAAACACAGCACAATAATACACGAATTATTAGGACAACTCCAAGAGCTGTCTCCACGCTTGTCAGGTGTCGAGCAGCAGTATGCCATCAAAGAATACTGCTTATCGAACAGTAATTATCGACCACAATATATTATGGGCCTTTTGTTCAACAGAGCTTCCGCTCTGTTAAACCGATGAACGTAGAATGACGGCTGTAGACCGTCGGTTGTAGACTCGTAGACTGTCCGTTTAAGACTGCCCGTACTAGGGTAACAGCCTTGCAGATACTTGGCTAAGAAAGTACCAAATATACCAAATATTAACTATTTGGGCAGGGTTTCCCCTTTATTGTTCAGCCTCTGGTGTGACCATTCATACCGCACAGTAAGCAATGAATCCCGTCTAAACGCCACACCGCCTTTTATACTAAAATACTACGAAAACTACCCTACAAAACCATAATATTACATCATTGCTAAAATAGCAATTACTTCACAGTGTTGCCAGGATCATAAAAACAACTATAATAATTATTGACTACTACCGTCATATGATAACTTTATAATAACAAATACTACTCCGCCATATTTTAATTTGTGTTGTAGTTCTAAATAAACGTTTTTTCTTTCTTTCTTTCTTGTCCGTTGAAGTTTTTGTACATTGACTTAACCATTTAATAGCTAAATACTATATTATGTTATGCAAACTTCATGCATATTATAATTGATTGCTTACGAACTTGAACTTAAGAGGATTTAAACAAAGTCTTGAGACGATTCTTAATAGACGGAGCAAAGTCAGCGAAGACGTCTAATAATGAGGCAATAACATCAAACAAAACAATTCCTTGGAAATCTCTCAATTAACGGTAAAATACGCAAACAGACCCAAAGTCTCTCTAAAGGCTTTTCTAGACGATTCTAAAATAAATATTTTTTATAGCTGGAGTACAGCAGACAGGCAACCGGCACACCTGATGGAAATCGGTTACCGTCGCCTATGAACGATTGCAACACCAGAGATGTCACTGGCGGTGCTGGCCTTGAAGAAATTGTATGACACCCTTTTTAAAACACCCCATATTGTATAGTTTGGGAGAACCACGACTGGGAGCTCATTCCAAATCCCCACGGTGCGCAAGGGAAATGTTCTATAAAACCGTTGCGTACAAGAGCGAAGCGCTCTGTGAAGTGGGGATGAACGCCTAGTCGATGGCGTGCGGTCCGGTGGTTAAAGGAAGACGAAGGCACCATTCTAAACAGTTGCTAGTATGGCATTATAGGGTAACTATCCCTGGTCTAAAATGTGCCACCATAACAACCTCGAGTTCTGTTTCAGGATTAGTGGCCAGAATCCAGACAACTTGGACACCCACAGTACATTCATAGAACCTTTGATGTTGCTAACGTCCGTAGGCGATGGTAACCGTTTTTCATCAGGCGAGCCGTCTGCCAGTCTATTGTACTCCAGCAATAATAAAAAGGCAGACGAACACACTGACTGGACACTATGAATCAATTAGAGTTTTTGCTTAAATAACTATGGAACCGTAAAATGCCCGCCCTTTAAATAAACTGTCAACTCCATTGAATTTACAAGTTTGTAAAATTCATACAAGAAACATACGAAAAAAAATTTGTACGGAAACTGACGGTTTTTGTATGAAATTGTATTGACTCAGTGCTTATTTATTAATTTACTAATGTGTTCAGGAAGTTCACAGTACTATAATTATATGAATACATACATCTCTAGGGCGTCAGTTCTTATGTGGCACTTGACAGTATAATCAATAGAGGTATTTTTACTATGGTACAAAATATTAGATCCGTCTTGATTTTGTTTTGATGTAATATATCATGACATTACAATTGTAAACAGTCATAAAACTTATTGTTTAAACGGCAATTAAAAGTTTTCTATCATGGTTCTGAAAGTATTTTGATTTATTGAAGATTGTAAGATATTAAAACTCGCGCTTTTATGTATTTATTTTTGTTGATTTATTGTCAACTTCATCATATACTCAATTGCATTCATGTCACGTTAAAATCAATCGATTGTAAATGATGATTTTATTAAAAAAATAAACGTTAAATATATAAAAAAACAAATTAATATATATTCTTCTTATCTTTATTTCTTTAATTATAATTATTTCAAGTTTTAAAGACAATTTTCAATACGTAATGGCCCTGCATTACGGGATGTTATAAACATAAAACGATTGACACAAAGTATATCCAGACCAGATACAAATTACTTGCAAGTCATTTAAATATTTTATTCCGAGTGGGAATGCTATTCATAGGTTCTTCGATATACAGCCATTGCACGCAATTATTTGCGGCAATTACGCCGCCAAATTTTCCAGCGCGTCCTCGCAAATTTTGCGCCCGTGTATTTAACGCATCTCTGTTCACCAGTTAGCATTAATTCCGAGGGCAATTAAAACTTTAACAGGCGTCGGGAATATTATTTCAAAAACTGATAAAAACAACCAAAATTATATTTTCGAAGTTTATATTTAGATAAAATTCTTTGAGGCTGTGGCGAATTCAAATGATTGAAAAATATGAAATGTAAGAGAGAAAGAGACGTTTTACGGTTAGTGACTAAGCGAAATGTGTCTGATATAAATGACGTGGGTTGGACTCTTAACCAGGAAGCAGACCAGCAGTATGTTTGCAACGCGGTGGAGCTGCTGTATTGAAACAGAATGAAGAAGCAACAGTTGGCCCGATGAAGGTAAGCTAGAACATTATTTGTTACATTCATAATTACAAATAATAATATTCATAGATTAATTAATCACTACACTTTAATTAATGTTTATACAAACACTAGCTGTCCCGGCAGACGTCGTCCTGCCCGATAAAAAATAGGGGTCGATCGTAGAGGGTTGAAAATTTAGGGTTGTATGTATCTTTTAATGCTGTATCATAAAAAAATAGAAATTAAAAATTTTGTCTAAAAATAAATAAAAAAAATTTAGGGGTGAACTGCCCCTAACATTTAGGGGGATGAAAAATAGATGTTGGCCGATTCTCATAGATACCGGATAAGCACAAAAAATTTCATCAAAATCGGTCAAGCCGTTTCGGAGGAATATGGCAACGAAAACTGTGACACGAGAATTTTATATATTAGATATTATTTTTATTATAAAGCATAGTAATATCATAATATCTCTGTGTAATCTTTTCTCTAATCTGTGCTATATAATGTAAATCGTATCTCATTATCTCGCGGGCTTATTCCTATATATTTATGTGTTTATCTTTTATAGTGTCGCTATTCGTTTCATCGAGTTTCAAATCACAACGATTCTATAGAAGTTTCAGTTCTTGTTATCAGATGGATGGAGGTCGATCTTTAGCTCTCTTAGTTTAACAGGCTCCTGTTTTTTTTAATTGACAGCCTTCTATGAGTTGTTATTTTTTTATTTTTTTTTATTGCGGGAGTTCAGCAAACAGGCAGACGGCCCACTTGATGGAAAGCTGTTACCATCGCCTATGGACATTTGCAAGACCAAAGGTGCTACAAATGCGCTGCTGCTCTCTTAAGGGAGACTGGAACCTGATCACTAATGCCCGAACACAACTCAAGGTTGTTATTGCGACATACTTTAGACTAGGAGTGGTAGCCATCCAGTCAGGCAAATGCCCTATCACCTGGCTGTGGGTTATTTTGTCGCCTTTTACGACAGGCCGCCCGGCCGCAGGAATTAGTTTCTGTCTCCGTTCCTGCACGGATACTTATATACTTTATACTTTAATAATTGTTTAATGAAATTAGGCTTGACAATGTTACAGAACTCTCTTTACACGATGCTGTTACGTAATTGGGGGGCCTAACGAGTTTAAACATCAATCCATCATGTGAGGTCACGGCGGGTGCTAATTAGAACATGAGCTTTGCAATTATTAAAATGATAAGGCGAAGCCGTCCTGTAAGATCGCAAATATGTGTTTGTATTTCTGTTACTCGATTACTCCTTGAATTGTGCACCGATTTACAAATTTTCTTCTTTGTTCGTAAGTGTATACTCACGAGGTGGTCCCATGGTCACCAAGTCAGAGTCTGATAAGTGGATCCCATGGAAATCGAGAGTAAACCTTATTGAAAAATGCTGAGCGTTTATAATCTTCGAAAAAAAACCTTGCATACGCGTGCTAGTATTACATTTTTACGTGCACTTAATTTAAGGAGGTTCTCATTTAGTTTGTTTGTTTTTTTGTATGTTAATTACTCGATTTCTTTTGTAGGCATTTTACGCCATTTCTACGTCAGTTATGGACCGATTTTCAAATTGTTTATTTTTTAACTCCCATGTTGGTTCCATAGTCACCAATTCAGGGTTTTAATTATGGATCGCAAGGATATCGAGAGCAGCACTTGTTGAAGAGCATATACACCGAAGCGTTAAGTAGCAAATTTATATGTGCATGCCAGTTATGAAATTTCTACAGGTGCTTAATATAACATTTCTAAAGCTATTGAAGTATTTGCGCAAGTTAAAAGTAAAAATCGATCCTTCCACCCATTTGAATAATATATAAAATTTTTAGAGCTAGGCATGTTTACTGAAGAGTTTCTTGCGCCGCTTCTTCTCTTCAAGCCACAACATGTTGTGAAGCGGTGGTAAATTAGATTAGGCTCCCATAAAGTAAATAATAACCATAAACAAAATTAATTCTAATTAATTAATATGAACAAGTTGGCGGTAGGCTAAATAAAACTTTAACAATACTCGTTGGACAAATGTCATCTTTGTCGTCCGTGACCACGGTCACTGAAAAGCGGCCGAAACGTCGGAAAAATCAATATCAAATAAATTACCGCGCTTAAAACCGTTAAAACGTAGTTTTATTATAAAAAAAGCTCGACTTCTACAACATCTAGAAGGTGTCAAGTAAAATATAAAAGTTAGATATTATATGTAAATTTATATTAATGTAAATTTGTTATTTTTCTTTTATGTCTGAACTTCTGTTGACCTCGTCTAACCTCCAACCCTAGAGAGCTATTAAAATAAATCATCACAAGACCTAATGCTCACAGATAACTGTGTTCTCTCGACCCTTTACCGAAACGCCCTTTGCTTGTTAATTAGTTAATTTTTTACCAACGCACGTAAATTTTAAGCTTGTAAATTAATATTACGTGAATTATAGACTTTTAGGATTTTCAGGGTATAATGGTGATATTGGACAAAGACAGACAATACAGCCAGCCTTTTGGAAACGCTCCACATTGAGAGCGGTCTGTCACTTGATTGTCTACATTATTTTGAATATATCTCTATATATATATAATATATCTATAATATTGTTACGACCTAGACGCCGACAAAAGACAAATTCACACCTGCATACCTGTAAAAAAACAACTTTCGGTATTTGAACTTCTTTTTTTTACTTTGTATTTCAAATTTCTAATAAAAAAACCGGCCATTGTGTATTGGAATCTTTTTCGGCCTATTGTTGTATTGTGATCGCTGCCAGGTGTCTCGGATTGAAAAGTGCAAACTGATTCTAGGAAATTCGGTCCACGCGGCCGGGCAGACATATTGCATCTGTGCAGTATAAAATGCCCCAATCGAGAGATAAGGCAGTCGAGCGATAACGACGAGCGAAGCAAGACTTCTGTACATTCAGTAATCTATTTAGTGACGGACTTTGGGCGTGTGTTTGAATTAGATCATCTGCATTACGTTTGGACTTATTGCGTTCGGTTATATTTGCACCTGTATTATATATACGTGTTTGTATAGGTCTAATAAACTCTATAATCATTCCAACGGCATCTTAATTCCAGTCCTGCAACTCTTAACAATATAATAAATATGTTAATGGTTCGAGTTTGTAAAATGCGTTTAAAAATGTGAAAAAAAATAATTACTAAATTAATTACTATATTACTAAATTAATAAACTAATTCGGACCAAAAGATTCCGAAAATGCAATATTTAGAAATTTTGTCTGTCTGTCTATTAGAGCATCACGTGAAAACTACTGAATGGAATTGTAATCAACACTGAGCTAGTTTATATCCCGGGGCGTAATTTAGGAAACTTTTTATAGAACTTTTCTTTTCATAGGATAGATGACAATAGTGAAAAAATAGCGTTGCGGTCGCATCTTAAACTACTGAACTTGTACAAATAACACTCGGGAAGGAGGTATGTAAGATACTTTTGACCCGGCCCTTGTCATCATCGTTCCAATATAAAAGCATGCGGACGGAACGACGAGACAACATTCTCACTCCGACTTTGGTCCGATGCACTTGTCGTAACAGCGCTTTATGGCGGCTAATTATAATGCGAGAAGTGAGACAATCAAATCTAGATCCGAGTCCAGCAGTGCGAAGCTTACGATTTTTTTTATTAAGAAACCCTAAAATTTCAGCTTGCATTTTTTCTACAGACCAATAAAAAATGCACCTACGCCTTAACATAACATGGTTCATTAACTACATTTGGTGAAACACGCTAACTTGTTCTACGCCTTTTGGTAAAGAACTAAAGTTAAACAATAATTTGGCGGTTAATTTAACTAAGTATTATTGAATTATAAAAGAAGTACTTTTCGACATTTATTTTTCAAGGTTTTAAAAAAATATTGCATGAATTCAGTATACAACCAGACGACACATCTGATGGAAAGCGGTTATCATCGCCTATGAACATTTGTAACATCACCAACCAATGTGCTGCCGCTCTTTAAAGGGACACTGGAATTTAGACACTTATGCTGAAACACAACTCAAGTTTGCTTGCACCTGTCTATGGGGTGTTTGGTCGCCTCTTTCGACAGGCCGGAATATAATTTATTAAAGGCGGGGTTAATAATAATTATATTCCATCTGTTAAACACTTCGTTAAGTCCTAGATTTAGAGATCACTTTGAGCGATAAGGCCGGCAATTGTATTGCCTAGAAAAAATTGAAAATATGGTCTGTTTTTTTAATTGTACATTTTGGTGTGCAACAAAGTGTTATGTGTCTGTTTCTCTCTTTCTCTCTCTCTCTTGATTCTATTTGCCAATGGTGGTATATATAAATAATTTACGATATGCAGTTACTTACATTATATTTTATGCAAAAATAAACATATAAGTAATAGAGGTAGATTCAGTATTAACTTACGTATCGAAACGTTATTAATCCCTCGTCAAAATAACTTTAATAAGTTCACAGTAGTACAACCAATGAGTTCATTTCAATAGTTTCTACATTGAAGCTATTCGAAGCGTGAATTGGGAGTTGTTCTGTTTGCCACCTGTTCACAAAGCACATAGTTAACAAAATGTACACCGATATTACTAACAACGCAACATCGGAGAGGTAAAATGATTTATACTCTATTTTCATCAAAAAATTTCATCATCGTTTTTCATAGCCTAATTGTAATACTTGGAACAACTGAGAAGGGTTTATGATAATAAAAGAACAGCGACTGGTCAAAATACTTATAATCGAAGAATTTTATGGTTTAAGTATATTTTATACACTGACTCTACACATTGGATAAACATTTTTAGAACACCTCGCCATCCCTCTAACAATTATACAGTAGGAAACTTGACAAATTGGCACAACCGATAGCGGATTGAAGTTATCGATAAACCATTTTGATTAAATAGGTTATTGTTTGGAAGTTTTAGATAATATTTTATATAAGATAGTATATTTAATTTTTTACATGTCATAAAATAAATCGAGCACTTTACAATAAAATGTAGTGAATACAGTCTATATACAATTGAGAGATTTAGAATTATCACATATTAGGGATAAATATTGATACGTAAAATTATGGTAAATTATAGACTCTGTAAAAAATAGGCGATAATTACAGAATAAATTAATTATTAACCTTAAAAAGAAACATGACAACAACTATACAACTAAATAAATGTAACAAAATGTATGTCATGTGACTAAAATTTTGCTTTTCGAATACACCTCCGGCACCGTATTAGTACTGCCATTCAACTACGTTATCCGGCCAGTCTTTAGGGAACGTTCTTAACTTACAACGATCTAGCACTATTTTTTCTACTATAAATTAAATTTCATTTGTTATTTTATAGTGTTAAATTTATTTGAAAGTTTTAGGTTTAGGTATGATTATATTTGATCGTAAATTAGATTTCAATAGGAAGACTTCTGATTTTTAAAACTTTTGGGTAGGCAAACATCCAAATTCTTCTTTAATATTTATATAACATAGTAAACCTTAGTTTATGTACCATAGTAGACACTTTAGTAGCTGATGTAGTAATCTATCTATCTATAATGCAGTAAATCTGTTAAAAGAGTAGAGTGTGTATAATAAAAAAATCGAACCAGCAGATTACAAAAATACAACTTTTGATCTGTCTATTTGTAATTATTGTAATATTTATAATTGTAATTTGTAAGAGCATCACCTGAAAACTATTGAACAGATTTCAATAAAATCTGATAAAGAGTTATGTTATATACTAGGTTAACGCTTATAAATAAACTTTTTATCCTATTAAATAACATTGTTGCTTCATAGCATCTATTTATCTCATTATAGATAAATATATTCAGAGATATGGCACTGTGGTCGCGTTTTTTGTTGTCGATGATATTAATCAAAACACGTCGTCATGGTAAAGCAAAATATATATCACGTGCACTGGTGTAGAATTAACATATCAAACATCTATTTCTATCTAAGCATTCTAAAGACTTGCATTGGAGTAGCAATTGCATTGTATGTAGTCCTGAATAAATATTTATTTTCTTTTTCTGTTTTCCTTCCTTTTGTTACTATATTCAATTTTGCCTATTTATGTCACTAAGACAGCTCTAGCAGAAGGTCAGCGCTGCTTGACAACCAGCAACTTGATGAGCTATAACCAATTTAGAAATTAATCTTCATGGTTTGTTTTATTATAATTTACTATTTTTACATTATAAGATATCAAATTATATACATAAATTATATCTAAAGTTATAGATTACGTTATTATAGCAAATCAGTGTCAGCGAGAAGCCAAGATGGCTTGCTGCACTACCACGCTGTCACTTCGGAGACTTCACTTCTTTGTCAGATTTTCTTACAAATGTCTTGCATTATATTCTGAATAAATATTTTTTCTTTCTTTCTTTCTTCAAAAAAATCAAATTTCACGACTTAAAACATTTTAGCTTCCGGTTGGAGATATTAAATCAATGCCTCTCTCGACTCCTAAAACTTTTGGGTCTCAGTGGCACCATTCAGCAGTTGACTTGCGACACCACACGGGATCCCAAGTTGCGACCTTCATTCAAATTAAGTAGCGGCTTACACGAATAATTTGGTCCAAAACTATTTTCTAAAAGGTTATAGTCGCTCAGTATTTGGAAGTTAAGTTATATTAAGATATTGTTACCGAAATATATAAGTTAATTTTATCTCAATGCGGCCTATTGCATTATTTTTAGGATCCCGTGGCCTTTTTGGTAAGTATGATAATAAAAAGCGCCGAAGCCTTAAGTGACGCCCCTAGGAGCAAGACCCCCGACTATTGCGACAGGCAGATGTCATAGTCGCCATATTCCCAGACCCCTAGTACCACTAGCAGTTCACCCCAATAGCACGGTACTTTTTGTTTTTATTTCCCACAATAGTCCTACACTGGCCGGAGCTTGTCCTTGGGTGCATTATTATATGGTGTAGACAGGGATAATCGCCGATCAGTGTCACACCACATTTACATAAAATTTGTCAAGGGGCCTCTACGTGTTGGCATTTCCATGGTCCTATGCAAGCTTATGGCTCGTGGTCTTGAAAGACATACAATAATAGTTGTCACCGTCAACGCTCTTATACCGAAAAGCCTTTCGCTAGGAAGCTGGGAGACCGGCCAGATACAGAAGGCAGCACTCTTGGACACACCAGAATTGGGAGGAAGTTCCTGTCTCCGGTGCCCTAACCACCGGTAGTTTGGACCCCAGGCTTCACTGGCGGTGAGCTGCAAGATTTTATATTAAATATGTATTTTATTTTTGATGTATTTTTATAAAGGAACAATGTCTTCTATATTTTTTATAAAAAGACTTTGTATGTTTTTTTGAAGTGTACAATTTTGAGAATAATTAAATACATAATAATAATATTCGGCAGACAAACACACACATTGTATATCCTCAAGCTATGCAAGTTACTCTTGTGTTATGGGTAATATAGAACGTATCACTCTGGGGCCGATCTCAGACACCCAGACCATATTAAGTGACAGAAAGTTTGGGTCAGAAAATACAATATTTTTCAAAAAATCTTCATAAATTACTGTATTCAACTTTGTGGAGAAATACTTGAATTATTTTATCTTTAATTATCTTGATTATAGCCGTCAGAGCCGGATCAATCAGTTTGATACCACGCTCTCACAGAATATCGGAGTTCAATGCTTAGTTTTGAGCTAATCGTTTCTAAACTGTTTTATTTAGCTTGCCCTGTTTGTTGTTTTTGTTTGCTACTTTTACCTCACCTTTCTGTTAACAGATTGATCTGATATTTGGTACACACCTTAAGTTCATTCTAAATCTAAGATGGCCGCCGCAACAAAATGGCGGAATATTAAAATTTTATATTTATATTTGAATCCCATCCTAGAGGCTGGCAATGTTTTTATAGTCCCTGATTTTACAAAAGGCTACGGTAATCAGTTTCAAGTACATACAAGCCGTCTGTATTTGCCTTAAGACAATAAAAAAACAATTAAAATCCAAAGATCAAATGTTCTAAGACATTTCGTTAGTCGTCTATCCAGAACATGCGGCGTGCCCAACGTGTCCCGTCCCAGCGTCTTTACTATATTAAATGGGATTAAACTGTCACGGAATACGGGAATCCCATCTCGCCTTGAGACACTCTTATAGTCACAAACACACGGACAGCGCGCTTGGCCAACATTGACGCTTAAAACTCCAAAAAGGAGATGGATACATTTTCATACATACCTGGACCCAGATTAAAAGAAAAAGAAAGAACGGAAAAATTATTATTTAGAACTACATACAAACCAAAACATAATTATAAATAAGACAGTACTAATGTGAAATGAAATTTTAAGTAGGTCCTTAGCGAGTCAGCATGATGCTGGTTGACTCAACCAGTCCTGGTCTTCCGCTAGAATCAAAGAGGCAATAAAAATTAAAGTAGAGCAGACATTCCTGCACATGAAACCAACAACGTTATATAGCACTAGTATCATGTACAAGATTCACCTGACTTTATTCACATACAAACAATTATATAATATATGAAATCCTATCAATATTAAATATAAGTATATACCGACACGACCCAACCTTATGATCAAATATCGTTGGTCGTAAGTAGTATAAAGGGGGCAACAAACTTTTCTCGTTCATGCGCAGATCCACTACGCAGGCGCACTAGCGCCACGAGTGGCTCACCCATAAAACTTATTACTAGAATGAAGTTTGCAGTTCCTTGCGAGGTGACAGTTGTTAAAACAAAAACCACCGACTATACCCTTTGAAACATTACGTATTTCCAATGTTAATAAGTATAATTTTGCCATAAATCGTGCAATATTGTAATTAAGATAATACAAGAGTAGTTGTGAACTGTTGTTTCCTTTATTGACTGTGCATCATGAAGACGACGCACAAACAAATGTAAGGTGGGTACGAAAACATCATCTATATCTCCCACAAAACCTCAAAAAGAACGAATGATTGAAGCGCATGCAAAATGCGTGTAGCTGTGAAAAGTGTGCCAACCGCGATATCAGTGTGTAGCCTAGTTTCAAAAGGGTGTACACCCAAATACATTGGGTTTTAAGGTATATTAATTAACGCTGGTTCGCAAACAGCGCGATTAGAATAATTCAGCAGCACAACTTAGTGTTTAAGTTCAAATTAAATTTACTGTTAATAGTTTAAATATTTTATTTTGAAACTTCATATTATTTTAATGTCTAGACTTCACTTAAAGTGGTTAATATATGTGTTAAAGGGTAATAGACTTAAATAAAGGAATTTTAATTTAAAGACATTTCAATGGCACTGCGTTTTCTTAAGTGTTCGCTCCAGCCTATTACACTACCGTCTGTGTAGAAATTTTACAGTTATTGAATTTCGTCAAACATTAGCAATTTGTATTTCTATAATATTACTAGCTGTCCCGGCAGACGTCGTCCTGCCCGGTAAAAAATAGGGGTTGATCGTAGGGGTTGAAAATTTAAGGTTGTATGTATTTTTGTATGTTGTATCATAAAAAAATAGAAATTAAAAATTTTGTCTAAAAAATAAATAAAAAAAATTAGGGGTGGACTACCCCTAACATTTAGGGGGATGAAAAATAGATGTTGGCCGATTCTCATAGATACCGGATAAGCACAAAAAATTTCATCAAAATCGGTCAAGCCGTTTCGGAGGAGTATGGCAACGAAAACTGTGACACGAGAATTTTATATATTAGATAGAATTCTTAACGTGCCGTGTTTGTTAACAACACGAAAGCTATTTAAAAAACTATTGGAATAGACTATATAAACGATGGAGGACATGATGCAATTTTTTTTAATTTCTTGTCTGTTTGTTCGCGAATCACGTAAAAACTACTTGGCCGATTTTGATGTGATTTTTGCTAAACGACACGTAATTCTTAGAAAATTGTTTGGGAATGATTTCAAGAATTATCATTTAAAAATATATATATTATATTTAAATAAATGCAAACAACAAGGCATAACTATTCCCTTTTTCTGTGCGCCGCTAAATCACGAGTATATTTATCGTTTTTTTTAATCAGTCTACTAATTGACGCAGAAACCGCGTAACAAACATATAAAAAAATGCGCAGTCAAACTGAGAATCATCTCCTTTTTAAAGATGGTTACATAAGTTAGGTATGAATTATCTGAAACACACTTGCCTATTTCATTTAGACTGCGCTCACGCTGTGACAGGCTATACTAAAAGCAATTATCGGCTGAGCTCACGTCTCCTAGTGATTTCGAGGGCCTCCCATGGAATTTCATTAGGGGATCATCGCTTTGAGTTATGGGGCGCCTAACCGGCCGATATGAAATCTCATTAAACCCACTTTACTTCATATTTACAAGAATATTACTGCAAGACTGTTATTCATAACAGGAACACTTTTTTTTAAGAGGAAAATTTGATTGAGAACTAAGTACGGCGGGGCGAACTACCGGCAATAGAGCGTGCGACTAAATGGCCTGCGTGCACGCTCGGCGTTCATCGTTCACAAACTGTTTTAAACCGAATGATATCGAAAATCTAAATATCTAGCTGGAAGCCGATCCAGCTAGATATTTAGATTTTGTAGAGGATAGCCACTAAAACCCTGTTCCTTCCTTGGTTTTACGTCAGGCGAGTTCAAGCCACGTGCCCTGGCAGGTGGGGGCTGCTAGGCGTCGTCACTTTCTATCCAATGTGAAGAGAAATGAGCACGCGCGGAGAACAATGCGCCATCCTCTCGAGGGCATAATTGGCAGATGAGAGCCTTTCCTCAGAAACCCATCCGCGCCGCCCGCTCACGATTGGCGAAGCTTGAAGTTTGTCCTCCGGCACAGGCGCGGCTTCCTTTGGCGGAAGCGGAGCAAGCTCGTACACTCACGCTTCCGCTACCGCTTTGCCCCCTCCTTGGCAAGCGTTACGCGCTCGCAAAGGATATTTTTTTATTTTTTTTAATAGATCTACAGAACGTTGCCTTTTTTACTTGAATTTAATTTATAAAGCATGGATTATTTCACGCTTGTTTGGTATTAATGTATGTTGAGGTACCACTTCGTTTACTTTCTGAGGAGTATGGCCCTTTACGGTGCCCCCGTCTGGTTCGATTCGCTTCACCGCCACAATCGAACCCTGCTGCACCGGGCGCAGCGGGTTCTGGCCGTGAGAACCATACGGGGGTATCGTACAGTGTCTTGGACGGCGGCGACACTCTTGGCAGGCGAGCTGCCCTGGCCTCTCTAGGCAGACGTCCTGTCCAGGGTTCGTCGTACCCAGCAGGATGCCCTAGCTAGAGGACTGACCTTCTGTCAAGTCGAGATAGAGACGGTCAGGAAGCGGGAAACCGCTTGCTGCCTCGTCGACTGGTCTCGTGAGCTCGAGAACCCTGCGGCCGGCGGCTTTACGGTGGACGCAATCAGGCCACAACTGAAGGAATGGGTCAACCGCACTAGCGGAACCCTCACCTTCAGGACGACGCAGATACTGACCGGACACGGATGTTTCGACCAGTATCTGTTCGCATTGTGGGATGCTTGCCTTCTCCGGACTGCCGACAGTGTGGTGCGCCCGATACGGCGTTTCATACGCTTGTCGAGTGCGCTGCCTGGGCGCCGCAGCGTTTCGAGCTCGAGACAAAGTTAGGAGCCGTCGGATCGCTCGGCGACTTGGTAACGGCCATGTTGCAGAGCGACGACGCCTGGGATGCTGCGGTTTCTTTTTGTGAGGCAGTTATGTCTCTGAAAGAGGCCGCAGAAAGGGATAGGGAGCGAAGTACTAGGGCGCGTGCTACGGTCTCTTCTCGAGGTCGCCGGCCTTCAGCCGGCACCCGGAGAGGCAGGTACGCGCATTACTTCCCTCCCTGAGTTAGGATCCGGAACGATGGGGGCCCTTAGCTACTAGGTAAAGCAAGGGACTTAACAACTACCCCCGTTTCGTAGTGGAGTGTGTTCTCCCAGGGCACACTTCAAGCACTTTATTGCGCTGGATCGACTGTTGCGTAACTATGTTCTACATCTCAGTCTTTCCTTCACATCAAAGCGCAGGGCCGCGAAGGGAGGAGGGGGTTTTTAGTGGGTATTGAGGTTGCTCGCCCGTGCGGCATCGCTCGGAGTCTCCACACTCCTCTGTATAGTCCATAGCGGACGGAGCGCAAGTAGAGCATACAATTGCTAGCGTTACCGCCCCCCGTGGATTCGTGCCGTTTCCTAGTGACGGCCCAGAGAGTGCGTAAATCGGTTAGTCATTTTCCCTCGCCTCAAAAAAAAAAAAAAACCACTTCGTTTACTTATTATTAAGTCCATCTTCAAATACTTATTCTAAGGTGTAGTGTTTCTGTTACAGTAATGTGTTGTAGAGTGCTTGTGCAGTTTTTTGCATACATTTAATATACTATTTTTTTGTACATACTTTTCCCCCTTATTGTAACATTTACCTAATTAGACCAATTACCAAAATTTAGAAATGTTGACTTACAATTAATCAAAACATTCAGGGCTGTTACATACCCGAATTACAAAGTTCAGAGATGTCGAATATTCTCCATACAATTTTTATAATATACAGTAAGAAAATCTAAAGGATTTGGATAGTAAATATTTGGAACTCCTAAGTCCCTAACTATCATAAGCATCTAAATATATAAGAGTTATGTAATCAAATAACAAAACGAACGACGTTTATTACTTGAATGGGATCTTCATTGTGGGTGAACTAACAAGTGATTCCATCCTATGCTTCTATCTCATCACTTCTACTCAATCCCCGACTCCATCACCTTTATCACATCACAATGGCTGGTAACGCGTTGAGATGGCCCTGGGGGCCCTGGTGGATGGCCCCTGGTGTTGGAAATATCCATAGGCAACTGCCTATGGACATTTCCAACACCAGGGGCCTTCGTAACGTAGAGTGGTGATAGTTATAACCACTCTACGTTAGTCTCTTTGTGCGCATCAGATAATAATATAAGATTAGTATTTTTTTTAAATTCACATTGTAACGTTGCACTTGCATCATTAAAAAAAAAACCAGACATAGCCAATGACAATCAATGTCAATGTCAAGAGAGTGACAAATAAAAAAAACTGTGACGGCGGTTAATTTTAAAACTCGCTCGAACTTCAAATATAGCAACTGCTAAAAATCTATTATAAATATTACTCCACACTATTAAAAACTTCTTTTAAAGTTAATTAAATAACTACGTGTTCCCGCTGGGGTGAGTTCTTATTCATATAGCTAAAATGTAACTGTTCTGCTACTTAAAACTAAATATAATTGAGATGATTAGTTTTCTAACGGAGGACACTGTGTCAAACCCTAATGCCTATTATTCATCATCTAATTCCAGGACCGAAGTTACCCTTACCTACCTAGGAGGTGGAACATCTGGACTTGAAGAGCAATAAAGGTTTCGACAGGCCAGTGTACCTTTTATGTAGGGAAGTCCACCGGCTGTCACGGAACCGATTGAATATTGATTGTCTTATTCTGTGACCAAGGAGGAAGACCTGACGATTTCCCTTACGTCACAACATGAAATATGATTTCAGATACGTGCAAAATTTGGATAGATAGTTTGGACTCCAATCCATATTTTCAGAGTAAATTTTTACTTCACTGCTTTCTTTATTTTCTTTTGACCATGCCCTTCTCCCGTTAGGATTACTAAGCTCTCTCCCATCATTATTGAGTTGAAATTACTTTTTATTACGGTTAAGATTTTTAAGCAACTGCACTTGCGCTGTTTCTTTTGTGATTTTTTCAACAGTCTGAGAACACCACTGCTCATTCAAATTATTCCTGCGTGTGAAAAGAGCAGATCTATTAGAACATGAAGGAAGAAAAATATCTTCTTTTCCATCTTTATGCAAATAACATAACAGAGAAACCCTGCTTTGTAAAGCAATATTAATATCGCATTCTGGACTATCGGTATAATGAATTTGGCAATGCCCTAATATGAAATAGTATCGATCGAGTATGTTTAATCTCTCTAATTGCTTCAGAAGTATATCCAAATGATTAAATATCTCATTATCTATAGTATTCCTTTCACAGAGACCAAAGAACATCACTGAAATGCTTTTGTGGTCGTATGATTTAACCATAGAACCTATAACATTGGCACCTCTTCCTTCAAACACCAGACCATTAAAGCTGATTAGATAATTTGGACCGATGTCTTCCGAATCATTTATCATTGCGTTAAATTGTTTATTCCATGCTATATTTCTGCAAGAGTATATATCAGTACAATCTTTCTCGTAACTATATCCTAATATAACGTACTTCACTGGTAATCTGAGGAGTTCAAAAGTGTCATGTGGTAGAGCTTGCCAATCTGCACGGCTTAGATACCACGTCTCGTTGAGATCTGTGAAAAAAAGGAAAGGTAATTATAATGAGCTACCTAGATAGTTCTCTGTATTGCTAGCAAATTACCAAAACCGTGTCATGCAAATCTTATGTGCAGGAACCGAGAAAGCATACCATTTTCTGCGGTGAGTTGGCCTGTCGTAAGAGTCAACAAAATAGGTGGTAGTGTATTTTCCCGACTGGTCTAGAGTATGCCGCCATAACAACCTTATGCTGTGTTCCAGTATTAGGGGACAGGTTCCGTCTCCCTTTCCCTTCCCGAGAGCAACAGCGCATTTGTAGCACCTTTGGTTTTGCGAGTGTCCATGAGCGATGGTAACCTCTTTCCATCAGGTGGGCCGCCTGCCTGTCTTCTGAACTTTTGCAATAAAATAAAGCTATCGTTTTATTATAAGAAGAAATTTTCGTGATCCTTAATAAATTTAAAGTGATCATTGGAAAATTCCCGCGGGATTCTGGGATAAAATGTATCATAGGTTTTATTTTCGAAAATTTCCTATCGAACACTGGACGAATCTACTATAATGACCTTGTGTTGTGTTCCGGGATTAGTGGTCAGTTTTCAATCCCCCTCTTCGAGGCTGACAACACATTACCAGCACCTTTATTGTTGCAAATGTTCAGTTCAGCAGACAGGCAGACACCCCGCTTGATGGAAAGCGGTTACCATTGAGTATGAACATTTGCAACACCATAAGTGCCAAAAAATGCGTTGCTGTTCTCTGAAGGTAGACTGTAACCTGGTAACTAATGCCGGAACACAATTCAAGGTTTTTATAGCGTCATACTCTAGACCAGGGGTAGCCTTTCAGTCGGGAAAATACCCTACCACCTGGCTGTACCTCCCCCTAGACTCAAATGTTTTTCTGAAGCGTCAAGATCACTCAATGTGATGACTAAAAAATATCTATTTACTGCCTTTCTTTATTCAATATTAATAAGGAACTTGTTGAGAATTTAAAAATAAAATATTTATAATGAAACCGAATATCTGCCGAGTAATATTGGATCCTAATTGTACATTTATCTGCTCACAAGTCAACCGAATAAGATTCTGTAACATACACCCATGAGAACCTACAACTAATCCCCAAGACACAGATACAAACCTAGTTTGGGGGGTTAGAAAAATTACATGTCAACATTTATATATATATATATATATATATATATAATATATATATATATAATATATATATATATATATATATATATATATATATATATGTCGCAGAACGGCCTCATTCTCACGATATCATCTTTAGTTATTGCAGTTTAGTGGACGTCATCAGGATAAATGCGAGCATAAAACAATAGCCACAATTTATACACTTTTAATTTAGATTTAAAGACACTTTAACATAGTTTAGACCGAGCAGCGGGTTCAGGCACCCGCTCATACTTCTTAACTTAATACTTTCTTTAAAATACTCCATGGTCCAACTCGACTATTGCATCAACCAAATGTGTCACAAAACTCCTCAGTCTACCGAAGTAGATACTACTCAAAGTATAGAGGGCGCTGACCCGCTCTGCCATATGCTCTGCTCGATTGGTCGTTTATTAAATTACAATATTCATAACTTTTATTAGGTTAGAACGATCTTGAACTTATAGAAACATTTAACAAATCTAATTAAATTACAATAAGAATTTTAGAAGTAATTATAATGTAAACAAATGATATTGCGCGTTATACATCCAGTCAACAATACATCGTCATATCGTCATAGTCATAGCGTCCTCCGACATATATACATATATATATGTATATATATATATATATATATATATATATTTAAAGTAACTTAAACATTCTTTGTCATTGTATCTGGCTTTTTTACAATAATAATAATTATAATTATTTATTATATTATTATTGAAAAAATCTGCACCGGAAACAATTTCACGTTATGATTTTTTTACGATTTCAAGTGTCGCCTGAAACTGGAAGAATCGTACGATATACTTAATAAATGTAATTCACAATGAAGGCCATTCTAAGGTAACCGTGTATCGTTGGTACAACGAATTCAAGCGCGGTCGACTAACTTTGGGGGATGAAGAGAGAAGTGGTCGCCCTTTGACGGCTGTTACGGAAGAAAATGTGCTAGCAGTGAAAAAAAATAGGCGACAATAGGCGAGTTACACATCAAGAGATTCAGCACGAACTGCAGGTTGGATCGGGAAGACGAGATGCTACACATGCATGTTCGCGTGAGGGTGATAGTTTCACGCTGGATGCCGCACAACCTCACCGATGCTCAGAAGCAGGCTCGGGTGGAATGGTGCAGTGATATAATAAACAAATTTGAAGCAGGCTCGTCTCGGCTTGTTTACTACTTCATTATAGATGATAAGTCCTGGATTAATAAGAGTAGAGTAGAGTAGATAGTAGAGGCTGGTGGAGAGTACTTTGAAAAGATTTAATAAAAAAACACTTACCTATAGAACATTTTTTATTTTTCGCAACACTTTCTGAGTGTCCCGCATAATAACAGCCCATCAACGTCTCTCTGCTGATCGAGCTCAGCAGAGAGGCGCCTCCCATTATTAGGGAACAGACAATATACCCGCCACGCTTATCCAAGACGGCATGGCATCTTTGACACGTAGGTTATCTTAATGTGCAGGTTTGATCACGATGTATTCCTTCACAGTTGTTAGCACGTGGTAATTGTAACAATATGCATATTAGAACAGAAAACAGCCTTAGTGGTGCATACGTTCCGGCAAGGATGGGACGCGTGCGCTAGCCATTACGCCACCACAACTTACTGACTCCAATAAAAAAAAAGAAAAATTAATTACCAATATCAAGACGAACGGTTGTTTTGCAAAGGTGAGAAAGACGAGATAAATTGCCAGGCTTGAGGTGATAAAGAATACAGCATTCACGAAAATGGTAACACTGCAGCGAATGGTACGAGGCTTTAGTGTTGGGCGCCCTGGCTTCATACCCAAACGTGAGCCTGAAAATGAGTAAGGCATATTATTTATCAAATTATACATCCTAATACTAACTCTCTTAATATTATATTTATTAAATTGGACTTGGAAATATTTCGAAGTACATAAATCAATTTAAAACTAGAAAATTGTTTCCTATTTTAGTTATCATATACCGCTCGTGTCATTGTGTGTTATAAATATAATATGTCATATTTTGCATTAAAATACAAAATAATTTTTGAGTTTGGTAATAATACTATAAAATTAATAAACCTTATTTACCCTAATAATAAAACTCTATATTTATCTCATTCTCTCGTAGGCTACTTTTCTAAAGTTCACACACACAATTTTTTTACACCTGTATCGGAGTTTTTTGAAATTTTGCCCCTAAGGTGGTGAAAGGTAGGCTCTTTTTCAACTTTTTTGA
This sequence comes from Dendrolimus punctatus, assembly GCA_012273795.1. Lineage (NCBI taxonomy): Eukaryota > Metazoa > Arthropoda > Insecta > Lepidoptera > Lasiocampidae > Dendrolimus > Dendrolimus punctatus. The sequence continues at coordinate 7,473,868 of CM022551.1, read as the reverse complement.
CTATTCAAATTATGTCAATTTTATCTTTGAGAGCAAAGCCTCCGACTGTTGCTCGCGACTTCTAATATAATCCAAGAAAAACTCACCTCGGACGAATTTGGTATTGTATACATTTTGGGTAACATATTTGTCACCGATGTGTACTCTTGAGAACTTGTTCACATGAAGATTGGTTATATCTAGAGCTGCTCTATTCGCAGACTCGGCACTGGAGCGGCTCAGAAGAGCATTGTACTCTTGCATCTCATTTTCACTGTCACTCCACATCACAGGCACTGGATTGTGGACACTATCAATACATAAAAAGTTACTTAGTCGGTTTGTCTATTATTTAAGTAGGTAGTATAGTACATGGTCAATTTTCCATTTCAAAAATCATCCTAGAAGTTGTGAACACGTTGACAACGGTGTAGCAAACCATTTATCTATACATACATAGGTGGACTGTTAAAACTTTGCACTAGGTGGAGGATGGTCTGCATGTTTGGCAACTTAGCAATACAAGCAAAGGAGAAAAGGGGTATATCTGTTTTATGGAACCCTGCATTATTCACGGAGTGTTAAGTACTTACCCTATTTTTTTATTAGACTACTGTCATTTCTCGAATTCTTCTTCTCTGATTTATAACAGGTCATCACCAGACATGCACTTGAACTAGACTAAAATTCGTTTATCTGCAAATAGTATTTTTTTATTATCTAAGTAGATAATGTTTATCGGTTCTTTTGTTGATATGACCGAATTTACAGTTGTTTATAATTGTATCACATACTTATCGCCTTCGTTTGACATCACCGCAAGCAGCTATATGGGAATCCCATGCGTGTTGGGAATAGCGCACCGCAATTATTATGTCATCTCAACACACGATACGCACTTCACTGCATCTGGGGGCCAACTCTACTACATCGTCAAATCGCCGGACACTATCGTCTCAATCGTAGCTTTACCTGATTTCGGTATTCTGTTAATTCCATTGGCACTGGCATCTTCATAATTTTTTTTTTTTATTGCAGGAGATCAGCAGACAGGCAGACGGCCCACTTGATGGACAGCGGTTACCATCGCCTATGGACATTTGCAACACCAAAGGTGCTACGAATGCGCTGCTGCTCTCTTTAGGGAGCCTGGAACCTGGTCACTAATGCCGGAACACAACTCAAGGTTGTTATGGCGACATACTCTAGACCAGGGGTGGTAGCCATCCAGTCGGGCAAATGCCCTACCACCTGGCTGTGGGTTGTTTTGTCGCCTCTTACGACAGGCCGCCGGGCCGCAGGAAATTGTATTCTTTCTCCGTTCCTGCACGGATAAAATATAAATAAATAAAATAAAATATCTCGAATGCTCCGTAAGAGAACCAAGGTAACCGACATAACTCGCAAAATTAGTATGTTGAAGTAGCAGTGGGCTGGTCACGTCAAGTCAGAGCACAGGGATGAGTGGCGCCGACTTGATGAGGCCTACGTCCAGTATTGGACTGCGAATGGCTGACAACGACGACTTTAAAAACCAAACCATTCTTACTAATTCGATTTGGTATGGTATCGTTCATTCTACATAAATTTTTGCGTTGTGTATCATAAAGCATATACAGGAATTCTTTCCTTTGCAGAAATATCTGACAGTATAACAATAACAAGAACGCATTCCACTGGCATTTTATAAATTCCAATACGAATTGAGGCTCCAAGTTGCGTAGATACCATGACTGATTTAAACTTAGAAGAAATTAGAAGAAGAAATTAAATTTGTTTATTCATTGTATCCAGACACGTGCGAATTTGGCTCAGCAGTCTTCGAATAATATATATATGGCGCCATCATACAATTTTTAAGGTACCTGTACAGTATCATCTATCTATCATAACGAACTACGAGCTGGCGCTAGAAGATTGAAGACAGCTCTAATAATTATTTAAAAACAATGATATATATATATATATATATATATATATATATATATATATATATATATATATATATATATATATATGTCGGAGGGAAGCTATAATTATTGGATGTATTGTTGACTGGATGTATAACGCACAATATCATTTGTTTACATTTTAATTAGTTCTAAAATTTTAATTTAATTTAATTTGATTTGTTAAATGTTTCTATAACTTAAAGGTCGTTCTAACCTAATAAAAGTTATGAATATTGTAATTTAATAAACGACCAATCAGAGCAGAGCATATGGCGGAGCGGAGTCAGACGCCCTCTATACTTTGAGTAGTATCTACTTGGGTAGACTGAGGAGTTTTTGTGGCACATTTGGTTGGTGGTAACAGGTCGAGTTGGACCTTTGAGAATCTTAAAGTTGGAAGTATGAGCAGTGCCCTTAACCCGCTGCTCGGTCTAAACTATGTTAAAATGTATTTTAAAGCTAAATTAAAAGTGTATAAACCGTTGGCCATGTGTTTTATGCTCGCATTTTACCCTGATGACGCCCACTATACCTGCAATAACTAAAGGAGATGTCGTGAGAACGAAGCCGTTCTCCGACATATATATATAGATTATCTCTTGTTAACCTAAGTATCAACTAATACAATAAAAATAATAATATACAATATGCATAACGTTGGAAGTACTCGTAGATTTAAATATTTACTTATGTGTCTGACCTTCTAAAATGTTCTCTAGTGAAATTTGTTTCGAATAAAAACTTTTAAATTTGAAATAGTATTATAACTATCCGTTTGCATAGTTATCCAAATTTCTGATTTGAGTACTTATAAACTTGTGATTCATATACTATTCCGTTGACATATCTTTAAAATCTTGCAAGAGATGGAAATGAAATTTATATGAATATTAACATAAGTTATCTTTCTCTAGATCTCTTGTCTTTAATGTGTTGAAATTGTCTGTCATTGATATATTGGAAAGAAGTTTTTAGTTACAGATAGTGAAATAGAGAAATAATACAAATACCTGTGTTTGGGCGGCCTGGCGTAAAAGGCGACAAAACAACCCCCTGCCAGGCCATTTGCTCACCCGGATGGCTACCACCCCTAGTCTAAACTATACCGCCATAAAAACGGTAAATTCCAGTCCTATATTTGGCTGACAGGCTTGTATCAATATGTTTTATAAATAAAGATTCAATTTTATTTAATTTTGATGCTGCGAATTTCCATAGGCGAAAGTAACTACTTTTCATCATGGCTGTCAGCCTGTCTGCTATACTTCAGAAAAAAAATATTGGAATTTACTTTAAATTCTCAGACAGATTCTTCAATTTATTAGTATAGATTTGACTGAGATGAGATTACTAGATAGAGAGAGACCACGTGAAAGATATAGGGCTTCTGGAGACCAGCAGAGTTCGAAAAAGCCGTATGGCAAACCTTACTACTTAACAAGATAAGATAAAATCAGTGGTCAAACTACAATCAAGTAGACTAAACCTTACGAATAGCCTTTCGGCCTCATCTGTAGACGCTTATTATAACTATAGTCATCCCAACGTGTTACATTATCCCAATGTGCATACATTCTGAGACCTTCAATGATATGTTGACCTGGGATTCTAGTTAATGTTTTCCCAAATTCGCAAATCGCAAATATTTTATACATCGGATCGAGTATGTCTAAATCCGTTAATTACTTCAAAAGAATTTCCAAGTGATCAAACTGTTCTTTTACTATTCGATCACGTTCGTAATCACAAGGAACATAACTACAATGCAATTACCACAACCATGTGGATTCAGCATGTCACCCCAAATATTTATTCATCTCCCTTCAAACACCAGACCACTGCCGCCAATCAGATAACTTGGACCAATGTTAGACCAGCCTCTTCTATCGTACTCCTTTTTAAATCCAAAACTGCTCTTGTACATGGGTGTCGATCTTCACAAAATTGTCTCTCACTGTGTCCCACAAGAATGTTTGCACTAGCAAGGACCAGAAGTATACTCTGGTGTAACTATTTATACCTTGCCAATCTTCACGTCTCAGGTACCACGTCTCATTCAGTCCTAGTAAAAATATGAGTAAAATTATAAATGCTATAAAATTAAAGAAAACAAAGTACAACTTATTATTTACTCCAAAAACCCTCAAAGAACCTTTTGAATACTTTGCAACTCTATTATTCAAATGTTATGAATAGAATAGAATAATAATTTATTGCAAGAAATGTATGTGTACATAGTTGTTTTTTTTGTGGTAATAGTATCAATACATTTTGCCTTATTAAGCGTGCAACTTCCAGATCTTATAACTATATCTACATTAAAACTAATTTACAATAATAATCAAATAAAATAAAATTAATATTAAATGTCAACAAGTAAAACATTAATTAAAACATAATCATCAGAATTTATCACTTAAATAATCCTCGATTTAATAGTAGCATTTTATTATTAAAAAATTCTTTAAATGTCTCCTAAATAATAATACGGATTTTTGTTTCTTTATACTGTCAGGTAATTTATTGTATATTACTGGTGCCATGCATAATACACTTTTCTGCATCAGTGTAGTTTTACTACTATGTATGCAAAGCCTGTCATTATCCCGTCGATTGCGTATTATAATTTGACCTATGCTTGGGAAAAAATGAGGATTACTTTTAACAAATAAAGAAACTTCATAAATATATATGCAAAAAGTGTTAAAATCTTGTAATCTATGAAATATTACCTGTAGCTTTTCGTATTTTGGAGTCTAAATATAGATCGTATACAGCGTTTTTGCCCTTTAAATGCAACTTCTGTGTCCATAGAATTCCCCCAAAATATGATGCCATATCTCAAAAAGATTCTGTTAGTCCGTAGTAAGCTGTTACAACACCATCTATATTTAAAGTTGGGTATATTTTGTAAAGAGCATATGAATGAAGAACTTGATATTAAGGAGGATAGCAAAAATTTTTATATATTTGGAGGCGCACATATTACTATAAAGTTAACTCCAAAAAAAACCATCACATAGTTCCGGCCTATAATTGTAAATGTGAAATTTGTCAATCCCAGTATCGAGACGGTACTTCATTTCTGTTATGTAGCAGAGTAGGAAAATTTAAGCCAGGCCTAAGGTCACCAATAACACAGAGCTCATCATAAAGGTGATTCTACTGCAACGGTTGCAAGACTTTATTGGGAATATTGACTTGAGGTACGACTTTATTGGCAATATTGACTTGAGGTTCAGCTTATGGTCTGAAAGAGAATAAAGATTTCGGAATAAATAACAAAAAAAAGAGTCGTTATTCCTTAGTAGCCTTGCTTCTCTTATTATAAAACAAAACGTGCTGTCGGTAAAAGAAATCACAATGTATAAACCTGTACACATCTTCTACGAAATGTGAACCCTTTTATTAATAGGAGTCATCCGTTATGTACAACCTCACGTTCAGTGATAACAGTAGGGTAATTTTGGAGTTCCGATGGCATATTTGAACCTGTCAAATAAACCACACCGGGGCTCCATCTTGTAACCTACGTCAGGACATTTGGGATCAAAGACGCAACCAAACGGCTTAGACTGTAATCGCTTATAAACCTCCACCAGCCAAGCACCTGTTTGGGCAAATATTAGATGCGTTTAAGGAAATACAATGCAACGCCAGACTTGTATCATTGTATGAACAATGAGCATTATTGCTCAACATTTCTGGTCTTTAATATTGTTTGAGAGGTTGAAACTAAAACTACTAATAAGTACGATTGAGATCAAGGATGCTGTATCCTCTCATAATTTTTCTGCCACTTTTTTCCACGATATAATTTAATGTGTGAACCTCGTCCTAAGCGAATTGGTGAGTACAAATCCGCTTTGGACACCCAAACCAAAGGGCGTTTACAAGTTGATATTGTTGTCAAAAAAAACCTATTAACGTTTGATAATATCTCATCATTTACTACAGAAATCTGGTTAACATGTCCGTAGTAAGTATTAAGAATGTTAATTTTATCTCCAATGTGAACTTTAGAGAACTTTGAAACGTTAAGATTCGTGATGCTCGGTACGGTCTGCCTTTCCATTATCTTGGAGTCGACTTCAAAGCGGTCCATGGCGTTGTACACTTGCATCTCATACTGTTCGCCTTCATTCCACATCACTGGCAGGAACCCTTTGGGCAGTCCCGTGTGAGTTCTAATTATGGTATCGAAACTATTATCTGCATATCACACGACACACACTTCACTCTACTCCCACTATGTATCGAAGCTATAGTAACATGATTCATATGTAAATATTGATGTACATTTCGTTATCTTTTATGATAATGGTTATCTTAAATTGATTTGTTACAGATCACTAATTGGTTGTGAATATTAAGTTAGTACTTTAGAACTGTATCGGGTCTAGTCAATTTACATGTATTAATTTTCGATTAATCGACAGGATGGGCTCGATCTGAAGAAAGACAAAGATTGTTGATCCAGGCGCGGTAACATAATATTTCTATGGTACGTGTAAAATTAATGATGTTATTTATGAAATTATAAAATGTCAGATTAAATACATTTAGCGAATGCTTATCAATCACCAATGTTAAAATAAATAAATAAGATCAAAGTAATCTTCATTAAAGCACTTGCGCGCTTATGCAGTGAAAACGATCGCCTAATGTTACAGCGGTGTCGTAATTGTTATAATCATCAATACATCAATGATTTGAACCTGAACCCTTTGGAACGCGTGTGCTAGTCATTACGCTACCACGAAATATAATTTTATGAAGTGATAACTTTTTATGGAAGGGTAAACCGCTTCGTCACGTAACCACGTAACCGTGCGTTACGGCACCAGTCTATCTGGCTTTCCTTTCTCTCACGCATAAGGCAGCGGTAGGTTTTCTCTCTCACCCTAACCCACAGCGCTAGCAGTATTTCGATAATCTATATATATAAAAATCTTGTGTCACGATGTATGTTGCCAATAAACTCCAAAACTACTGAACTGATTTCAATCAAATTTGCACACCGTGTGCAGTTTGATCCATCTTAAAAGATAGGATAGCTTACATCTCAATGGGCCCTGTAGATGTCGCTGCAATCGGGTTCTAAATTTCATTTCTTCAGGGCAGGACAACGTCTTCCGGGACAGCGAATTAGATTATATAATGACACTAATAATGTACATACATAAAATTCTAACGTACATACATATTCAAGAATTGTAACTAAGAATAAAATATATTTTATAATCAACAAAAGATTTTATTAATAAATAACCTTTCCTTACATTATCATATTAATATATATAAAATTTAAGTTGGGTCCTAAGGTTTCCTTAAGTTAAACAATTTCAATATTAAATAGTGAACTTAGATTAGTTTAAGTTATCACTTCTATCAGGCGTCCCATGACGCAAATTTTTTTATTTATGGAAACCCACAGCTATATTATCTAAATATATAGCGAAACACAATCAGTTTGAAAACGCACGATTTTTTAGTGTCCCAGATCCCGGTGAAGCAGGTACGGCGGCTAACGGCATTCGGTTTGTTATTCATTACCTGTAATTGGTGTTACAGTGTTAGATTTTTCTGCGATTTAAATCCTACTGTACGAGTACTTAAATTTAAAGGACCATTATACGACTCCGAGCGCGGCAGTGAGGACACATTAACGACCGAAGCCAATCTGAAAACTGAAAAGCTGTTTTACAAGCCTGTCAATTGGGATCTCAATCAAAATTCATCCCTGAAACTCAATGGCGGGGTGAAATCGAGTTGCGCAATTAACTGAACAAATAAATCACTCAGGTACAGTCGTTCCGGGACAAATTAATGGGACACCGATTGTCCCTGGGGCATTTAAAAGACAAAACGTAATTAACAGCTCGAACGGTTTAAATGTCTCACTAGAACTGTCCCTGATTTCCAGAGCACTACGATATGAAGTTGTTTTAACCCAATTCAAAAAGGACGAAGTTTTCAATTCTCCCTGATTGTGCATCGATTTAAATTTTTCAAGTGAAACTTCTTTAAAATCGTTGCTATTTAAAATTAGATTCGACAAAAAAGCGACATTAAAAGAGATAAACACATAAATCCATAGTGTTGGCAACACCAACATAACATAATATTATTTTTAAACTTACAACACAGTCGTTGGTTTTCTTCTTCCATTTTGATTAAAAAATTCAAAGTTTTTATTCAAAATAAGCTCCACTGGAGAACACTTTTTGAAGGTCATACATATAGGTTAAAATTTAATATTACTTCCCAGTCTATGTACACCGCTTCGCAACGTGTTATTGCTGTTAAGGAGAAGAAGCGGCAACAAACTCCCCAGCAACACGTCTAGCTAAAAAAAAATTCTTTATATTTCTTATTTTATTTATATCTCAAGTTCTTTTGTTTTATAAGTTTATACAGAAGTGTGTTACAGAATGACTTTTGAAGAATGAATGGAGTTGTAGCAAATATATTCAATAAAAGGTTGTAGCCGTTGGTCCACTTATTTATGTAAAAGTTATTTATTATAAGTTTCATTACTAACGGATAGTACGGTAAAGTGGACCTCGTCATTAACGTAATAAAAAATACGCAGAAGCCCATCAGCAACGTCTTCATCACCATAAATGTCGAGGCCATCTAGCTCTTTGATAATACAGATTTATTAAGAAGACTCATAGATACACAACTTCACGCCAGGTCCCTTGCGGGGTAGGTACGAACAACAGAGCGCCATACAGGCTTATTCCTACACACCTCACTTGCTTCTTTGAAATTCATAGCTCTTGTCATGCACGCTCGTTTGTTCTTAAGGCTCTTGACATCACCTTCCGCGACTTCTGCATCCATTCACTTTTGCATTGTATATCTGTTTAGTCATTCTTTCATCATACATTACATAAGAAGACTCAAAAGGACAAAACCATTTGTGTTATTGTTATAATACTTTCATAATAATAAAGTGTAGTGCTATGTGCTAAACATTAACAAAGAACACATGAACAAAGTGTCTTCTCCTTTATAAAAACAACAGGAAACGTGTTATTGGACACATTCTTAGTTTAAGTTATATCTAGTTATTTTAGGTCAGATTTAAATTACTCATTAGTCTTATTTGTAGATTAGATTGTAATTTTAATGTTGTATCAATAAGATGCATCATTTAAAAAAACGGACAAATGGAAAAACTCAACTGACAAGTGACAAAATGAATCGCAACTAAATTTTAACATGAAGTTTTACGAGCAGGTTTTCAAATTGGACAAGTACATTAACAATCTATCCGTAGTTTTAACGGTATTTCAAGCAACGCCGCGAACGTTGCCATTTTTAAGAATTGGCTTTTTACGACTACATATTATCGTTACAATAGACAAACACAACTCTAAATATTACTTACGCTCTTAGTAGAGTGCTATTTGACAATCTATACGAGTGAAAAAAAACAAAAGATAGTTATAACGGTAAAATTATCTATAAAAATAGTATCATAGTTAGTTTTACCGGTAAAATGGCTAGAATAACGGTAAGTTTTATAACGATATTTATTTTTACTGGTATCTGAAATTAGCACTTACCACATTTTTACCGGTATTTCAAGCCCTGACTTGTACCACACCCTGTTCGAAATGGAAACTTCAAATAGGAAAACAATGGGTTCAGAAGCAATCAAAATCCAATATAGGGACCGTCCCTCCTTAACTCGTTTAAGGACACCTGAATGTGAAGTCACCCTACATTTATCTTTTGAATACCTCAGGGAGAGCTGTCTCATTCGTCCCCGACATCATTGTAATGGATTGATTTATTTGTAATGGTTAAATTTGTTACCCACTGCGTAACAAAAAGCTCCGGTGCTCCTCAAGGGACGTTCTCATGTTCCAAAACACCTATCTTTAAAGATTACTTTAACCGTCAGGCTTCACCTACAATCAGGCTATAGTTATTCACTGTGGCCAAACGCTTTCTACGCAACCATCTCTACTACCCCCTTTTTTAGAGGGAGGAAATCCGTTTCAGGATCGTGAGATAGCGAGGGGGAAAGTTGCGGCACTATTTCCACGCCACGGTTAGGGATACCCACTAAAACTCTATCCGATCCCGAGCGTCCTTCGTCCAGGGTGTGAGCTAGCTAGCTCAAGCATTCACCATAAGCCCGAACGGATGGACGACGGCCGACCCCGTTGCGGGCTGTTGCCATTTGTTAGCCGGAGATCAGTTTCTCTCCGGCTCCTCTAGCTCACTTCGAGATGAGAGGGGGCGCGTCCTTCCTATGCGTGGGATCGGTTTCCCCGCTGGTCACCCGCACGGTTGTAGCTCACACCGGCTGGAGGTCGCCATCGACGACGAATGCTCCCTCTCCCGCTTCGCTGCCTTCTTCGCGGACATGATGGTCTCGCAGAAGGAGGCGGCTGCGTCCCACACATCGGCACTCCCGATCATGGCCTTCACCGCAGCCGGGAGGGACAAGTCCGCCCCAATGGCCGCGACGAGATCGGTTTAACAGCTCGACATTTTTGCTGAGCTTGGTCCAATTTTTAGGACAATGTGTATATCTTCTGATACTTTGTGTTTATTTTCTCCTTTTTATTGTGCTTTATTTGTTACTTTAAATGTGTTTGTTTCACTTGTATATATCGCAAAAATTAACCTGTATTGTTTTTTCTTTCATTCAATATACGATATTCAAAATGTAATCGCACCTTAGTCGTAGTATAGATACAATAAAATGGTTTTTAAATTGTAGTATGTCTGTGAAAATGTAATAGAAAATTAAGAGTAAATTCAGAACTATGTAAATATGAAAAAATAATAAAAGACCTTTTGCCGTGACCCTGGTGGAGGTGTAGTGATTTTTTACCACAATATAAGGCTGGTCTTCGCCCATGGTGATGCAAGCCTTTATATGCGATGGTACTCACTTTCCATTAGGTCCAAATGATCTAGCAAGAATTTTTACTACACGTAAAATGATACTCTTAAGAAATTCACCTAACAACTATCGTTAACACTTCAAAACTTAATAATTACTTGGAAGAATCGATAGTCTTAACGGCAAAACGGCAATTACCTCCGCCGCGACTCCCAGACTCGACTTGTAAGGCAAGATGAATGAAGGATTATAGCATCTTATAGTGTTTGAACTTAGCTTTGTGAGAGATTAATTGGCAACTCAAAAAAGAAAATGAACCGTATATTAACTTGATCAAAGAGTAGTGAGTATTCGTTTAAGTATAATAATTCGCAATATTGAAGATATATGCTTAATCCTTGCTAATATTTAGGATTTTGCTCAGAAAACACTGTTTGTCCACAAATAGCTATGTCTGATTAACAGAATAGAATTATGCTAATACATTAATTATAATAACTTATGTAATATATATAATTATGTACCTATGTATTCATGTATATATATATATATATATACTAGCTGTCCCGAGGACGACGTCCTGCCCGGTAAAAAAAAAAATTAGGGTGGACTACCCCTAAATCTAGGGGGATGAAAAATAGATATTGGCGATTCTCAGACCTACCAATGTGCACACAAAATTTCATGAGAATCGTCCAGTCGTTTCGGAGGAGTATGGCAACGAAAATTTTATATATTAGATATATATATATATTTAAGTTAGTTATGAATATTTATGTATGTATTGACATTTTCTGCACCACCTATTTCGCCTGTTTCAAATCTTTCTCATTTAGGTTGCCTGAAAGAGATCGTTTTGACCGATAAAGCCGCCTATTGTATTGCCTAGAAAATATTCTAAATATGGTCTGTTTCTGTAATTCTATATTTTGGTGTGCAATAAAGTGTAATCTATATATCTATCTATCTATCATCAAATTCTTTTTTGAAGTTTCTACCCTAATATAGCAAGATCCGTAAGCGATCGGAAATAACTTATTTTCACATAAATGAAATCTTAGGTTCTCAGTAGTGCCTCATGCTCTTTGAATTACGTGCTTGTGGGGCTCGCCTTGTTACACCTTTTTTTTTTTACATGAGGAAATGCGTTGTCGCATCGTCAGCCGCGCGGCCGGTATGTGGGGCTCCCCGACGCCTATTAATCAATACGACCGGCGCCGGTATACCCACTAAAACCTCATGGGAGCCTTCTTCCGCCTAGCGCCGGGGTCACGGTACATGCGCGAGCTTAACCGCAACCCCGGAGCGGCTGGCCGCCTCGTAAACAGAGGCGCCTCTCCTATTGCGGGCCGGGGAGTGACGTTTCCCCGGCCCTGAGAGGGACGCGCGGCTGCCTCTCGCGCCCTCTCGCGGCATTAGTGCGGGCGGAGGTCTTTCTGATCCCCCAGACCTCGACGCCCGCTGCGGCCCGCCCGTGGCTGCCAGGAGTCACGGGCGAAAACTTGAAGTAAACAGGTGGCAATATATTAGCTCGTAAAATAGTCACAAATGTGTCACACTTCATCGCCATAGCACAAGATGCCGCTTTATTTATTCAAAAGAAAAAACAATATAATCCCCGTAAACCGCTGCCGAAAGTGGCTAATAAAGATGCTATCATGCATAGCTTAGGCCGAAGGGAAGCTTCCAAAGGCGAAGCCTCCGCCCGGAAGTGAGCGTCGCGAACGCGTCACATCCGGTGATTAACGACGCTAACCCAATTTCCTTTAAAGTTGCCAGGAAAATATTCTTGTGTGGTACAAGTGCATTCAATTCTATTTAAGTAATACAAATAAAAAAGCACTAAATGTTAAACTACGTACTAGTTAAAATAAAACTAGATACTAACTCGTTCATCATATTTTTTTCCTTTTTAATTCTCTTTTAGTTGTAATAATACCAGGCAATAAAAGAAAAAAAGAGATTCGAAATCAAAGCGAACTCCACTGAGGCCAACAGAGCCACACAGGCTCTGTTGAGACCTAGTGCGGGCACCAGAGCTAACTTTGGACGCCCCTACAGAATTGTCTTCGTATTGTCTAATTATTTTATGTTCCATGTACTCATTATGTATGTAAATATATTTCATTTCATTTCATATCCTTTTCTAACATCTATCTCTCTCTTTTCCTTCCTGAACTTTTTATTGTTGAACTTTCGTTTATCGTCTATCCCTTTCTAACATGTATCTGTCCTTGACTTTTATTTCCAAATCTTCTACCATTTTCTAATACATAATAATATCACGCCTGTTTCCCATGGGGGTAGGCAGAGACTATGGATCTCCACTGCGACGATCCTAACAAACAACTTTGGCTTCACCTACTTTTATTAACCTCTTCATACATGCACGTTTATTTGAAATGCTTTTTACCTGACCTTTCTTTAAGAATTCTAATATTTGGTCATGGTGTTTTCGTCTTGGTCTACCGGCAACAACTCTACCATTCACAATACTGTCATACACCTGGTTTGTGATTCTACTTTTATCCATTCTCTCTACATGTGGAAGCCACCTTAACATTCCTTTTCAACTCTTGTTATTACATTACAAAGAGAGTTGGTCTGAAAGAGAGTGTCGGGGTGAAGGTAAGGAAAGGAATGCTCCAGTGGTTCGGGCATGTGGAAATAATGTATGATGAAAGAATGACTAAACAGATATACAATGCAAAAGTGGATGGATGCAGAAGTCGCGGAAGGCCACGACACACTTTTCATGATCAAATTGATCATGTATTAGCAGAAGGTGATGTCAGAAGCTTTAAGAACAGACGAGCGTGCATGACAAGAGCTATGAATGTCAAAGAAGCAAGTGAGGTGCGTAAGAATAAGCCTGTATGGCGCTCAGTTGTTCGTGCCTACCCCGCAAGGGACCTGGCGTGAAGTTATGTATGTATGTATATGTTATTACATCTTCTTTCAAACCACAACGATCCCTTATCACACTGTTTCTTATCATATCATTAAAGCTAACCGCACATATACTTATCGAAGCTCTCATTTCAACTGCATTTATCCTACTTTCATGCTTCTTCTGCCATACCCAATTACTACCATACCTTTTCTAAAAGTTCTTAAGCCAACTAGTCTGTTCTACCATTACTCGCTACAATGTAATTAAATCGCTTGTGACTTGTCCACCAACGATGAATCGTACAAGATGTGCTCCCAATGCAATGATTTATAACTGGGGCGGTGTCGCCTCTGATTTCAAATTTAATAAATAGGTTAACCACCTACCGAGTGTGACACACTTAAAAACTGCCTAGTCAGCCGTTAACTTGTTTCAAACTTGGTCCCTTTATACTCTGCCCTACATTTATGTTGACCCAAGCAATATATATTACAAGCTTTTATTTAACTTGCAATGGATGTATGTAAGTTCGGGTGGAATCTTGCATGTTAAATTCGACCAACTTTCCGGTTTCCGATGGAGCTGAAATTTTGCACGCATATGTATATCGCATGACAATGCAATAATATAGTAGCGTGGAGCTGATCTGATGCTGGAGTCGAAGGTGGTTTGACAGGTTTTGTAATTATTAATGTATTTTTTTATAAATCAAGCTGATTCATAAATATATAGCGAAGGGAGTGTCAAGATTTCTTTTATAAAGTGGGCTTTACATGAATCTGCAGGAATGTATCCGTGCAGGAACGGAGTAAGAATACCATTTCCTGCGGCCGGGCGGCCTGTGGTAAGAGGCGACAAAACAACCACAGCCAGGTAGGGCATTTGCCCGACTGGATAGCTACCACCCCTGGTTTAGAGTATGCCGCCATAACTACCTTGAGTTGTGTTCCGCCATCAGTGAGCAGGTTCCAGTCTCCCTTAAGAGAGCAGCAGCGCATTTGTAGCGACTTTAGTGTTGCAAATGTCCTTAGGCGATGGTTACCGCTTTCCATCTAGTGGGCCGTCTGGCTGTCTGCTGAACTCCTGCAATAAAAAAAAAACTGATTATTTGATTTTGCAGATTGTATTTTTAGTTTGTATTACCTACTATTTGCTGTATTTAATATTTGTTGGCGCGGGTGGGAGCGGGGATAAACAGGAGGAAAAGACTTACAGGATAAGGTACGCCGCAACAGACACGCTACAAACGATGCGTCTTCGCAGCGGCAGGCACTTCTTCCTCGTGATCCTTTCTTCTTGTCTTGCGGTTCCTTCGACTTAGTAGACCAGCTGGAACGGTACAGGGTGCACCTTCCAGAGCGCGGGTTGTTGTAAGCGGGTTTAATAAGGGGCACAAGACACAAGACGCGGCGAGGTTTGTGCGGGAGCAGCGGTGCGTTCAGCGGTCGAGCGTAGACTATGTCACATTGCATAGTGATAGATGCGGCGGAAGAAAAAAGAAACAAAAGAGGTGGCGACCAACTAGGTCGTTAACACTGTTTTTATAAAATACCTACTTTTTCCATTGATTTGCTTATGGCAAGATTGCTTGTAGTGGTGAACGCTAGGTAGTTGGTGGAGTGCTTGTGCTTTCTTATACTACAGTGAAGAAAATACGCCTTGTTGCTTTCAGGTATATATTCTCGTACTATTAGATTTTGTATGCTGATCCATGGGTTCAGCTTAGTGGTAGTTAAAGTCGTACGTTACGACTAACAGCAACTTGAAAGCATCAATCACAAATTATTTTTCTTTATAACAATTCTAAGGACTCGAGTTTCGTACCCTTTTTTATAACTTAATTTCTAAGAATTTTTATCCGTGCAGAAACGGAGAAAGAATACAATTTCCTGCGGCCCGGCGGCCTGTCGTAAGAGGCGACAAAACAACCCACAGCCAGGTGGTAGGGCATTTGCCCGACTGGATGGCTACCACCCCTGGTCTAGAGTATGTCACCATAACAACCTTGTGTTGTGTTCCGGCATTAGTGACCAGGTTCCAGGCTCCCTAAAGAGAGCAGCAGCGCATTCGTAGCACCTTTGGTGTTGCAAATGTCCATAGGCGATGGTAACCGCTGTCCATCAAGTGGGCCGTCTGCCTGTCTGCTGATCTCCTGCAATAAAAAAAAAAGAAAATTTTTAGAGTTTAGAGATGCTTATTGGTTATTTTTGTTATTGTGTGTGACATTAATTCAGTGATATGTGTTGTGGTCTATATTACGAATAACTTAATTTATTCTAATTTTATTACTAAACTTATACTAATGTAGAGTGTATCTGTTACATGCTGGTATTGTGAGGAAGTGCATGTGCAGTGTGTGCCTTATACCTATATATATAATCCTTACTAGTGACATGTGTGTTGTTTTTCCTTTTCTGTCTCTGGGTTATTAATTTTTAAGCTCTTTGTGTTTCTTGGTTTGTTTGTGAAGTGTGTGTGTAATGCAATGCGGTGGTAGTGCGCGTTGGTGTAAGTATGTGTGTAAGTTTTGTTGTTAGTTTAAGTGTTCTTGATTTTGTGTGGCATCACAAAGTATTTGTGAGTATTATTTATAATATAATATTAAAGTAGGCTGCAGCGTCAGCAAACTGTACGTTGAACCGCGCAGGTACCTATATAAGAAGAATACTTCCAAACTACTGGCTCTAACTTTAAAAGACAATATTCTTATCTCTGCAAGTAATTTCAATTTCCTTTGGATCCAAAAATAAAAGACACTATCGGTTGTGTCAAAGTTGTAGAAAATACCTTGAAATGTCAGTCAACACGCGGCAACTTGGTTAATAATTTAAGAGGTGAGTTTCGGTCAGCTTGCTAGCGGTAAATCCATATTATTATTTAAAAGACACCTAAAGAAATTTTAATAATGAAATGCTCTAATGAAATCGTGGATTATATAAGTGATAAATTATAATTATATTTTTTTATGTTTGCTAGTAGGCAAACTGGGGAAGGGACCACCTGGTGGTAAGTGGCTACCGTCGCCCATGGACCTCTGCAACTCAAGGGAAGCCGATGCGTTGCCTACCTCGTTGAGACTTAAGGTACCTGTTCACGCCCTTTTTGAAGACCCGCATATTAAAGAACTCTGGGAAAACCGCGGGAAGGAGTTACTTCCATAACTTGGACACATATGGCATAAAAGAGCGTCCGCCACGTACCGTGGAGGACTTCCAAGTGACTAGGAAGTGTGGATGAACTCCCAACCGCCGTTGAGTGGTGCGATGGTAGAAGGGCGACGTAGGCACCAAATCAAATAGCTCATCAGAGCACTCCCCGTTTACTCCATTGAAATGTTACATGAGCTTTGCATTTCTTAGAGAACGCAATTTTATTTCTGGGAAATGTGTGGGGGGTCAATAGAAGCTTAACCTCATGTTTGTGGGGTCGCCACCCTTGTCCCCCGGCCGCCATCTTGGAAAAGAGGTGAAAACATATTTTTCGCGATATCTCGGAAACTATGCGTATTACAAAAAATTTGTAGCAAATTGTTTTACCTACAAATATGTTTATATAACTTTTTGCCCTAAATTAAAAATTAAGAAGTTATAAGCAAAAAAGTGAGATTTTTTTATTAATTCCTAACTCTTTTCTTTAGAATAGAACTTACCAAATTTAACTTATCGAATGTTAAGCAGGTAGAAAAGGTCCCCCGTTTTCCCCGCCACCTATTAGGTAGAGCCCGTAGGCGCGTTTTTTTTGTATATGTTCTGGCGAAACATGCATCGACCTTATGGAGATATCAAAGTTAATGGAAGAAAATGAATTTGAAGATGAACTTCCAACCATGACTCCAATTTCAACTCCTGTCATTCCTCAAACTTTCATATTTGACGTTGATTTAGATTCTGAGCTACGCCTGGACCTTCAAAGAAAAGTCGATTAGAGTAGCTAATAAGTCATTAAAAATATTATGATGTGGAGGATTACTTTATAAGCAAGATGTCCGTGGAGTAGGCCTACTGGGGATACCACGTAAAAAAAACGCCCCTACGGCCTCTACTTCATAGGTGGCGGGGAAAACGGGAGACCTTTTCTACCTACTTAACATTCGATAAGTTAAATTTGGTAAGTTCTATTGTAAAGAAAAGAGTAAGGAATGAATAAAAAATTCTCACTTTTTTTGCTTATAAATTCTTTAATTTTTAATTTAGTACAAATATTTACTTACACATTTTTAGACAAAACAATTTGCTAAAAATAATGACCTTACAAATTTTTTGTAAGACGCATAGTTTCCGAGATATCGCGAAAAAAGTTTTTCACCCCTTTTTCCAAGATGGCGGCCGGGAGACAAGACTAGCGACCCCACAAACTTGAGGTTAAGCTTCTATTGACCCCCCACACATATCCCAAAAATAAAATTGCGTCCTGTAACAAATGCAATATTCGGCTCTTAAATTGTAAGATTTCAATGGAGTAGTTGTACAGACGGTAGAACACGCTTAGAGCGCCAACATCTCTTCTATGGCGGTATTCTTATTTTATTAATGCTTTGATTTAACGTTTAATATTTTATATCTAATTTATTTCATTACTACTGTAAATTAGTTTACATTTGGTTTTAGTTATGAGATCTAAAATTTGCATGACATTAGGCAAAATGTATTGAGATAATTATCTCAAAAAAATACGCCTGTGTACATATACATTTCTAGTAAAAAAAAAATATTCTAAACTAGCTGATGCCAGCGACATCGTCCGCGTGGTGCGGTTTTTTTAACTATCCCACGGGAACTCTTTAATTTTTCGGGATCAAAAAGATCATATATGTTGACCAGGGACATAAGCATAAGCACCATACAAAATTTCATTTAAATCGCTCCAGTCGTTTCGAGAAAGAATAAATTTGAAAAAATCTACATTAGATCTATATCACTTCTTACGTCCCTGGCTCCGGGTTTTTAGCATTTTTTTCATTGTACAGACATTCGATCTCTACAATTTTATTATATGGATAGATAATGAGGAAGTTGTTTTATCATCTGGGGTATGTCGATGATGGTTAATTAATATAACCGTCAATACAGATTGTGAGAGAGAAAGTCATCACTCTAATGTATATATTTTAATCCTTTCAAATCCAATATATTAGACATAATTCAGACTAGGTAAGTATTATATACTAAATTACATATTTATATATGAATGGGTCATTTATTCTTGCAACGACCCATAGCTTGTCAACAGCCAGCGTAAGCGTAACTACATTCTAAGTCTCACGCTCTTCCTGCCATAACTGCGTGGCACATGGGAGGAGGGAGGTTTTAGTGGTGTATTGAATTTTCGAGTCTCCACACAAGCCGGCGATTTGACTATGGAGGCTATTCGTGGTCTCATCTCTCTTTGCTTTGGTCTAATCCCTAGTAAAGGGTGGTAGTGAGCGAAATGCATTTCCTCTGCCTCAAAAAGAAAGCTTGCCAACAGTGAAAGAATTTTTCAAATCGGTTCAGTAGTTTTGGAGCCTATTCAATGCAAACAAAGAAAGCTTTCCTCTCTATAATATTAGTATAGAAGACCAATAAAAATTCTTTACTAAGCTTTTTTATTCTTTCGGTGATAGCAACACCTCTGATATTGTAACTATAAGTGTTCCTAATTATAAATACCATACGTCACGTGTCTAATTCGTTGTGTTCTAATGATGAAAATGTCAGTTTTCCAATGCAACAAATCGCTCTCAATACCGCCGCAGCCTTATCTAAACGGCTGTGATGGACAGCTATTCATTAGACTCGAACAATTTATTTGAGTAACAAACAAACAGAAAAACAATAATTTAATACAATTTACGGAAATAAATGTTTGAACGTTACGAATCTATGTATTTCCGAAATGATAGAAAAAAATGTAAGTGTTAGACCACGTGACTGTGACACTTTTTCGTGTGCGAAAAATCGTAAGACCCCCGTCTATATAGAAGTTTCACTTCAAAAAATTGTAAGTATATTCAAATGCATCATTTTCTACTAGCTCTTGCCCGCGGAGTTAAACATAGTCACAATTTGAGTAATAATAATAATTCTCTGTAGAAGTTTTTGCCTTAACTCATGCAATATAAAAACCCTTCTTGAAGAAGTGTGGTGGTTATACTCTCCGTTCCCCGATAGTGGGAAGTCTGAGCCCATCAGTGGGACATTTATGGGCTGTTATCCAAATATATGTTACAGTCATAGTGATTAAATAGCTATTATATATACTGACTGGTCATTATATATAGCAAAATTTACTAGACAGTGGGATAACGTCAAAGTTAGCCAAAGTATTAAATTAAATATTTTATTATTGTAGTATTTAAAGAGTGATACCAAATACTTGTATTGATAATTGAAATTTAGTATGACCTTTGTTTCGCCAAGTAGAGGTGAGCTAAGAACGGATTTTAAGGGCACGCGAAGCGGGCGGGTATCAGCTAGTATATTATATACCCATTTGGTACCATAGTGAGAAACACTGTTTGTTACATATCTAGTGTGTTATATTCTTTTTTCATATTGTGTGATGTATCATAATATGTTCAAATATATATTTTTTCTTTCTTCCCCCTTGTCGCCCCATTAGGGGTTAAGTTTTCTTTAGTTTTTGAATTCTCTAGTGTTCAGTCCTAGCTCTAGTAGTTTTGGGTGCGCTTTGATATGTCTGTAAATGAGGTCAAGTAATTATATATGTACATACAAACGTACATATATAATTACTTGTACTTATACTTGTACTTGTGTACATACATACATAACTTCACGCCAGGTCTCTTGCGGGGTAAGCACGTACAACAATGCGTGTATGTATAGAAGACATTAATAGCAATGTATATATCTATACAAGGTTTAATTCCAATTACAGTATTCCCAACAACACTAATTCATTCGGCAGAACGTGTCCGCAAAACCGGCCCAATCTGTCGTCGGGAAATGTTCGATCGGAGGGCATTTGTCTCGATCTCTGCCTACCCCAAAACCCCACAAATTCGGGGGACGACAGAGGTGTATTAATCCATGTCTAACAAAGGGTGATTAATGGACACGTAGACCCTTTCAATTGGATAAATAAATACTGCGTTAATTTAAATTCAGAGGTGTTTTAAATTAACCACGAATTTTACAAGCTTGTGGTTTAGCATATATTTGACACTAGAATTTTCCCCGCCGCGTAACCGTGTAGTCACCCTAGTGAATATCTAGTCACCCAAAGGAGTAGATAGTGACCCTAGAAAGTAGCTAGTGACTCTAGTGAGTAGCTAGCGACCCTAGTGAATAACTAAATTACTTTAGTGAGTAGTTAGTGACAGTAATGAGTAGTTAGTGATTCTAGTGAATACCTAGCTACACAAGTGAGTACTTAGTGAGTAGCTAGTGACCCTATGGAGTAGCTAGTCTTCCTAGTGAATATATAGCTACCCAAGTGAGTGGCTTGTAATACTAAGTGAGTAGCTAGTGACCCTAGTGAGTAGCTAGGGGTCCTAATGAGTATTTACTGACCCTAGTGAGTAGCTAGTATGGTAATGAGTAAGCTGCAGTGAGTAGCAATATTTTGCTTAGATAAAAACGTAATTAGGATTCATATACGTGAATCATTATATTACTTGTTTTTTAAATGCTGAAGTAAGCAGACAGGCTGACGGCCCAACAACAACACCAGCATGTAACAGATACTCCTACATTATTATAAGTTTATCATTAAAATTAGAATAAATTAATATAATATGTTATTCGTAATATAGACCACAACACAAATGTCATTGAATTAATGCCACACACAATAATAAAAATAACCAATAAGCGTGTATAAATTCTGAAAACTTTCTTAGAAATTAAGTTTTAAAAAGGTGTACAGAACTCCACAACACAAATATCGCTGAATTAATGTCACACACAAAAACAAAATTACCTATTAAGCGTGTTAAATTCTAAAAAAGGAAAAAACTAGAAATTAAATTGTAATAAAGAGTACGGACCTCGAGTCCGAAGAGTTGTTAAAAAAAGAAAAAAGCTGGTATCTATTTTTCTGACTCGAAAATTGTTGAATATATTAACTGTGCTATAATTGAAGGTAAATTTCCCACTTGATTAATGATCAAATCAAATATCAAAGCTCAATCAAAATTGCATTGAAATCATCTAATATCGTTTAATTTCATTGCGACTACTAATTTGAATACTTCCATAGAACGTAATAAACATAGTACGAGTTTTAACTTAATTAAAGTGACATTTTGCCTCTACTATTCCATTATTAGCTAAAATGTACATACCATAGACGACAATACTACGCGGGGACCTACAGCTTCAGTACACTTGGCTGGTGTGCACCGACTTTTAGCGATGGATAAATAAGATAATCGCCAAAAATATATGGAAAAACAGTAATTATTTTTGGTTAACCGTCGGTTAAATTTCGGTGCACACTAGCCTTAGTCTGGTGTGCACCGAGATTTAACCAATGGTTAAAATGACATAATCGCTAAAAATATATGGCTAAACGTTGATTATTTTATTTTAATCACCGGTTAAATGTCGGTGCACACCAGCCTTAGTGTTGCAGATATCTATCTGCGAGGGTAATTATTTGCTCTAGTAGTTGACTGCCATCATGAAGTAATATTAAGTTGAATAAATGAATGAAAACTCTTTATTGTTCACCATAACTTAAACCTAGACAATTGAATATGAATACATTTCCATTAGTACAATAGGGGCCTTATCGCTTATAGAGTTATCTTCCAGACATCCCCGGTGTCCAAGGAGATATTGAAAAAAAATAATTGGAAGTAATTCACAACTAAATGAAAACTAATTCAATCGTAATTAAAGAGAAAACAAAAAAGTCATCCACCATTTGACGTTTTTTTACTATTATTTAGGGCAACTAAGAATACATCACTAAGATAATCAAATAATAATATAAACCATTGGTAAATATTACTTGTACAACAAACGATGTCACCCACAACTATTATAAAATATTTTAAAAAGTCCGACGGTCTGTCAGTCAGTTATTTTATTTATTTAATTTTATTTATTATCCACAGAATTACGAATTTATTATAATAATAGTATATTGGAGTTGTCTGGAAGAGATCGCTTTTTGGCGATAAATCACCCCTTGTGAACACTTATACGTAGTTTTAGTCTGTTATAATTTTTTATCTCTGTGTAAAGTGTGTTTAGATTTAAGTCAAATTATCTCCTGTTGATGGTCCATAATAAATAAATGAATAAAGTAAAATTATGCAGAGCTGGTAATAGTATTGTCGTCTAAAGTACATAGTTCCAAATTTACATGACAGCGATGTATCTAATTACAGAACCACCTCGTATTGTATTTCCCACTAACGAATGCCGTTTCAGACTAAATCAAATTTTCCATTCATTATCAACATACATCATATCATATAATACTCTAACAAGACTCTGTGACTCACTAATTATATTGTACACTAGCTGTCCCGGCAGACGTCGTCCTGCCCGGTAAAAAATAGGGGTTGATCGTAGAGGGTTGAAAATCTAGGGTTGTATGTATTTTTGTATGTTGTATCATAAAAAAATAAAAATTAAAAATTTTGTCTAAAAAATAATAAAAATATTTAGGGGTGGACTACCCCTAACATTTAGGCGGATGAAAAATAGATGTTGGCCGATTCTCATAGATACCGGATAAGCACAAAAAATTTCATCAAAATCGGTCAAGCCGTTTCGGAGGAGTATGGCAACGAAAACTGTGACACGAGAATTTTATATATTAGACTAGCTGTCCCGGCAGACGTCGTCCTGCCCGGTAAAAAATAGGGATTGATCGTAGTGGGTTGAAAATCTAGGGTTGTATGTATTTTTGTATGTTGTATCATAAAAAAATAGAAATTAAAAATTTTGTCTAAAAAATAAATAAAAATTAGGGGTGGACTACCCCTAACATTTAGGGGGATGAAAAATAGATGTTGGCCGATTCTCATAGATACCGGATAAGCACAAAATTTTTTATCAAAATCGGTCAAGCCGTTTCGGAGGAGTATGGCAACGAAAACTGTGACACGAGAATTTTATATATTAGATTTTGCGCAAAACTTAAATACTAGACAGAAATTATCTGCGAGTTCACGCGACTCAAGTGTTCACAGTGTGTAGTACGAAAGAGATAGCAGGCATGTCCGCATTGCAACCGATCGAGAGAGCAACAGCGTCCTATATATACTTCCTAGGCCTTTTGATTGTTCTTCACGACGATGTGCACGAACTTCAGAAACGCATTTAAGTTTTATTTATACTATAAATTGATTACGAGTAATTGTACCATTGTTAATAAGTTACATTACTGAGTAGATAACATTAGAGTTTAGTTTGCACCGATAACCGCACTACTCAAGTACTAAGCTTGATTCGTCATCGCTAGAATATAAAAGCATACAGACGGAGCGACGACACAGCCCGCGCCTGATGATAAGCCTTAGCGAAAGGCACTCGTGTTATGACCGCGTAACTCTCTAACGGACTGACTCAACGTTATAATGGCATAATGGTTATATTAGCAGACTGACATAAACAGTAGCGTTTCAGGCGCCGTTAATCACTATCTCTTCACGTCCTTGCGACAGACGTTAGGAGACTAAGCGTGTTGCTAGGGAGTTTCTGTAGCATTTTCTACTCTCACGGTGACAACATGTTGTAAAACGGCAGTAAGATAGTGTAAGTCGCCTTGGATCTCCAGACCCGGTCCGCCGGGACTCTCGGGTTTCATATTTCCTGTCACTCGTCACCAATTACTGCATTGTTGTCGCCCATTAGCTGGTATCATTAAAATCAACTCTCTCACATGGCAACTGTCTAGCTGAGGTCAAGGACCCTAAGGAGCTTCCTTGAGCATCCCCAATAAAGTCGTAGACCTTACAGTCTTCGGACGTAAAGCTAAGTCCGTATAATAAAGACAAAGGCGACAGAGTCTCACTCCTACTTTGGTCCAGTGCAGATTCCCAGTTCGGCTTTAGACCGAGCATGTCCCACTAGCACTATAGGGTGACTAATTATTGCGTGAGAATAATAAACTATAATTAAATGTATATAATTTTTAGATCAGCATTTTAGTGGAAGAAGATTTTAACTTATGTGACCTTCAAAAATATTCTACAGTGGAATTTACCCATCTTCTTCTTCTTATATATATAAATGAATGTTTGTCTGTATGTCCTTTATAGAATCGTTAACTATACATTTGATCATGTGATGATGTTCAGCAAAGTTGTTGCTTATGAACCAGAGAGGGTTTCTGAGTTGGTTCATAATTGAACCCGGTAGGTGGCGCTGCTGTCGGCATATCGATTGAAGCTTTTCCGGGCAGGACGACGTCAGCCGAGACAGCTAGTGGTTTATAAATAAGTATTCCCTTTTATTCTCTGAAAATATATTTACATACTTATTTTCAGCTATTTTGAGGAACTTTCCAAGCAATTGTATAAAATTCTTTTTAGTGTCCATTCGCCTGAGGAATAATTAATTGCTAATTGTTAAACAAGAAATATGGCAATTATAATCATAAATTGCTTCGTTACGTAATTGGGTCATCTATTTTTCTGTTTGTCCCGACTTGCTTATTTACTACCGCAGTTTTCATTGTCCGACCTTTTGTAAATTACTCGTGTAGAAGTTTTAATGGGGATTTAAGGGGTTTTGCTCTATGGGGAGTTTTAAACGGACTTTTCGAGATACGTTGGGACCGTAATATTTAGTAGTTGGAAAATTTAAGCTTATAATATTATAACTTTTGTAAAGAATTTAAAAATTATATATTTTTACGAGTTAGCGGGACTCGAATTAAAATGCCGTTAGAATTATTATACAGTTTATTAGAACTATACAAACACGTATAAGACAGGTACAAATATAACCGAACACAACAAATCCAAACGTAATGCAGAAGGTCGTAATTGAATGAAACGCGCAAAGTCCGTCACTATTAGATTTCCGAATGTCCACACGTCACGCCCCCTCCCTCTCTCCATCAGGCCATCGTTTCATACTTTACAAATACAAATGTGCCCGCCCAGCAACGTCGACACGGTTTCCTAGAATTAGCTTGTAACACCTGGCTAATGATACTAATGAGCGAGTACATAGGCTGTTCTTCACATTAACTAGAAACGTATGCCAGTAAATAAGTGAACAAAAGACGATCACAAAAGGATTACAATTAGTTCAAATACCGACAGGTAATAAAATGTGCTTTTACAGATATGTACGTAGAATTTGTCTTTGTTGGGGCCTAGGTTGTACCAATATCTATATATATCTAGAGATGTACCTTTTTATTATACCTCGTGCCTACCCCGCAAGGGACCTGGCGTGAAGTTATGTATGTATGTAGTATTACACAAAGTAAAGAATAAGCCAGTAGTATGCCCTATAGTTCAAAAATATAATAAAAAAATTAATTATTGATAAATATTATAAAGTGCGCAATAAAAAAAATATATAACACAATACAAATACCCTGACAAGCGTGTGCGTCAGAGAAATTGAAAAATACTTTTTTTGACTACTCAAGGTATGACTATTTTTAATTTACACGAGCGAAGCTGCGGACAACAGCTAGTTATATTAACATTTTCTTATTCTTCAGCCAGTCTCTATCACTGCTGGACGTAGGCCTCCCCAAATACGTGCCATATATCCCGGTCTGCCGTCTTCTTCATCCAGCCCCAGCCTGTGACCTTGCGCAGGTTAGTCCACCGGGCTGGCGGGCGTCCTACGCTACACTCCAGGGGTCATTTACTCCAAAGCGCGTCGGCCTTGTGACAGACGTGACCGGCCCACTGCCACTTCAACTTGCTAATTTTGCGAGCTATTTCGGTTACATTCGTTCTCTTACGGATGCCCTCTTTTCTGATTTTATCCATAACAGAAACAACTTTGAATTCGTGGACCAGTCTCAATATCAGTGTCGATGTCTCGACACCGTATGTCATGACGGGCGCTGCTGAAGACTATTACATATTTACATAATATAATAAAGGGTGAAGGTAAGGAAAGGAATGCTCCGGTGGTTCGGGCATGTGGAAAGAATGTATGATGAAAGAATGACTACACAGATATACAATGCAAAAGTGCATGGATGCAGAAGTCGCGGAAGGCCACGACACACCTTCCATGATCAAATTGATCATGTGTTAGCAGAAGGTGATGTTAGGAGCCTTAAGAACAGACGAGCGTGCATGACAAGAGCTATGAATGTCAAAGAAGCAAGTGAGGTGTGTAAGAATGGGCCTGTGTGGCGCTCTGTTTTTCGTGCCTACCCCGCAAGGGTCCTGGCGTGAAGTTATGTATGTATGTATGTACATAATAAAATAAAATTAAATCGAAACTCTACAAAAACTAAATATATATTTCGATCTGTTATAAACTGAATTAAATAACTAGAGGTATTTATTGCATGATATTTACCATACATGTAACTGATTATGTTTGTTTGGTGTGATATTTTTTTATATAATACAATTAAGAACATATATAAACACTTCTTATCTTTATTCACTCATAAAGTAAACAATTGCTTTTAAACACTTTAAATAAGATTTTTATAACAGTTCAATACCACTTTGTGAGTGAGCATCACCTGTATTTCTTAAATTAGAGGATCGGAACCATGAAAGTCGTTATTACTGGTGCAGCTGGCTTCTTAGGAGATCGCTTAGCTGATTACCTCCTAGCAGACAACTCACCTATAGCTGTAACTGAGTTACTTCTAGCAGACGCATTTCCTGGTAAGGAACGTTCGGATAAACGTGTTAAGACTTATGTATTGGATATTACAGCTCCTGATGCACCTGACAAACTTATAGATACCAAATGTGATGTATTTTTCCATCTGGCAGCAGTCGTAAGTGGACGTTCAGAATTAGATTTCGATCTAGGATTTAGAGTCAACTTTGATGCATCAAGAGCTATGCTGGAAAAAGCAAGACATACAGTCCCGACTCTTAAATTTGTATTTGTCAGTACTTTAGCAGCTTACGGAGGTGATTTACCACCTCTTGTCAATGAATATGTAGCATCAACACCACAAAATTCCTACGGCACAGCTAAATCCATGGTGGAATTGCTTGTAAATGATTACTCAAGACGTGGATTTGTTGATGGCAGAATAGTACGTCTCCCAACGGTCACTGTAAGAGCAGGTACGGCAAATGAAGCACTGACTTCTTTTGCCAGTGGAATTATTCGCGAGCCTTTGAATGGTGTAGAAATAGTTTGTCCCACTAGATTAGATCTAGTTCTGTGGGTTACAAGTCCTGCAACCGTTATCAAGAATATAGCTCATGCTGCTACGTTACCCACTGGTGCCCTAGGACAATGGAGATGTGTTAATATGCCAGGATTTGGAGTATCCGTTCAAGAAATGCTGGATGCTTTGGAAACAGTTGGAGGCAAGAAAGCGCTTTCTCTAGTACGGTTTGAACGTGATCCTCGAGTAGACCTCCTAGTGGAATCCCTTCCGACTAATTTCGATAACTCACGTGCTCTAAACCTTGGTTTTTTTGTCGATAAAAACTTTCTGGATGTTGTACGTGCATATGTTAGAGACGACTTAAAAGGAAAGGTCTAACTGTTAAGTTATTTTTAACATAAGAACAGCTAAAATACTTTTTCATATGTAATTAACGAATTTGTTCAATAATATATATCTGAACCTTTATCACTCAACCTCTATTTTTCTGCTAACCATGGTACACCATAGCAAGTAAATATTGTCTGTCAAGTAATTGGATGTTTTTTTAAATATTGTACGTTATGCCAGCAAGTATAATTTAAATTAAACCCAAGGAAGAAAGCCCTTGTGCATACTTAAGAATTAACGAAAAAATTAAGACGATAAGTAAAGTAAGTTCATTTCATCTTAAAATATTAAATTACCGACCATTTATAATTTTTTACATTCTTCTATAGATATATTATCTGCTTTATTACTAGTTGAAATTTGAATAGTTTTAACAAACTAACGTCAATACTTTACAGTAAAATGTTATACGCAATTCATAATCATAGATATTTATTCTTGTAGATACAAGGCATTACCAAGAGTGTGTTTAATTTTTATAACGAGCTAATTATCAAAGGTCACGACTTCTTATCACAGACTTACAATTATGTAAACAAGAGATATTTCATGCATAATTAAGATTTTACAACAGTTCTGAAACATCTTTTGTGTGATATTCACGGTTCTTTACAATACCAGAAAGACTATACCAACCATGAAAGTTGTCATCACAGGAGCAGCTGGTTTTTTGGGAGACCGCTTAGCGGATTATCTATTAGCAGATAGTTCACCAATTGCTGTGACTGAACTTCTTCTAGCAGACTATTTTCCTGGTAAAGTTCGTTCGGACAAACGTGTTAAAACTATAATTTTGGATATCACAGCGCCTGATGCTGCTGATAAACTTATTGACAATGACTGTGATATATTCTTCCACCTAGCAGCAGTTGTAAGTGGACGGGCAGAATTAGATTTTGATCTAGGATTTAAAGTTAACTTTGATGCATCAAGAGCACTTCTTGAAAGAGCAAGACATGTCGTCCCAACCTTAAAATTTGTTTTTGCTAGCAGTTTGGCTGCGTATGGTGGTCATCTACCACCAGTTATTACTGAATTTGTTGCCTCGACACCACAGAGTTCCTACGGTACGGCCAAATCTATGGTAGAGCTACTTATCAATGATTATTCACGGCGTGGATTTATTGACGGAAGGGTAGTACGTTTACCAACTGTCTCAGTAAGAGCAGGTACAGCAAATGAAGCTTTGACTTCATTCGCCAGTGGAATAATCCGTGAACCTTTGAATAGCGAAGAATCGGTGTGCCCGACAAGACTTGATGTAGTATTATGGTTAACAAGTCCTGCAACGGTTATCAAAAATATAGCTCATGCTGCTACGTTACCCACTGGTGCTCTTGGACAATGGAGATGTGTTAATATGCCAGGATTCGGAGCGACGGTTCAAGAGATGCTAGACGCTTTGGAAGTAGTGGGAGGTAAGAAAGCACTATCTCTAGTGCGATTTGAACGTGACCCTCGAATAGAGCAACTAGTGGAATCCCTACCAACTGATTTTGATAACTCTCGTGCTCTGAGCCTTGGTTTTGCAGTTGACACAACCTTCCTCGATGTTGTCAGGGCTTATGTCAGAGACGACCTGAAAAGGAAGATCTAACAACGATTGTTTTATTTAAACAAACGTAGATATACACATATTTTTAAATCTACAATAAGGCTATGATTTTCTGAATTTTTAGAGTCCGAATTTGAAATATATCTGTATATTTTAATTGGTAAAACATTTCTCTAATATCATGCCATCAATGTTACTATTATTAAAATTAGCATAATATGTGCCTTGCGCCTGGGAAAATCTGTTGAGTAAAAGTTCTTTAAATTTTCTTTTATTAATACGTTTTTAAATACATCCAATTAATCAGAAAACGTTTAAAAATTGTGTCTAAAAATATATTTCAAAGTAAAGCTTCGTTGGAAATGTGTAAAAATGTTTACCCGCCGTGCAAAGAATTTAACTCGTTAAAATGTGACTTCAAAGTGATTTTGTAACTCATTTATGTTACTTTATTTTTCTTATAGTTTTTAAACGTTTGAATTTTTCCTTGTCTAATTAACATTTATTTAATTCTTAACAGTTATATAATGCTCTTATGTAACAGCAGACTAAATGTTATCTCATTCAGATACAAATGTTGTGGCATCGGTATTAAAAAATTGATAAGTATATTTGTTGTTTATTTATATATCCTATCATATTGTTATTAAATAAATTTTACAAAGACTAATGTTTTACTTTAAAATCAAAAAGGTTTCATTCAAAATAAGTTCCACTGGAGAACACATTTTGTACAGTGCTTCGTGATATGATACTGCTGTTAAGAAGACGCGGCAAGAAATTCCCCTGCACCACTTTTAATATAGTGGTTAATTTTTCTCGCGTCACAAGCCCTGATTGATGGTTGATTTGATTTGATGATTGATTGATCGCCTCCATGCTTGTCTTTGCCGGTACGGAGTGCATATCGCTAGAGCTCAGATTCCAGCTCCAGGGGTGGAAATGATAAATAGCATAACGTCGGAAGTAGTATCAGTGAACCTGCAGCCTAAGCCACTTACACCCATGTTTCCCCTATCTTCCATGGCATTGTTTGGGGCCTAGTGGTGAGTCACTGTGGTCATTTTTCCATGTACGCTGAACATTGCGACGGGCAGACACCATAGTTCCCATATTCTCCAGACCCCATTAACAAGTACATTTAACAGTCTACCCCGGTACAGCCCGGTATTTTTTCTCATTTCCCACAATTGTCCTACACCGACCGGGGCTTGTCCTTGGATGTATTAGTGCATGTTGTAGACAGGGATAATCGTCGGTCAGTATCATGCCACATTTACATTAAGTTTGTCAAGGGGATTCTACGTGTTGGCCTTCCCATGGCCCCACGTAAGCCCTCCAAAAGTCCGGACCATTTTCATGGCCCTGGTTTCTTCAACATATCTCCATAAATACCTAAAATGTTTTTAACAAATTAAACAATTCCATCAAAGTTCTCTCTTTTTGCTCTCAATCTTTGATAGGAGAAAATCAATATTATTATCTAAATAAGTAAGACTCCGAGTGCTTTTCAAAATTAAATTTAATATTGGTAATTCTTCTCATATTAGTATACTTATTCTCTACTCTCTAATTGGCGCAATGGAACTGAACAAATTTCAACGAAAATTAACATCAAGGAAATGACATTTCGAGACCAAAACGTCACGAGTTGTTCGATAATTTCGAGACGTCGATTTACATAAACAGCCTTCTACAGTACATTATACTCGTACGTATATACTTGACAAAATGGTAAAAATCCAACTTTTTAAATTCTAAATGAGAGTTTCAGTTTGGTTGTTTCTTATGCTTTTACGTCTTATCAAGGATGCCAAATAGTCATAGGGTATCTGTTAAGAAACGCCTGCTAAATTGGTAACACCAATTTTAAATACATGGAGTTTTGCAGGGGCTTAATATTGGCCGACCGTTTTTATATCCACCGTCACAAAAATTAATTCACATCCATCGAATACAAGAAAGAACAGTCTATCGAAATTTTATTTTATCCTGTCTCCGCAACAGTATCTTCAATTTAAAACAAAATATTTTTCTCGAGGGCAGGATATAGTTTAAGAGCCAGTGATCGGCTACCTGTATGTATTTGACCAGACCTGAGGTTTTGTACATTGAAGCACCTATACCTACCATGCATGGTACGGGGACTCACTAAGCTCAAAGTGGTGGACGCAAGGAGCGCTGAGGTAAGACAGTATCGATTTTTGACTAATTTTAAATCCATTTGACCACGGCTGCCGTTTTGATATTTGAAAATATAGGCTTATTATTATCGGAAAATAAGAATAGCAGACCATTATCGCGTGGTTTTACTTTGTGACAGACAATTTTGAATATACTAAAAAAAATTGAAAGTAATTGACCAGATCTGCCATTGAATATTTTATTTTGTAAAATTTCAGGTCCTTCCCCACCTCCCCTATAGCACACCACGTGGCGGCGGTTGTAAAATGTATTGCCCTACCTCCTGGACTGGTGCGTCCTTCGATAATATAGCTCAAGAGAAGTGAATGGCAGGACAATCGAATCAATCGTTGCATCCGATTGATGATATGGGAAGGAAAATCAAGCCACTAACCTTGACCTCCCGAAACTGCACTTCTCCCAAATCGGCAAGCCTGGAGACGTCTGGCAGCGGTCTTGAGGTTTAATTTGTAGCACACACAGTGGTTTTATAAAGTATTTTTTTGTGACACACAAATTCACACAATGGCGGTTAAATATTAAAATAGGTAGTTCATATGACTACGGCGCGGGTCGTTATACGCGCGCGGTCAGGTAGACGATTTTTGACTTATTGTTATATATTGGGGCGGTGGTGCGGATTTGTCCCTCCAGTCACATTACGTGACGACACAACGTCGTTGGCCAATTAGCAGGGCACAGATCGGAAGATGTCGGCGCGACTGACTTCATTCCGATCATATAATCAAGGAAATGAACCAATCGAAATAATTGACCTAAGCACACATCAATAAATAATAAAATCTCAGCTACTACCCAGTCAGATTTATATTTTCCGTTCGCTGTTTTACATCAATATAATTTACTTGCGATTTAATTATCACTGTATTTACAGAAATTAATGTTTTTTATATTCTGTATACTAAACTTCAAACTGCAAAGTTTCTCTTGAACGTTTGTTTCCCGTACACCAATGATTTGGAGTAAGCTCCCCGCCGAGGTTTTCCCTCTGCTCTCCTACATGGAGTCGTTTAAGAAGGACGTTATAAAATTTCTTAGAGACCGACAACGCTCCTGGTATAGCAAATATCAACCACCTTCCATCAAGTGGACCGCCTGATTCAGGCAAACTACTGGAGACTTTTTCATGAGTCTCGATTACTCGAGACTGTTTCATGAATCTCGATTTTCGAGACTCGAGGCCCTAACTACACACGCCTCATAACGAAGGGAGTTCCAATTTATGCGTAAGCCGATTATCCCCGTAAGGAAATTTCATAGCGATGGGGCTTTAAAGCGACTAGATGTGAGTGAGTGAAAATATTTGTGTTCTCAAGCTTCTGTTTGCAGAATATTAATAAGCAAAATTTAACCGACTGTCTAAAATAAAAATAAAATCTAAAATAAAAATTCATCATAGAGATGTATGTATGCGCATAACTCGAAAATGACTATGGTTTTTTAATAATTATTCAGACACAATAAGCAAATTTAGGTTCTGGCTCCGAAGCCTTTGGTCTTATGAATCGTTGCTATTGTGACATTGACACATTGACCAAGTGTAAATGTCACAATATCAGTGACATATAAAGAAACGACACAAACTTCACGTTACTACATTACGTTACGTGACTGTACGACATACGTTTTAAAAGTAACGAATATTGTAAAAGGAAATAAACGAATATATACGAGAAAATTCAATCATTTTTGGATATCCTCCGTTCCTGTATCTACAATAATAAAAACCGACTTCAAAAACTAAAATGTATAAAATAACTTATTTCTAAAGCTATTATTATCAATATATATTATCTTAAACATCTTAAAGTCGTTGCATTTTAGTTTTTGAAGTCGGTTTTTTTAAACGACATTTTTATTTTTTATTTGTTACTTTTTAGTGTCTAGCTATGTATGGGTGGACCTACGAATGGTGCCGCGCTCCTTAAAAAATATAGGTCCCAAGAAACGGGAACAACAGAATGTTCGTAAAATGAAACTGTTGGGCCAAACTATGTCAATGCCAATTTTTAGCGGACCAATTGGAAGCTATTCACGTCGAAAAAAATAATAATCACGTAATTCGGATCTTAAATCACGGAGTAATCGGTGAACATCCATAAAAAAAGCAAAAAAAAGATCCCAACGAATTGAGAACCTCCTCCTTTTTTCGAAGTCGGTTAATAAAACAGATTGCGGGCGCGATGCAATGGCCGGGATAAGACAAAGGGACGAGAAGTAGAAGCCAGGAAAGACACCTCGCCACCAGTCCGCCGCCACACTGCGCTCGTCCCCGGGGTTCACACTCTCACTAGCATTGTGGCTTTGATAATTAAACGTGGCTATAACTGTTTATTTCAATTTATTTGTGTTCCAACAATATCTTAGTACGTAATTAATTGAGGTGACAGCAGTGACAGTGACTGAATATGTCTTGTTATTGCATTCTTCATTTAAAGTGTTATTCTATTCTTGACGGCGAGGATGGGGAGGAAGAATTTACAAGGAGGTTTTCCTTGGCGCAACCACGGGTAATTTTTTTATTTATTTTGTTTTATTTAAGGAGCTAACAGCTATCATTAATCTAATATATAAAATTCTCGTGTCACAGTTTTCGTTGCCATACTCCTCCGAAACGGCTTGACCGATTTTGATGAAATTTTTTGTGCTTATCCGGTATCTATGAGAATCGGCCAACATCTATTTTTCATCCCCCTAAATGTTAGGGGTAGTCCACCCCTAAATTTTTTTTATTTATTTTTTAGACAAAATTTTTAATTTCTATTTTTTTATGATACAACATACAAAAATACATACAACCCTAGATTTTCAACCCTCTACAATCAACCCCTATTTTTTACCGGGCAGGACGACGTCTGCCGGGACAGCTAGTAATACCAAAAAATAAGATAAATTTAAAAAAGCCTCCACAGGTAACAGTAAAAGTAAAAAGAGAAAAAAAAATATACAAAAAACAATAATAAAAATGTGCATAGATATAAGGTACTTAAACTGATAAATCCGAGTGTGAATAGAATTTGACCAACTTTGCGCTAAACAATGCTACACTATTAGTAAATAAGTCAAGTTTATATCTTCCAACTTACTTAACTTATTAAATTAATTTGCCGTTCTGATACAGAACGAATTGCGTCGGTAAGCTGTGCGCGTCAATGTGTAGTAATTTCCTGGGGCGAACATTAGTAGGAGGAATATACAAATGTAGTTTCTCAATGAGATTTGCACAATCAATTTTGGATTGCGCAATTTTAACTAAGAAACGTAAATCACCAATTTTCCTTCTAGTTTTGAGATTACGTCTCAAGGTGAAATAAAGTAAATGAAATAAATAATATTTTTGTTATTTTTAAACTTCATAGTGGCAACACCAAGTATTATTGTTTTTAATATTTCTAACCCAGAATATGCTACCGGCGAAGCCATTGTACTAACAATATACTAAAGTTGCTATGTAACATTAAAAAGTGTATGAACCGTGTGATTGGGAATTAAATGTCTATATAAATACTAGCTGACCCGGCAAACTTCGTACCGCCCTAGAATCAATAAATAAAAAATGTTGATTTCTGAACGACGGAACAAACATCAAACGTTTGAGATTCAAAAGCTTTTTTTATATTATTTGATTTCCGAACGGCTTTTAAATTTAATTTCTAAATGACGGGACGAACATCAAAACAGTTAGGAAAAATTTCTGAGGGAAAGCGAAACTGTTGTTTTTACTATACTCCAAGCATTTTTTTATATTTGCTCACCTTTTAAACCTTCCTTGGACTTCCACAAATAATTCTAAAGCAAAATTAACCAAATCAGTCCAGCAGTTCTCGAGTTTTGGCGAGACTAAAGAACAGCAATTGATTTATATATATACTAGCTGTCCCAGACGTCGTCCTGCCCGGTAAAAAATAGGGGTTTATCGTAGAAGGGTGAAAATTGAGGATTGTATGTATTTTTGTATGTTGTATCATAAAAAAATAGAAATTAAAAATTTGTCTAAAAAATAAATAAAAAAATTTAGGGGTGGACTACCCCTAACATTTAGGGGGATGAAAAATAGATGTTGGCCGATTCTCATAGATACCGGATAAGCACAAAAAATTTCATCAAAATCGATCAAGCCGTTTCGGAGGAGTATGGCAACGAAAACTGTGACACGAGAATTTTATATATTAGATTTGCCTTTTATTAACAGGCAATTGTGGTTTTTCGAGGACAGTTTTCTTTAAATTATTAGTGCGCGATAGTGCCTATTGGAAAAAAATAATAGTTTTAAAAACCTAAAAAAAATACGCTTTTATAGAAAATCCAACTAAAAAATAAATTTTAATAAATTTGAATTCAAAATAGTGTACAGAAAAATGTTTTTATTGAAATAAAATCGTAGGGTGCATGGCATCAATAGTTATAAATATTTGATGAACAGATATGAGTAGAAGGGTTATTTTGATAATATCCTGAAAAGCATCCAGGAAGCCAGATAGACTGGCAACGTAACGCGTTATGTAACGAAGCGGTTCGACATCCCCTCCGTTTAAAACACAAAAGTACTTTCAATTCAACGTCACAATGTATCTAATATACGACAATACGTAACTACCTTTATCAAATATTTTCATATAATTAATCACACAAAAGCCCGCTAAAGAACAACGAACCTCCTGCTATGTTATTCATAAATTAGCGTCAACGATATTTGTTTTTACTTCTATTATATTGAGTTCTGGCTCTTATCTCGGTATACAGTTCCAATAGTGACAGTTTTGTCCCATGAAACGCCTTTTGTCTACATTGGGCGTTAGGGAGGCTGTCTATCACACCAAAGCAGATTGTACTACATTTTCTACGAGCGGAGAACCGATTAACAACAATGCGTGGGTAGTTTGAACATTTGCTTTTCGCACTATAACAACATAAAAAACAACCACTATTTTAGTAATAGTACTATTTATCCCTTTTATCCGTGCAGGAACGGAGAAAGAATACAATTTCCTGCGGCTGGGCGGCTTGTCGTAAGAGGCGACAAAACAACCCACATCCAGGTGGTAGGGCATCTGCCCGACTGCATGACTACCACCCCGGTCTAAAGTATGTCGCCATAACAACCTTGAATTGTGTTCTGGCATTAGTAACCAGGTTTTAGTCTCCCTTAAGAGAGCAGCAGCGCATTTGTAGCACCTTTGGTATTGCAAATGTCCATAGGCGATGGTAACCGTTTTTATCAAGCGGGCCGTCTGCCTGTCTCCTGAACTCCTGCAATAAAGAAAAGAAAAATCATAAGAATACTGTAAAAAATTCCCAAATACTACAAATATTATTGTTTTATATAAAATAACTAGCTGTCCCGGCAGACGTCGTCCTGCCCGGTAAAAAATAAGGGTTGATCGTAGAAGGGTGAAAATTGAGGATAGTATGTATTTTTGTATGCTGTATCATAAAAAAAATAGAAATTAAAAATTTTGTCTAAAAAATAAATAAAAAAATTTAGGGGTGGACTACTCCTAACATTTAGGGGGACGAAAAATAGATGTTGGCCGATTTTCATAGATACCGGATAAGCACACAAAATTTCATGAGAATCGGTCAAGCCGTTTCGGAGGAGTATGGCAACGAAAACTGTGACACGAGAATTTTATATATTAGAGAGAGATAATACAACACAAGTAATAGTTACGTCTGATCGATGCAACAGGAGACCGGAAGACTGAAGCTTACCTCGTTCAGAGGATTAGCCTCTGTATCCAGCTAGATCATGTTGCCAGCATTACAGGTAGGGTTATTATTGTTATTATTATGAAATTTCTTGTAATTCTGTAAAACTTCTCTCGCTATTTGAGATTTAATTCCAATGTCTTCTTGTTGCTAACTTCTATAAGTGACGGTAACTACTTACCATCAGCTGTTTGCCGAACCTGGCTGCTGTGGGTTGTTTTGTCGCCTCTTACGACAGGCCGCCCGGCCGCAGGAATTTGTATTCTTTCTCCGTTCCTTCACGGATAGATTGTCTCATCTTGTATATTGTTCTGTACAATCGTCTAGTCCAGTGGTTCCCAAACTTATTTTGTATATCGCCCACTTTGAGAATAAATTATTTTTTTTATTATTTTTAGCGCCCCCATTTTTTCACCTACTTAAAAACACTATAACATCAAATTATATTAACTGATTATTGGGAGCTACATTAGCGGAGAAACATTCATTCTAAACGAGACTTTTACTATAGCCCCAAGAGTTAACTTGAGACCTAAGCTCAGTAGGTAGTACACAACGGCGCTGAGGTCTCAAGTTAACTCTTATGGGCTACACCTGCCAATACCTATTTTTATTCTGGGACTCTTACCGCCCCCTTTTACGCCTGCAGCGCCTACAAGGGGGCGTTATCGCCCACTTTGGGAACCACCGGTCTAGTCGAACTAAAATCATTCCCAATTACGCTGCAGTGTGACAAAAATAAAAACCCCCGAAATGTAACCATGGTTCACTTAATTTGCATTTGAATGTGGAACAGAGCCTATTGTTTATTCCCCTTTATAATGTAAGCGCTGTTTCGAAGATCTCATCTTTATGGATACCGACTGGTTAAGCTCAGGACTTTTGTGGGGTCATTCGCGTCCCCTTCAAAGTAATGGAAGTAAATTAATAATAATCGCTAGAGCTAAGACTCAAGGGGTGGAAGTGATAAATGGCATAAGAACCTGCAGCCCACCTCTCACACCCCTGGGTCACTCACACCCTTGTTGTCTTTTATGGCATTTGTAGGGGCCCGTATAGGTAGTGGCGAGTCTCCAACTGCCCATTTTTCTATTATCCCTGAACATGGCTATAGGCAGATGTCATATTCCCCATATGCCCAGATCCCTAGTACCACTAGCAGTTCATCCTAATAGCCCGGTACTTTTTGTTCTCATTTCCCACAATAGTCCTACACTGGCCAGGGCTTGTCTTTGGGTGCATTGTATGGTGTAGACAGGGATAATCGCCGGTCAGTGTCACGCCACATATTTACATTAAATTTGTCAAGGGGCCTCTACGTGTTGGCCTTCCCATTGCCCCCCGCAAGCCCTCCAAAAGTCCGGGCCATTTTTAGGGTCCAGCTGTTTTTAATATTGTTACGAGTGCGGGACTCGAATTAAAATGCCGTTGAATTGCTATAGAATTTATTAGAACTACACAAACACGTATAACACAGGTACAAATATAACAGGACACAGCCGGTACAAACTGTACGATTCAGTAACACGCGCAAAGTCCGTCACTATATTTAGCTTATCAATGTAATTTCTTGTATCGTAATCGTCGCGTGACTGCTTTATCCCTCCGTTCGGGCATTATTTTATACTAACTATACAATACAACACTCGACTGCGTGGACTGGATTTTTCCAAGAAAACGTAATCTGCACAAGTGTGGCCATAAACAAGTGGAATAACAATAGGCTATTTGTCTAATTGCAAATTTTAAACACAATGTAAAAAAAGAATTCCAAATGCGGGAAAGGTAATAAACTAGGCGTGCATTCACTTTGTCGGCATGTAACAATATCATCAAAACGCAAACCCAATGACAATACAAATTTACAGAACCGTTCTGAAGCAGCACTGAAACTAACTTAAAAAGAATCACCAAAAAAGTCATGAGTACTAAATAAAAAAAATATTTGCACGACGAAATGTGGACTACCTCCTTTTTTATGAAAAATGTTGCCATATTTTTGCGTATGTTTTTGTTTCCTTTCCATTTTAATTTATAAAATTTACATCGCTGTAAACAGAGCTGCTGAAAGAGAAAGGTTATTTAGTACAATGTAATGATTAACGATTAATTGGTCCACTTCGTAACGAGCCTGCAGGCTGCTTCCTAAACCAAACTAAATTTAAAACAGACCGAAACATTTTTTTTTAATTGCTAGTATAGATTTCGACAGACACCGTCACCATTATCATCTTAGTTTTTCGAAAATTTAAAATCTTATATTATACTATTTCAAAACTGTATATATTTTTTGAACATTTGTTCTTTTAATATGGATTTTTTACAAATAAACCACGTATTGCGCAAACCCCTCTTCTCAATCTCGAATCACACGCCAAGAAATGGGGATGGTACTTACCAAACGCCTTCGTGCGTGGTCTCCAGCTAGGCCTAGCACTTGTAAATTGATGGTTTTTGGAGTAATAGCTAATATAAACACGTTCCACAGTTCAATGTATGATATTTAGGTCGTTTTGATTGTTCGATATCGGTAGTAGGTTTTTTGAGGGACGCACACGTTGGAATCCTCGACTCACTACTGCCGATTCGTTTTGCTGCACTGCCTAACGCTCTCTAGCGTTGGCATTCCCAAGCCCTCTATTCGCGACGATGTAACCGAGACAGAAAAAAAAGGCGCGCAATTTAAAATAAATGCTTAAGGTGAACGATGAAGTTGGTACATATACTAATACTAGCTGTGCCCGCGACGTCGTCCACGTGGAATTTTATTTCAAAACCCCCCGATTTTGAAACATTCTTCATTGATACTCCGCTCCTATTGGTCTTAGCGTAATGATATATAGCCTATAGCCTTCCTCGATAAATGTACTATCCAACACTGAAAGAATTTTTCAAATTGGACCAGCGGTTCCTGAGATTAGCGCGTTCAAACAAACTCTTCAGCTTTATAATGTTAGTATAGATATAAAGTTGAATTGTTTATTTGTTTGAACGCGCTAATCTCAGGAATTACTGGTCTGATTTGAAAAATTCTTTCAGTTTTAGATAGCTTATTTATAATATTTTCTTAGGTTTTCGCGACTTGTACACATAATAAAACTACGTTTTAACGGTTTTAATCGCGGTAATTTATTTTATTTAGTCAACGAAACAAACCGACTTGACTGATAATTTCTTTTATTTTTTCCTTCCACTCATTTTAATATTATATAAAAAAAATTTAGAACTAGGCATGTTTGCTGAAGAGTTTCTTGCGCCGCTT
Source organism: Dendrolimus punctatus (assembly GCA_012273795.1). NCBI lineage: Eukaryota > Metazoa > Arthropoda > Insecta > Lepidoptera > Lasiocampidae > Dendrolimus > Dendrolimus punctatus. The sequence goes on along the minus strand of CM022551.1, from coordinate 7,432,804 downwards.
CTTCTCTTCGAGCCACAACATGTTGTGAAGCGGTGGTAAATTAGATTAGGCTCCCATAGAGTAAATAATATCCATAAACAAAATTAAAACTAAATAATTAAAATGAACAAGTTGGCGGTAGGCTGAATGAAAACTTTGACAATACACGTTTGACAAATGTCATATTTGTCTTCCGTGACCACGGCCACTGAAAAGCGGCCGAAACGTCGGATAAATCAAAATAAAATAAATTACCGCGCTTAAAACCGTTAAAACGTAGTTTTATTAGCTTATTTATCTAAAAAGGCTATAGGCTGTATATCGCACTAAGACCAATAGGAGCGGAGCACGAATGAAGGAAGTTTCAAAATAATTTTAGTCTTTAATTTCATTTTGTATTACTGTATAATAAAGTGTTGTCTATCTATCTATTCTTTGGTACCGGAACTCCATATTTTTGATACAAAAATACTCGAAACTAACGAGTAAATAGAGAATATAAAGACAACACTTGAGGGCCCGACGTCCTCCACATAACGAGATCGCGTTTGTGGCTTTGTTAACATTACCACGGTATACAAACTCAGTAAATATTCACGTGAAGTTAAATTAAACAACTCAGTGAATATAAACACTTCGATTATTTTTAATGCCCGCGGTTCACGGTTATATATACCATATCCTACGCAAAGTTATAATCGCAAAGGCACAGTGAAAGGGCAGACACGAAAAACCCGAACAAAAAGGTTACCCGGAAGTAACGTTGACTTGTATCGTTTATCTACTGGATGTTGTATTGTTTTGAATATTTATTCCTTTGATACATAAATAATATATTGGATGATATTCTTCTATGCTTAATAGTCACGACAATTTATTTATTTATTTGGGAAACATACTGGTATCGCCAAGAAACCTCCTTTCGGCACATATAAACTTTTCTTCTATTAATTTAAATTTTTCCTTTAAATCTGACGGCGCGTTTCCCTTTTCGCACGTCACGTCATTCATTCATGTCATATCATTAAATTAAATAAATCGCTCCGCTTTAAAAATAAAATAAAATATCTATTATATTAATAATATATAACACAAAATACTTAAAATATACCGCGCCCGCTCTACATAAATATAAGTAATCGCTCCGCACCATCAATATAAAGTAAATGAACATAAAATAAATATACAACAATAAAATTAAATACGATAAATATAAAAGTACGTTAAAGTGAAGTGAAGTGGACTCGGGGACAGAGGACAGCTCCATTTCATTCTCATTAATCAGGTAAGTGCGTGCTCGTTCTAAAATTCCCCTTAAAAATTGTCCACACTTGTTTTCAGCAAACTTGATACAGTTCACTTATCGCTAAATCCAGCGCCGCCGCAACACATACAATAAATAATATTCTTAAATAAAAAACGCAAATTAAGTACATGTATCAATCAAGTTTCAACTAAATAATAAGTGTGTATTCATTTTGTATTTTTTTTACTTTTATAACATTATATATATAAGCAAAGTTTGTTTTCTTTGTCCGAGGTAAACTCGAAAACTACTGGATCGATCGGCATGAAACCACAACCATTCGATGCGGAATTAATCGTAGATGATTATAGGCTATATATTTTTCAAATTCTATGAGCCCTTTGCCATGTTTTCTCAATTTTTTTGTTTATTAATTTATCCTTGGTTCATTTGTTTTCTAGCTCATAAAAGAGGAACATGATTCAACATAACCTCTATGTTAGAAACAACTATAGTCTTAACATATAAAGCAGAAGAGCCTGAATGTATGCTTGAACGCGCTAATCTCAGGGCCACTGTCTGATTTGAAAATTCTTTCAGTGGTAAATAACCCATTAGCTATATATCATCCAATGAAGAATGTTTCAAAATCGGGTTTTTTAGCTTACCGTCTTTTTTGTTATTGCACGCGGACGAAGCCGCGGGCAGAAGCTAGTAAGATTATATATACAATGTAATAATAACGTATATGATAAACAATTTGGCTCAAACAATGGCGAGCAAAAATCACACCTTCAAAGATATTACATAAAATATCTATTTAAATGAGATCAATATTGATATATTCCATTAAAATTTTACATGAGCTTTGCATTTCTTAGAGGACGCAATTTTATTTTTGGGACATGTGTGGGGAGGTCAATAGAAGCTTAACCTCAAGTTTCAAGGATTCTACCTCATAGGTGGCGGGGAAAACGGGGGACCTTTTCTACCTGGTTAGCATTCGAAAAGCTATATTTGGTAAGTTCTATGGTAAAGAAAAAAGTTGTGAATGAATAAAAAACTACTCACTTTTTTGCTTATAACTTCTTTAATTTTTAATTTTGGGAAAAAAGTTAAATAAACATATTACACATTACTACATTGTAGGGAAAATAATTTGCTACAAATTTTTTGGAAGATGCATAGTTTCCGAGATATCGCGAAAAAAGTGTATTCACCACTTTTTCCAAGATGGCAGCCGGGGGACTAGGGTGGCGACCCCATAAACTTGAGGTTAAGCTTCTATTGACCCTCAATGGCCCAAAAATAAAATTGCGTCCTCTAAAAAATGCAATATTCGGTCCTTAAGTTGTAAGATTTCAATGGATTCATAACTGTCAAGAAAATACAGTCATATATGAAATTAAAAAGGTAGCTAGAATTGTTAATTTTTAAAAAATAAATATAAAGATATAAATACCACAGAGTAGGTTTTTTTTATTAACAAATCTACGGACTCGTGTTCCGTACCCTTTTTACAACTTAATTACTATGAAAGTTTTTGGAGTTCATACACGCTTATTGGTTATTTTTGTTAATATGTGTTGACATTAAATTTGTGATTTTTATATTGTGTTATGTGTACCTTAAGAATAATTTATAATATATTAGTACGTACGTAGTATACAGACAAGTCAATGTAGTATTTTAAATTTCAATACGACACAACAAATAACCGGCAGCGCGTTGGTGACATCTCTGGTGTTGTAAGCATTCATGAAGCTAGGTAGTAGAGTATTTGCCCGTCTGCCCGCCATAACAACCTTGAGTTGTGTTCAGGTATTAGTGACTAGGTTCCAGTCTCCCTTTAGAGAGCAGCAGCACATCGGTAGCACAAATATCCATAAGCAATCGTAACCGGTTTCCATCAGGTACACCTGTCAGTCTGTCTGTTGTACACAAGTTACAAAAAAGATATTGTTACAGACGTTGTCAAGTTTTAGTTCGAGTTTCAGTAGTAGTGCCAACCTGCAGGCATCTTGACAATCGCAATGGCTAACGATCGTTCGAGTGAGAATGTTTTATGTAACCCACTACTGTATTATGTTTATGGGTTCTATGGAAAGAAACGGTCGACTCTCGACACCATAATGCCACAAGAAAACTTTATGGGAAATAATTTTAAGGCGCTATTTTCCAAGCTCGAGGAAAGACACCTTTGAAATGTATGTCTTATCATAAACTAATGTGGTAAAGATCATTCAACTTGCTGGGTTGAAATTCGACAACAATAATTAATTTCTTTATAAGTTTGAACGTTATTAAGGTTCTGTTGTCATCAAACACTATACTTCTATAATCACAGATTTCGCCAAGGCTTACAATGTTAACTTGACTTTAACAATAAATAAAAGAGTATATAATATATGCGTGTGTCAAACGCAATTGATTTAATGTATTATTCATGCATAAATTCTTCTCTATATCTATACTAATATTATAAATCCGAAGAGTTTGTTTGTTTGTTTGAACGCGCTAATCTCAGGAACCGCTGGTCCGATTTGTAAAATTCTTTCAGTCTTGGATAGTACATTTATCGAGGAAGGCTATAGGCTATATACCATTACGCTAAATTAATAGAAGCGGAGCACTAATGAATAATGTTTCAAAATGGGGGTGTTTTGACAACAATTTTCACGCGACGTCGCGAGCACAGCTAGTAAACTATAAGTGTGCGAAATTTTTTAGTCCTCCGTCCGCCACTTTCGTAAAAAGGGGTATAAAGTTTTTACTTCACGTGACTCGAATTAAAATGCCGTTGGAATTATTTTAAAGTTTATTAGAACTTTACAAACACGTATCACCCAGGTACAAATATAACCGAACACAACAAATCCAAACGTAATGCAGAAGGTCGTAATTCAATAAAACGCTCAAAGTCCGTCACTGTTAGATTCCCGAATGTACACACGTCACGCCCGTATCGTTGTCGTAGCTCAACTACCCCCTCTCTCATTCAGCCGTCGTTTTATACTTCACAAATGCAAATGTGCCCGCCCGGCAACATCGACACAGTTTCCTAGAATAAGCTTGATGCTAATAAAGTACTCCTTTATTAGTACTTTATTAGCATCATTAGCATCAATAGGACAATAGGCAGATCTCCACTAGAAACGTATGCCAATAAAAAAGTGAACAAAAGAAGACGATCATAAAAGTATTACAATAGTTCAAATGCTGACAGGTAGTAAAATCTGTTTTTACAGATGTAACAATATATAGATAGAATAGATATACCGTAAGAAGGGGTGAATAGGGACAATATTTTTCTTTTTTGGTATTATTATTTCCTGATATTAATCTGGATTGAATAACGTAATCAGTTTCTACACAATGTTAATTCATAACAGTAAGTGCTTAAACCCTTGGCATCTCTTTATGTCTGTTATTTATATAATACCATGACAAACACGAATAAATCAAAGAGCGTATTGTATGGTGCAATTTGCTTTGAGTTCGCTTCCTATACCTTCCTTCCTATTTTACCCATCTTCAATTGGTAAGATGATATTCTTAGAATACATGTATGTTTTCCTATTTTTTTCGCGTCACGGTATAAGCAATGACATATGGTCTAAAGCAAAAGATATCAGAGACATCTCATTAATAAAATACATTTGTATTAAAAACTGAAAATAAACTATGTTATAAATATTGCAAGCTATGATGGAGTGTGTAATAAATGCTGCCAGATGGGAGCGTGCCCAGAAGGCTGGTTGCATTTCGGCGCTGTATGGCGATGCCTATTTGTTGGGCGAAATATGAGCTAGCCTTCTAAACACGGGTGGCATCAAAGAGTTTCTTGCAAATCTCTTTGAAGAAACTCTTTGCCGATGGACCCCACGGATCTAATGTTTCAACTCCAAACGGCACGAATATGTAACCCCTTCCTAAGGTTCCATATCTGCGCCGTTTGAGACTTCAGCTTTTAATGCAGCATTGCCAGCCATTCGTATCTATAACTAGGATATTTCGCCATTTCACCTCGGTTTGACTCGAAAGTCCCGCGGGATTACCGGGACACAAGATACCGCAGCATTTGAAAAAGAATGTAAGCTATTGTTTTAGTAACAACTGTGTCGGGATGAGGTAATCTTTAAGCACACGAATATGCCACTGTCGTGAAAATATCCATGGGATTCCTGGCATAAAAAATATACACATATTATAACACTAGCTGTGCCCGCGACGTCATCCCCGTGGAATTTGTTTTCGAAGCCCCTCCCGATTTTCAAACATTTTTCATTGCTGCTTCGCTCCATTGGTTTTAGCGGGATGATATATAGCCTATAGCCTTCCCCAATAAATGGGCTATCCAACAATGAAAGAATTTTTCAAATCAGACTAGTAGTTCCTGAGATTAGCGCGTTTAAAGAAACAAACTGTTCAGCTTGATATATTAGTATAAGACATAAGATTAAAGTTGCTTTCGATGAGAAAAAAAATACATTGGAATTCGTTTTTTAATCTGTCCATTTTAAATCATTTACAATCCGATTAACGAAAAAAGAATCGGGTATAGTTTTACGTGAATCTCTCGATAAGAAATGCATAAATGCATCGGTCAATGGTTTTTATGAATTCTTTCTAAAACAGCTCAATGTACCGATACGGCATATTTATAATTTTATAATAATACTAGCTTCTGCCCGCGACTTTGTGCGGTTGTTTAACTATCTCACGGGAACTCTTTCATTTTTCGGGATCAAAAGTATTTTATATTATGTTGACCAGGGATATAAGACCACACCAAATTTCATTTAAATTGGTCCAGTCGCTTCGGAGATTAGCCGGTACAAACAGACAGACAAACAGAGAAACAAAAAATTTGAAAAAAATCTAAATTAGTTACTATTTCACTTCTTACATCCCCATGATTCGATTTTTAGCATTTTTTTATTGTACAGAAATTCGACCTCTACAGTTTTATTATATGTATGTATAGACAGATAGATGATATGCTTGTTTGTTCCGTCTTCTTGACATAAGTAGACTAATTACACATAAATTTCTCCGTACAAGAAGAGAAAGTATACTAACTCCTGCGACGGGGCTACCTGTCGCAAGAGCCGACAAAACAATTCGCAGTCAACTGGTAGGGAATTTGCGCGTTTTGATGGTTACAATCCTTAGTCTGGAGTATGCTGCCATCTTTGCAAGAGTTCAGCAGCCAAGCAGACGGCCCACCTGATAGAAAGCAGTTACCATCGTCTACGGACATTTGTAACACTAAAGGTGCTATGAATGCGTTGGTCACTAATGCCGCAACACAACTCAAAGCTCTGAATGCGACTTGCCTGCGGGTTGTTTTGTCGCCTCTTACGAAAGGCCGCCCAGCCTTAGGAAATCGTATTCTTTGTCTGTTTCTAAACGGATAAAACTACCTTAAGTTCTGGCATTAGTGCTTAAGTTCCAGTCTCCCCTTCGAAGTTTGCAGCACATTGGTATTACCAATGGTGTTGTAAATGCTCATACTTAGGCGTGTATGGCTAAGGGGTGTCGAGAGGTGGGCTACAAGTTCACCGAAGCTACTTCCGACCGTTATGCCATTCATCATTTCCACCCCTAGAGCCTAATTCTTAGCTCTCGGTATCTCCACTCCATGTCGACTGGCTAAAGCAAGCACGGAGGCGGGCGCTTTGGAATTTTTATTATTAATGTTTTCGAACGATATAACACACACAGAGGTTTCGAATGGCAATGTCTTAAGCGTTTATTTGCGTATTCTTCGTTTAAAGGTTATTATATTGTTACGAGTTGCAGGACTCAAATTAGAATGCCGTTAGAATTACTATAGAGTTTATTAGAACTATAGAAACACGTATAACACAGGTACAAATTTAACTGAATACAACCAGTCCAAACGTTATGAACGACTCAATAACACGCGCAAAGTCCGTTACTAAATAGATTGTGTGGTTATCGCTTGACTGCCCCTCTCAATTGGAGCATGGCTTTATACTGCACAGATTCCATATTTCTGCCCGACCGCGTGGACCGAATTTCTTAGAATCAGTTTGTACTTTAAATCCGACACACCTGGCTAATGACTACCGTAAAGATTAAATACACAATGGTCTGTTTTCTTTAAAGACAATTTTTTAACACAAGGTAACACTATTTATTGATGGCGAGAATGGGAGGGGAGAATTTATTAAAGAAGTGTTCTTTAGCGCAACTACTTTATTTTAATACAGGCTTCTTAAGCCATATTAATTCTTCTGTGTTGACAGTGAACTCCTCCTAAACGGCTGTAGGTACCGATTTGAATGAATTTTTTTGTGTGTGTTCAAGTGGATTTGAAGATGGTTTAGATTCACAAATAAGCCCGGCAGATGGCGCTGCAGTTGTGTTCTAAATTTTATTTCGTCAGGGCAGGACAACGTCTGCCGGGACAGCTAGTAATATATGGATCTTGTGTGTATAACGAGGAATAGAGAAACGCTTGTATCTCATGACTTGTGTCCCATTTACATTACATAATCATGTCGTGATGTAAAGCAAGTGCCTCTCCGGCGGATTGTCAATTTGAGCCGGCGCGGTTGCGGGAAACTATTTCGGGATTATCGTTACACCACTTAGCCCAGAATTCTGGCAACGCCTTGCCTTAATATAGGTTTCTTAGGCCTTTTTTGTATCATTCAAGCCGTTAGCTACATAACTTTCTAGCGTTAAATAGACGCAGTCTTCTCAAATTTTATTATATGGATAATAGAATCTGTAGTACTGGAATAAAATAATTGTGATATACAAAGACAGATAGAGTGATATGACAAAAATAAAGATAATATTGTTACGAGTTGCAGGACTCGAGTTGAAATGCCGTTGGAATGATTATAGAACTATACAAACTAGTATAACACAGGTACAAACATAACTATACACAACCAGTCCAAACCTAATGCACGATTCAATCACACGCGCAAAGTCCGTCACTAACGTCTTGTTTCGTGACTATCGCTAGACTGCCTCATCCCTCGTTGGGCATTGGTTTATACTGTACAAATACAATATGTCTGCTCGATTATAGTCATGGAGGTAATATCTATTTAAACAAAGTTCAATCTTAATCTCGAATGCAAACATTGAACTAAGTATCTTTTGTTTGTCTGTCCGTTAGCTTACTAGCAATGTAAAGTTAGTCGCAACCGGATAAATCCACTTCAGGCGGGTACCCGGGGGTATTTACGATTGGATTATATAAGAGATTCTTGAAGTTAAGTACTGCAATAAAAACGGGTTTCTTAGTTATATTTTCTTGCAAATGAAGGTAGTTCTATCATTAATAGGGTAGTTGCTCGTAAAGTGTATGAGATGGTTGCTTAAGATTTGAAAAGATATAAACAGATTTTTATTCAACAGCTTTTGAAAGCGCAGTATCACGTCTTAAGGCTTCTATTGCCGCAAAAGGTCAAAAGTGGAGTGCAAACGAAACAAGTTTTCCTTCCTTGACCTTCAAAAATTATTCTCCGGTGGAATTGATTTTGAATAAAAACATCTTGATTTGAATTAGTCCACAAATTCAAAGTCGCTCAACGGGCTATGGAGCGAGCTATGTTAGGTGTTTCTCTTATGGATAAAATCAGGAATGAGGACATCTGTAAGAGAACGAAGGTACCGAAATAGCTCGCAAAATTAGCAAGTTGAAGTGGCAGTGGGCCGGTCACGTCTGCCGCAGGACCGATGACAGATGGAGCAGACGAGTCCTGGAGTGGACACTACGTCTCCGTCGCCGACCAGCGCGGTGGACTGATGACCTGCGCAAGGTCGACGGCAGGGACTGGATCAGAAAGACAGGAGACTGGGATATGTGGTGCGTACTTGGGAGGCCTACGTCCAGCAGTGGACTGAGATTGGCTGAGGAAAACGAAGGAGAATTTGAATTTGATTTTACCAAAAAACAGATCAAAGATTGTTTGACTATGATTCAATTTCTATTTTGTTAAACTAAACTGTACTTCATTTATTAGTTAGAGATCTAACGAATTGAAGATATTCCTAATTGCATAAAGAAGATTTTGCTTTGTAGAGCGTGATTGAAATTAGTCTATATGTATTGATTTGTTCTTGGTTAAATAACATGTATAATTAAATTCGGACAAGTGCGTGATAGCTCACGAATTATTAAAGATACCGTACCGTGCATATGACAAAAATCGTAGGGAAAACATTTAATAGAAAATACGTCATATCTGAAAAACTAATAAACCCGCGATATGTGTGTAGAACGGACGATCTTATTATACCTTGGGTCATTTAAATTTAATTTACACCAAACGTAAAAATAAAATACTTAATTAGATATTTTCATATCATAAATACCGCTAGAATTACCATTCGTAGTTGTTTAATAAAAATGGGAGTTAAGTTGCCCTTAAAAGTGCTAGCTCTAGCTCCGAAAGCGCTAAAGTAATCTACTGATCTACTGACCGCTGGGGAAGTCCCGTAAATGAGACAAGGAATGAGAGAGCGAGCAAGGACATACCTCTTCCTCCGGCGACCTCGTCCCTATAACACCTAATATTGCGTTGCGTATCGGAAAGTGCGAAGTTCCGAGCCGCCGTTAAGTTTGCTTCGAACTATACCTAAAAGATTTTGTGTGTAAATTGAACAAGCTTATATTACTTAGGTTGTTTCTTAAATATTTTCGGTGTTATTCATATTTATTTAGAGTTACCTTGTAGGATTAAAGTACAAACCTACCTACAAACTTAACTTAACTCAATATGAATAAGACAGTGCGTAGAATGAACGATCTTACCTAGTTTCACGCTTAAAGATTCTGTGTGTATTTTATGTTTGTTCTTTTAAAAACGATTTATTGACAGGTTCACTGAATTATTTGACAATACAATTTAACGTGACAATAACAGTGGGTTGGCCCCCAGTCCGTATTAGTCAGTCAGATCACGAAACCGTATCGCCCAGTGCCCGGCTGGCAAACTATTGAATTTTGGTCACGTATATACATTGAGTCGTGTCTCTTATTCTGGGTTCCTTCAGGGAATTCGCTATTTGACTGAATTGCAAAATGTTGCTCAAGTATAATACTGTTGTGGATGTTCGAGGTTTATTAACTGCTTTGTATTTAAATGGATTTTCATAATATACAGGTGGAGAAATTAAATACATTAATAAAAAGACAAAGACATTGAAGCTAAAATATATTATGTAGCAGATCACTGCCAACGGGGAGCGTACCCAGAAGGCTGGCTGCATTACCACGCTGTATGGCAATACTTATTTGTTGTGCAAATTATGAGCCAGCCTTCTGATCACGGGTAGTTCCAAAGAGTTTCTTACATATTATGTCTTTTAACAAACTCTTTGCCGACGGACCCCACGGGCCTAATGTTTCAACCCCAAACGGCACAAATATGTAACCCCTTCCTAAGGCTCCATATTTGCGCCGTTTGACGTCTTCAGCTGAAGCGGCAGCGTTGCTAGCCCCTGATTCGGTCATTTTTTTATATTTTTTTTTATAGCTAGAGTACAGCAGACAGGCAGACGGCCCACCTGATGGAAAGCGGTTACCGTCGCCTATGGACGTTTGCAACACCAGAGGTGTCACCAACGTGCTGCCGGCCTCGAAGAAATCTTATGACACCCTTTTTAAAAAACCCCATGTCGAAGCGCTGTGGGAAAACCATGGGAGCTCATTCCAAATCCCCACGGTGCGCAAGAGGAACGTTCTAGAGAACCGTTGCGTACAAGAGCGAAGCGGTTCAAGGAAGTGGGGATGAACGCCCAGCCGATGGCGTGCGGTGCGGTGGTAAAAAGAAGACGAAGGCACCATTCTAAACAGTTCCTCGGAACACTCTCCGTTATATAGTCGGTAGAATACGCAGAGAGACGCGAAGTCTCTCCGAAGGCCAAGCGTATCTAAGCCGTCTGTGAGTATGGGATCGTCGACAATGCGAACGGCTCGACGTTGGATACTGTCCAGGGGATTTAGCTGGTAAGCGGGTGCCCCGGCCCACAAGTGTGAGCAGTACTCCATATGCGGCCGCACCTGGGCTTTGTAAAGCACAAGGCGTTGCCGCGGAGTGAAGTACTGTTTGGACCGGTTTAGCACTCCCAGCTTCTTGGAGGCAAGTTTTGCCTTGCCTTAAGGTGGCCCCTGAACTATACATCGTTTGCAATGTCGACACCAAGGATCCCAATACTCTTCGAGGTAGTAAGGGGTGTTCCTAGGAACTGAAGCGCATGTACGAATGGGGTTTTCTTGCCTGAGAATACGCAGACCTGTGTCTTTGTGGGATTGAATTGGACAAGGTTTTGTCTTCCCCACTCAGCGACTCTCTCTAAGGAGTTCTCTACCTTAGACACAAGTCTAACCCGACTTTCCTCCACAAATGATCGAGGGACGTTTGCACGTCCAGAGTAATGCGCGTCGCCAGTGCTGTCATCCGCATAACAATGAATGCTGTCAATGGACAACATATCATTGATATGCAAAATGAACAGCGTCGGCGACAGCACACAACCCTGGGGCACACCAGCATTGATGGGCTTATAGTTATACATTATCTTCTATTTTTAATTCAACGTTTTCTATGTCTATCTTTACAGATGGTTATTAGAGCTTAGATATTAGCATATTGTGTCGCTGCTCGCACTTTGAGCTGGAGCACCTACCTAACAATTTAATCCGTGGACTGTATTCAACATCGAGCCGTTCGCGTTGTTGATGATCCCATACTCACAGACAGTCTAGATACGCTTGGCCTTAGGAGAGACTTCGCTTCTCTCTGCGTATTCTACCGACTGTGTAACGGGGAGTGTCCCGAAGAACTGTTTAGAATGGTGCTTTCGTCTTCCACTAAATATATGTTTATAGATGGATTTAAATATCATATTCCAACGATAATGCGAATACAGATACACATCCGTGACCAAACTGCTCTCAGGTGCAGTGCTGACCTACATAAGATGTTAGTGTCCAGGCTTCTAAGCAGGAAAACCACAATTCGCGACTACAAAACTGTCATTAAACCAATTTTGATGTACGGCTGTGAGGCCTGGACACTGGCACTGAAGGAGGAGAATCAATTGTTGGTCACAGAGGCAGGTGGAGGGTCCGAACCAACTTCGAATTAGAAAACCTCATGGCCGAGCCTAACATAATTGGGGAGATAAAATCTCACCGTCATATAGAGCGGATGGAGGAGGATCGGGGAGTGAAGAAAGCGTACTTGAGGCGACCAATTGATCGGCGCCCGGTTGGTCATCCCGAGTATTGCTGGAAGGATAGGGTGGAAGCTGAACTACGCAGAACAGAGGGAAGTGGCGTGCTCTCGTTTGAGAGGCCAAGACTCACTTTGGGTCGCTGAGTCAACGGAATTTTAATAAAACACCCGCAAAAGGCCGGTTCGCAACAATATCTATAGATTTTTTTTAATGTTCGGGTAAATCACAAGCGCTATACAAAATAGTATAAGAAAAACCTACGGAACCACTGACAATAAATAAACACTTAGCTTACCCTACCGTTTACTTATCAGGGTTAGCAGTTTCAAGGGTCCCCGAAATAGAGGTTCTCTATACAATATTAGTGATAGGAAAAACTTTTGTTGACCTACTTAGAAAATGGGAAGCAATGAGGGCTTATTGCTTAAATATTTTTATGTTTTAAGTTTATTCACATCTATATGACAAAACTATAACTTTACAGAAAGTGTTAAAATTACATAATATAATAATAAAAAAAAGGGTTCCGTAACGTACAATACAGCAGATGATAATTAAATCCACAATGCCAGGTGGTAGGGCATTTGCCCGACTGGATGGCTACCACCCCTGGTCTCGAGTATGTCGCCATAACAACCTTGAGTTGTGTTCCGGCATTAGTGACCAGGTTCCAGTCTCCCTTAAGAGAGCAGCAGCGTATTTGTAGCACCTTTGGTGTTGCAAATATCCATAGGCGATAGTAACCGCTTTCCATCAAGTGGGCCGTCTGCCTGCTGAACCCTGCAATTAAAAAAATGTTATCATGACAGTATATTTTATTCTTACTATTTTATTTTTTTTTTTTTTATTCATTAAACAAATATGAAGTTAACTATAATTTAAAAAAAAAATGCGTCTTAAAAAAAAAAAACAATCAATATAATACTTAACATTACATCATATTTAATAAATTGTTGTGTCTTCACTTAATCTTTTTCTCATTTGCCTGTATTCGTATGTGTCACTAATAAGCCTAGCGGAAGATCAGCGCTGGTTATCTAAACCAGCAATTTTGCTGAGCTAAGACCTATTTAGGACTACATTTATTTATTGTTTTTATTTAAATAGTTTAATTTTTTTTGTATTTCTAAATAATTTTTTTTATTCTTTCAATTTACTAACAAACATATTATCTTCATGGCAATGCGTACGAAGTTCTGCTTATACAACTTACAACTAGTTAATAATAATATAACTATGTTACCTTTGTACAAAGTTATAGCCCAATCAGGGGTTACAAATTTTTCCCGCAAATATTGGTCCTGACTTAATAACTCTATTAGTTTATACTGCCTTTGACCTAAACAAACGGCACGCTCAAATTGAATACATATAGTAGCTTTGATGTTTTACATTACCAAATCTACAATATTATCAAATTCTAAACATGCCATGTTATAGAATTTTCAATGACGCCCAGCGAATAGAGATAGAAAAGATGAGACCTCTGGCATAAAATATCAAAATACAATTTACCCTATCCGATAGATGGCGCTACAATTAGGGGTGCAAAAGTTATATCGATATTTTTAAATATCGATATATAGTTCATAAAATATCGATATTTAGAACGATATATCGTTGCAAGTGTATTATTTTTTGTTTAAATTCAATCAAATCTTATTCAAAAGGATCTTCAAAACTTACCTGGTGTGCAACAAACTTAACCTACGGTTAACCAAAAATAATCACTGTTTTTCCATACATTTTTGGCGTTTATTTTATTTTAACCATCGGTTAAAAGTCGGTGCACACCAGCCTCAGTTGTTTTAGCAATAAAGCAGATACTGCAGCTATGGCTTATCGCTTATGTAATTTCTTGTCCACGTGTTTTCCTCACGATTTTTTCTCTAATATATAATAAATCAACTCTTCTAATAAAGTGCAAAGACGTTTTTTAAATATTTATTTTTCAACGGACTGATTTATCGCGAATTCATTATTTTTTAACGTGAAACATGTGCACATCACAAGAAAAATCTTGGCTGACTTCCTCTAAAGGAGACGAGTCAAGCAAAGACATATCGGTAGGGCTGACGCTATTTGGTTTAACGCTTATATTAATTTCATTCCTCATAAAGTTTCCATGCCTTCCATTAGCTTGCCTTATAATTAACTAACTCCGTTGCCTCAACGACCCAAAGTGAGTATGGGCCTCCGAAACGAGAGCACGCTACTTTTATCTGTCCTGCAGTGTCTTGCCAATTGTGGGCTTGTAGTGCGGTCAGGTCAGCTTCCGCTCTATCATTCCAGTGATACTTGGGATGACCAACTCGGCGCGACTTGACCCAATTCTTCACTCCCCGATCCTCTCCATCCGCTCTATATGAGCAAGCCAGCGGAAGCTTGCCTTATATCAAAATGAATTCTTAAAGAGCAAATTACAAAAATTAAAAACCTGCGCGTCTCGGGACGCCCGTCAAAGTGATAATTTAGCCTGTCTACCGCTGTTGTATGCGTGGGTGAAAGGGAAGCCAGGCAGACTGGCGCCGTAACGCATTACGTAGTGAAGCGGCTTACCCTCCCATAAGAAGTTATCACTTCAAAAAGAACACGGTCAAAAAACTCAGTCCCAATTACATCGTCAACAAAACTGACTTAGGGTACGTACGTGCATCATTGAATTCGTTATGTCGGTGAAAAATGCGGGCGAAAAAATCTTATCTACATACTTTGGTGTTGACGGCTTACAAATGACGGCGGTATCTGAGCCCGCATTCCAAAGCACCTATGCCGATAGGGATGGGGTAAATAATAGATTATTGTTATTTAGTAATCTTTATTAAATAAAAAAATCAGCTGTTTGTAAGTAAGTGTAAGTAAACGATTAATTGACTTGAAACTTTTATTAATAATTATATATTAATTATTTTAATGTATGTCTTTGACGACCCCAGCCATAAAAATGGCCCGGACATTTAGAGGGCTTGCGCGGGGCCATGGAAGGGCCAACACGTAGAGGCCCTTTGACAAATTTAATGAAAATGTGGCGTGACACTGGCCGGCGATTATCCCTGTCTACACCATATAACAATGTGCCCAAGGACGCTTGTCCTTGGGCGCCCGGCCAGTGTAGGACTATTGGTATGGTACTAGGGGTCTGGGGATATAGGGACTATGGCGTCTGCCCGTCGCAATATTCGGGGAACATGGAAAATGGGCAGACGGTGACTTGCCACTATGTGAAGAGTTCGAAATACACAGTTCCTTAGAATATCACTAAAACTCTGTAACCCAATTGTGATACCACCAATCGCATTACGATACTTTTAAAACTTAAGCATCGAGAGACCCACTCAAATAGACACAAAAATATTGTCAAAAACCTGGAACCCGATTCCAACGCCACCAACCCTAAGTATGTTTACCATTTTAAATTTGAACTGTAATGTTATTTTGAGAATTTCTTTAAACAATTTTTCGATTTATTTCTTCATCATTACATAATTAATTGTAGATGGTAGGGCAATTGTAGATAATTTAAGAATTTCCTTCAAGTTAGGTTGCCGGGATGAGATCGCTTTGCAGCAATAAGAACGCTTTTATACAAGCACTAGCTGTCCCGGAAGACGTCGTCCTGCCCGGTAAAAAATAGGGGTTGATCGTAGAGGGTTGAAAATTTAGGGTTGTATGTATCTTTTAATGCTGTATCATAAAAAAATATAAATTAAAAATTTTGTCTAAAAAATAAAAATAATAATTTAGGGGTGGATTACCCTAACATTTAGGGGGATGAAAAATAGATGTTGGCCGATTCTCATAGATACCGGATAAGCACAAAAAATTTCATCAAAATCGGTCAAGCCGTTTCGGAGGAGTATGGCAACGAAAACTTTGACACGAGAATTTTATATATTAGTTTAACTGGCAATGTTTGTCTGTAGTATGTTCGGCCAAATTTTATTATTAAAAATTTTATTATTAAAAAAACGTAAAGCATTTCAGTTACCGCTTGTATTATTTCACTTTCGTAAAATTTCTATACCGGGGGCCTCATATGAAAATCGATTCTTAAGAAGTGAACTCTTTTGGAGTTATAGACAAAAAAATTGTAATAATGAATAGGTAACATGTCCCATCCCTAAAAAGTTACGCTCCACACCTGTCACATCGGGCTCGTATCGTTTACATTAATGCGACTTTGTTCCTCGCAAAGGTAGATTAATCTTGCAGATACCGATAATAAAGGGCTTCGGGGTACACGCTCCCCCAAACCTTGGAATAACAGCTTTTTATTGGGTGAAAACCGCGTTTTTTGTTTACGATTTTTAAATATATATATTGTGGTGACCGAGGGTAGAAATGCCCAGCAGCGTAAATCAGTTTTAGAACTTTTAGAAAATACTAGAAATTTCTGGAAAGAAAAGACAAGGACGGATATATTTAGAAAAGGATAGAAGATGAACGAAAGACAGAGATAGATAGATATCAGAAAGAGATAGATGTATAAACGAAAGTTCCCGAACAAAAGATTCGGGAAGGAAGAGACAGAGATAGATAGTTGGATTCTAGAAAATTCCTCCGGGTATATAAACAGCGTAAAGCGCGCCTACAGGGCAGTTTAAAGTTGAGTTCAGTCCAAGACGGTGAAGCAACAAGTGCGATACTAAAGAGTTGGAAGAGAAGGTTAATAGACGATAGAGACAAATTAAGTGATGAAATTAGTGACAAGTTTGGTGGACAGATACGTGAAGGAGGTGTGTAGCGTAGTTCGAAAGAGGAACCAGAAGCGAGCTACCCGCGATAATATCGGAAGTGGTCCACGCAATATCGGCGACGGTATTGAGGGTGTGACAACTTTTCATCGGGACTGTGCATCGTTGGTCGAGCGTATAGAGGCAACCCTGCAGAGAGGTACTACGTGCGGCTGAGTAAGTCAATAAAAGCTTTTAAATTAAAAACTGGTGTTTTCTTCCAATCCATAAGTGCGTACTCCCGCTCGCACGTAACAATATTTTGTATATTATGTAACGGATTTGTTACATTCTATTGCATGAATTCAGCAGATGGCCCACCTGATGGAAAGTGGTTATCACCGCCTATAGATATTTGTAGCACTAAAAGTGCTACCGGTGCCGGAATACAAGTCAATGTTGTTAAGTATAAGTAGAATTAGTTTTATTAATTATTATTATTTTGTTAACAAAATTGGGTTGTTTTTGTCTTACGCCAAAAGGGAGGTTTGCACTGAAAACCAGCACTGTGTCAAGTATAATTCTGGCACAGTAATATGCTGAGTGCAATCCTTCTTTGCTGAAAATGCGGCGTATAAATTTTCAAAATATGCTCTGTGTATAAAAATGTACAAGGAATGTATTTACGTCGCTATTTCTTCAAATAAATTTTCTATCTTTCTTAAAGAATAGCCTGGTAAGAGCCACCTTAAGCCACAAAAGCCACAATAAACGCGTATGTATGAAGAGATTAATGAATGTAGATGAAGCAATATGTAAGTCAAGTGGAAATCCATCGTCTCAGCTTACCCCTATGGGAAACAGGCGTTATTATATATATGTATGTGTTCATCAAATTTCACAGTAAATATATATATATACTAGCTGTCCCGGCAGACGTCGTACTGCCCGGTAAAAATAAAAAAAAAAAAATTTAGGGGTGGACTACCCCTAACATTTAGGGGAATGAAACATAGATGTTGGCCGATTCTCAGACCTACCCAATATGCATACAAAATTTCATGAGAATCGGTCAAGCCGTTTCGGAGGAGTATAGCAACGAAAACTGTAACACGAGAATTTTATATATTAGATACCAAAATATGCAATTACAAAACAGAACATATTTACAACATTAATACAATAGGCGCCCTTATCGCCCAAAGCGATCTCTTCCAGGCAACCAAAGAAACTTGAATCAGGTTATGTAGGTGGTGTAGGAAAAAGGCAATAGATACATAAATAAAAAATCTTATTTAAGAAATCTATCTTCTTATACATATAAAAATAAATCATAGAAATGTATGCACACGCAAAGCTTGATAACGACTTTACCGATTTAATCATTTTGTTTTGAGTGTTTGAGTGGGTACTCGGATGGTTTAGATTCGAAATTGGAACCAGTAGGTGGCGTTGAAATCGGGCTTTAGAATCCTCCTAATCACCTGGCCCGATTTTGGTGATTTTGTTTTTGTGTCATGAAACAGTCTTTTAGGAATTCAAAAAATATGACGGTACGAAGTTCGCCGGGTCAGCTAATAAATATACAAATACATACCTACATTAATACATCTAATATATAAAATTCTCGTGTCACAGTTTTCGTTGCCATACTCCTCCGAAACGGCTTGACCGATTTTGATGAAATTTTTTGTGCTTATCCGGTATCTATGAGAATCGGCCAACATCTATTTTTCATCCCCCTAAATGTTAGGGGTAGTCCACCCCTAAATTTTTTATTTTATTTTTTAGACAAAGTTTTTAATTTCTATTTTTTTATGATACAACATTAAAAGATACATACAACCCTAAATTTTCAACCCTCTACGATCAACCCCTATTTTTTACCGGGCAGGACGACGTCTGTCGGGACAGCTAGTAATCATATAAATACACATATACAATAATATATTTCAAAATACACAAATTATAATAATAAATGTATTAGCATGTTTATATTGTATTAATCAGACATAGCTATTTGTGTATAGTGCGTCATTTCATTAAAATTAAAAGACATAGATGAACTGCCTTACATCAGATTAACAACTAAATATTGCGATACCCTTTCGCGTCAGATTCATTCCGAAATAAACTGATGAAATAATTAAAATGTCAAAATAAATCAAAGTAACAACTGGAATTGAGGCCAATGGTATAACATCAATTAATTAAGAGATTCTCTTGAATCAAAAAGGGGTGGTCTATTGTTATAAGAAATTATTTATAGCTTTCTAAGGACAAGTTAACGGTTCAATGACAGATATATTATTAAGAATTGCAGGTCTCGAATTAAAATAAATAATCTAAACTATACATACATAACTTCACGCCAGGTCCCTTGCGGGGTAGGCACGAACAACAGAGCGCCATACAGGCTTATTCTTACACACCTCACTTACTTCTTTGACATTCATAGCTCTTGTCATGCACGCTCGTCTGTTCTTAAGGCTCCTGACATCACTTTCTGCTAATACATGATCAATTTGATCATGAAAGGTCTGTCGTGGCCTTCCGCGACTTCTGCATCCATCCACTTTTGCATTGTATATCTGTTTAGTCATTCTATCATCATACATTCTTTCCACATGCCCGAACCATCGGAGCATTCCTTTCCTTACCTTCACCCCGACACTCTCTTTCTTACTTCGGTATTACGAACGCGGTCCGCGAGCGTCACTCCGCAGATTTTGCGCAGTGCTCGCATCTCGACCGCGTTTACTCTACTTTCATGCTCTCTATTAACGCTGATCCGTTGCCCTTGGTACAAGCCAGCATTTTGATCACGGGAGACCTCAATAAGACGTGTTGAGAGGTCTCGATAGAGGTGATGAGCTCCAGGCCCCCACGGCACCAGGGTCTCGACCCTGGAAACAGAGAAAGAATACCATTTCCTGCGTTGTGGCGGCCTGTCATGAGAGGCGACAAAACAATCCACAGTCGGGTGGAGGGGTATTGGCTCGATTGGATGGCTACCACCCCTAGTCTAAACTAGTCTAAAGAATGTCGACATAACAACCTTGAGTTGTGTTCCGAAATTACTTTCTTGGACTTCTACTAATTTATGGTTTTAAATTATAAGGCAATTCGGTTTAGCCGTTCTTGAGTTTTTGTGAGACCAACAATTTAATAATATTAATAATCTTAATATATATAAATTACGTGTCACGTTGTTTGTCCGCGATGGACTCCTAAATTACTTTACCGATTTAAATCAAATTTGCACACCGTGTGCAGTTCGATCCCACTTGAAAGATAGGATAGCTTACATCTTAATGGATCTTGTAGATGGCGCTGCAATCGGATTCTAAGTTTTATTTCTTCAGGGCAGAACAACGTCTACCCGGACAGCTAGTAAAATATATATATAAACAAGAAGCCTGTAAATTTAATATTGCAACAAACCTAAAGCTCCCTCGCTATACATTAGGTTACATAATAACTAAATTTCACATGTAAATACCGAAAGAGACGAAAGATAATAGCTTCCGGTAAATTAGGGTACCTGTTAAAGCTTCAATAATTCAGCGTCAGCAAAACGCTGCTTAAGCTCACACGAGGCCGTCTATCACACCGATATGAACATATTGTACAAGTGTAAGAAAATAAATTAGGATCAAATAGAATCTGTGACGAAGTCTCAACTAAAAAAGCAGAATCGCAAAGCATTGTGATTCTGATCTCCTCCAAGCAACCCCTAACTAAGTAAAATATTAAAACATGATAAATAATAAAAAAACATTCAAAATATTTGTAATAAGTGACTAAAAATCTTTATTATATACTGTATATACATACATATATTACATACCGAATAAGTAACACTATTATACCTGAGAGGAAGAAAAATAATTGAAGACCATGATTTTAAAAGACTGACTTAGCTTATCTGATTTTGTGTGGCAGTGACTTTCATAAACAGCCAGCTTGTACTGCGAAGGAGTTGTCATCGAGGTAATAAATACTTCGACTCCTCATCCAGTTATTCGACCACCGATTTTTATTTATTGATTTATTTTTGACACATACAATAATAATAATATATAATATAATAATACAATATAAAACAAATAAATAAATATACATATCAACTTAGTTTCCACTAAAAAAATAATTCATGTTACACATTTGGCTCATAAAACAATAATAGAAAATTATAACATATTTAGTACAATATTGGATTGAAATTAGAATTAAAAAACCAATTAAACAATAAAATACCACACAAAACAAAAAAAACTATAATAATATTGACATATTATCTCTTTTTAATATATAATTCTTAAGTCATAATTATCAAGTCATAAAGAAAAAAATCGTGATACATTTGTTAAGACAGGTTGTGTTAAGAGAACAGCAGCACATTTGTAAGCACCTTTGGTGTTGCAAATGTCCATAGGCAATGAAAACCGCTTTCCATTAAGTGGGCCATCTGCCTGTATGCTGAACTGCCATAAAAAAAGTAAAAATCATAGAAATATTGGAAGACCAGCGTTGGTTGTTATCAATCATCATTTGCTGAGTTAGGGCCTGTTAGAGTTAGTTAAGTTTTTGGTTTTATTAAACTGTTTATGTACATTCTAATCACTTTGAATAACTCTAAATAAACATTATTTTCTTTATTTTTATATGAATTAGTAGAATGTGATTTAAATATTTGCTTGATGACAAACGTTTCTATTCCGACGTAGAAATGTTACGGTGTAAGCAGATGCCCCAATAATCCGAGATTTAACGGTAAGCGCTAATCCGCGGTTGGTATTCCCGCTCTTGCAAATTTATTGGGTCTGTACGGGGCCTTATTCAATTACCCGTTACATGATTTAAGCCCGCAGCGATCGGTGTAAACTTACCCTAAGCAAGACGCTGTATCTGAAGGGGGTAATAAAATAAGTAGCTATGGAAAATTGTATCATATTCCTTACCTACTACCTACTTATATTCAAAAAGAATATTTTAGTAGTAAAGTGTTATTTTTAAATATATCAATACAAGTATTTGATATCACTCTTTAAATACTACAATAATAAAATATTTAATTTAATACTTTGGCTACCTTTGACCCGCTATTCTGAATATTATCCGGATAAAGTGATTAATTTGTCACATTGTCTAGTCAATTTTGCTATTATATATAATGAACAGTCATTATATATAATAGCTATGTAATCACTATGACTGTAACATATATATCTATGAAATTGTTACCAGTTTACCAGGACTCGAATTAAATGCCGTTACAATTATTATAGAGTTTATTAAACTATACAAACACGTATAACACAGGTAAAAATATAACCGAACACAAGTCCAAACGTAATGCAGAAGGTCGTAATTCAATAAAAGGGTTAAAGTCCGTCACTAATAGATTACCAAATGTACACACGTCTCGCCTTGGTCGTAGTTCTCGCTCGACTGCTTCTTTTCTCCATCGGGCCCTGGTTTTATACCTCACAAATACCAATGTGCCCGTATTATAGGCGGCCCAATCCGTAACACCTGGATAATGATTCGACTGCAACAGCAATATACGAGTACAATAAAACAATGGACGATTCTCTAGAATAATTAATAAACGCATGCTAATGAATAAGTTAAAAAAGAGGATAATAAAATAATTTAAATTAGTTTAAACGCCGACAGGTAATAAAATGTGTTTTTACAGGTGTGAATTTGTTTTGTCTGCGCCTAGGTTGTAACATTATATTTCTGGATTTAATAAAACATAAATTGTTAAGTTGTTTATCTTAATATATATAAATCTCCTGTCACGATGTTTGTCCGCGATGGACTCCTAAACTACTCAACCGATTTTAATCAAATTTGCACACCGTGTGCAGTTTGATCCAACTTGAAAGATAGGATAGTTTTTATACCGTTGGAACCGGTAGAAGGCGCTGAGATCGGGATCTAGAATCCACTTAACAACGGGGAGCGATTTTGTTTTTGTGTATTTGAGTGGGTCCCCGGATGGTTTAAATCCACAATTGGAACCGGTAGGTGGCGTTGGGATCGGGTCATAGATTTTTATTTTTTCAGAGCAGGACAACGTCTGCCGGGGCCGCTAGTTGTTATATATAAAACACAAACAAAAGCTGATGTGTAGTATAGTACACATATATATAGTAGTTTGGTTCAATATTGACCATTTCAAATTGGAGCCAAGCTTGGACGCAAGTTTGAATCCAATGTGTGGCTGGGGCGTTATGAGAAACAAAATAAAACCTTATTATAAAGTTCATGACAGTTGTCCCGTTTCGGTAAAACTGGCTTCGGGCGTTCATATATCATAAGTTTGACTGTCCCTTTGTTTGTGTGAAACAAACGCACAGGATGTAACCAGGCCCCGAAACCTCTAATTTGCATGTGTTTTGAATTTCATACATAATTACGGTAAAGTTACGCTTTTGGTGTTATTAATCAAATGGCGGATATTTAGATCAACTGAGATAATTTTTAACATTGTTATTTGCTCTACTTACTACTCAATAATTGTTAATGGAGTGGACTTTTTTGAAGTTATACTTCTTTAGGCGCGTTAGGGAAAAATGATGAGAGTAAATTTTTACGATGCGCGCGCACACCGTCACACGAAAAAGCTACACCATGAAGTTAGCCATAGTCAACCGATACCCTGAAGTTAGCTATAGTCAACATTTTAGTTTGAAGTTATACTTTTACGATTTGCACGCACACTGTCACGAAAAACTGACACCTTGAAGTTAGCTATAGTCAACATTTTAGTTTTTCTATTGTTGGTGTCGTTATTTCTACAAACGTAGTAGAATAAGGCAAAAATAAAAAAATTAAAAAGATTTTTATCTTGATACGCCAAAGAAGTATAACTTCTAACGCGTGTACATAAGTACAAATTTTCTTTATAGGGCTCTTCAGACCCCTCTTCACACCAAACCTAACATAGTCAGGGCCGTTATACAGCTATTTTAATACTTGGTGTTATTTGCCAAGTCAGACAATTCTATAATACATCATACACAATATATTACACACACATCCAAACTAATATTATAAAGATGAAAAATTTGTTTGTTTGTTTGCATTGAAAATAAAATACTCGAAGCTGGATCAGGTAAGCCGTTTGCCTGTCTGCTGAACCCTTGCAATAGAAAATTAAAAATCGGCGAAATATAACTGTTTGTAATCTCAATACTGGCAACACTGATTTTTCTTCTACTCACTCTCGCTATTGTATTTGTTTAATGGTGTTTTTTTTTTTTATTGCAGGAGATCAGCAGACAGGCAGACGGCCTACTTGATGGAAAGCGGTTACCATCGCCTATGGACATTTGCGACACCAAATGCGCTACTGTTCTCTTAAGAGGGACTGGATCCTGGTCACTAATGCCGAAACACAACACAAGGTTGTTATGGCGGCATACTCTAGACCAGGGGTGGTCGCCATCCAGTCGAGTATATATATAATACCCTACCACCTGGCTGTGGGTTGTTTTGTCGCCTCTTACGACAGGCCGCCCAGCCGCAGGAAATTGTATTCTTTCTCCGTTCCTGCACGGATGAAAATGAATGAAATGTGTAATAGATTGTGTAATGGTGTCCGTATTTTTGCATTTAAATCCACTTTAATCAAGCTATTTGTACTTATTTTGGCCCTAACTCTTCATATTACACCTAATAGTGACAAAAAAAATTGTTTAAACGTTGCCAATATTTTATAAAGTAATATGTATTAAGCCTACCCTCTTAAACGAATTAACTCCGTGACACAACAAAATCCACGGTAATTAGCTAACTTATATACGTTCGTATCTTACTAATCTTAAAACATGAGAACTACAAAGATGTACCTTCGGTAGCAAATTAAGAGCAACTTACACTGCAGATTTTGTGAAATTAAAATGTAATAAAAAGTGAGCTCCCGGCCAAGGTTTTGTCACAGCGCTACGATTGCTGTGCTCCAGCTAGAGACCCTAAAGAAGTGATAACTTAGCCTGCCTACCACTACCATATGCGTAAGAGACAGGGAAGCCAGACAGACTGGCGCCGTAACGCGTTACGTAACAAAGCCGTTTACCCTCCCATCCGAAGTAATCCTACAAAAAGCAGACAAAATCAAGGAAATGGAAAGGTTAGATATGAAATACGTAGATGGCAACAAAATAAATTAACTAGATAGACAAAAATGTGTAAAAAATAACAAAACATTAGCAGAAGTATACAGTTATATAATATTGCTTGATACATATATTTATTTAAATTCTAAAAATATAGTTAAAAAAATTAAGAACTTGAAATTAAAATTGCGCCATCTATGAAAGCTGTCCGAAATAATATATGTCTAAGTATACAACCAATATCAACGTACAATAGTAGCACATAATCCACTGATAGGGTAAATAAGCATACACCATACAACGGTCAGCATTTTCATTAAATCAAATCAAATCATTTGTTTAATCAAAAACATGATAAATAAAAAAATTAGATGAGCGATTGATGATGATCAATACCCTTATCAACTGAGCGTCTGAGTAACGTGTGAGAAAAACTTCGTTCCAATATCTAAGCATAAAGAACTCTTTTTCAAGCGAATTAGACGAAAAATTTATTTTTGATAAATTCGTAATTCAATTAGTTGTGACATTGAAAATTCTTAGGCAAAAAATTGGATAACTTTATATCGGACTGCGCATATGGGTTCCGTAGAGTTGACGAACGTTCATTGCTTTTGGTATTTAGCTATGGAACCATAAAAAAGCGTTTAATCTAAAATGCTCCATACCACAATAGCTACTCAACGGACATTTATTAGTCTGATTCTATGAAAGTATTTTTATCTCTTTTTCTTCTTACCATTTCATTATAGCGTTGCACAGCGAGGGTTAAATTACGCATCCTGATCAATTTTCAACCATATAAATCTTCTCATCTTCTTGACCCCTCCCACTCTCGCGTGCTTTTCCCAAAGGCTAGCAATGCTTCGACTTCACTCCTGGTGTTGCAAAGGTCTATAGGCGACAGTAACCACTTTCCATGAGCAGCCTTCTTGTTTCTCAGCTTCGTAATCATAATAATTATTATAAAGAGGAAATATTTATTTAAAAAAGAATGTTATTAGAAAAACTGTTGTTAAATAGGCAACTAAATGGGCTTACATGTGTGTCAGATCTTCGTAAACGAAATGAGAAAAAAATATTAAAGCCTGTTTTTGTCCAGCATTTACAAACAGAATTACACACAAATTGTACGTCATATACGGTTTACCTAAAGACTATAGCAACTGCAAAAGTAAAATTGCCACGCCTTTCATCAGGA
Organism: Dendrolimus punctatus; assembly: GCA_012273795.1. Lineage (NCBI taxonomy): Eukaryota > Metazoa > Arthropoda > Insecta > Lepidoptera > Lasiocampidae > Dendrolimus > Dendrolimus punctatus. The sequence goes on along the minus strand of CM022551.1, from coordinate 7,406,341 downwards.
CTTTATCAAAGTTATACATTCCACGTATTTAAACGAAATTGGACTCTATCTCGTTGTACCAAAGTTCCTACGGTGGCAAAGCTAAGTTTGTTTTATTATACAAAGGGATGTGAAGTGATGAAGCGATACTTTGAGACAAAGAATCGTGTGGAGCATCAGATTGCACATGAAGAACAACTAAAGTAGTAAAAATGTTTGATATCTTCTAAAGTGCGTACACAAGTAGTGACTTATAATATTGTTATGAGTGCGAGACTCGAATTAAAATGCCGTTGCAATTACTATAGAATTGATTAGAACTATACAAACACATGAACACAGGTACAAATATAGCCGAGCACAACAAGTCCAAACGTAATGCAGAAGGTCGTAATTCCATAAAACGCGCAAAGTCCGTCACTAAAAGATACCCGATTGTAGTACACATGTCTCACTTCGTTCGTAGTTATCGCTCGACTGCCTCCTCCTCCATCAGGTCGTCGTTTTTATACTGCGCAACTGCAATTTCCCCGTATCTAAGTAGACTTAATTCACCACACCTGGCTAATGACTGCCATAAAAGAGTACAATACAACAATGAGCTGTTTTCTAAAAACAAATTTTAAACACAAAGTTAACAAAAGAAGTCCAAATGCCGAAAGGTATTAAAATGTGTTTTTACAGGTATGTAATGTAATGTATCGGCGTCTAGGTCGTAACAATATTATTCATAAAACAATTAAATTAAGATAATGTTGCTAACAATTTTATATAATTTAATCATTTTTTTTATATTACATCTTATTACTCGTCTGTTTAAAATTAAAATATTCATCAATCAACATTTCAATTCGTTGTATTTTTAAGACTCTACAAATGAAAACCACCAACTAATATGGATATAATGCATATTATATTTTCATATCCATTTATCGAAACGACTCATTGACTCTTCAGGTGAACAGAAGGCTGGTGCCTACCTCGGCCATCGGATCAGTATGGCGATCCAGCGAGGAAACGTAGCCAGCCTTCTGGGCACCTTACCCATAGAAGACGGTGATCTGGGCTCAGTATTCTACCTATAGTCTTGAGGGACTATGGGTAGAATATATTCAATAGTGAATGAATGACTAAACAGATATACAACGCAAAAGTGGATGGATGCAGAAGTCGCGGAAGGCCACGACACACCTTCCATGATCAAATTGATCGTGTACTAGCAGAATGTGATGCCAGGAGCCTTAAGAACAGACGAGCGTGCATGACAAGAGCTATGAATGTCAAAGAAGCAAGTGAGGTGTGTAAGAATATGGTGCTCTGTTGTTTGTGCCTGCCCCGCAAGGGACCTGGCGTGAAGTTATGTATGTATTCAATAGTATGTAATTTTATAATTGTTCAATGTAGTAAATTATTATATATATTATATTAAAAAATATGCATATTTCCTATTGTCACAGATACGTGTGATTATATAAGTAGGTCGCGAACATAAAGCACCTGGAGAAAGTTCGCAACTTGGTCTTCGGATTTCATTAAGCTGTATAAAGCTGTGGCTACATTGAAAAAAAAACTCTTCAGTCGTTATTTTTGGTAACTATGAATGAATGAATGAATATGCTTTATTGCGTTTTAAAGATACAATTAACAGAAACAAAATTTGACAATACAATAGGCGATCTTGTCGCTATTAGCGATTTCTTCCAGACAACCTTTGGATGGATAAAAAAATTGATAAGAACAGGGGTATGTTGCATTATTCTCACTACGGAATCAGTATCTTATAAATACATACATGATATAATATACATACATTAACGAAAATATAAATTTTATACTAATACGATATATGTAATAAAATATTTAAAAATAAACTTACATAAATAAATATAAGACAAGGAAAATATGACAATGACTGCTGCACCTTTAATTAGAGCTATTTGAGCTATAATAATCCTTGACAAGTTTATTGAAAATGGGCAGTGATTTGGCTAGCTTTATATTAACAGGCAGCGCGTTCCAAGGACAAACTGCTTGGACTGTGAAGGATTTGCCATAAGAGCGAGAGAATTATAACAAATCAGAAGGGTTTTTGCTAATAAAATCACAGTAACTGGTCACTATACTTATAATGAGAGAACCTTACAGCTTACACATATTTCATACACTGACTGTAGTCAAACATTTTTAGAACACCTTGCAACCCTCCAACAGTTTTACAGTATGAGAAACTTAGGAAATTGGCACAACCGATAAAGGATTGAAGTCATCGACAAACTATTTTAATTAAAGGGTTATATATGAAAATAATTTAATACATTCTTGTTTGGAAATTTTAGATAATATTTTATATTCATAGTGATATACAATTCTTTTAAAAATTAAACTAAACTGTAAAATAGAAAACTAAAATTAAATAAAAAAGAGAACAAAATTAAAAATAAAATATTGGTCCAAACCACTGTCACTTACCGGGAACGTTCCCAAAAGGCTGGCGGCGTTATCACGCTGAATAGCAATGCTCACCCTTTGAGCAAAATAGAGGCCAGCCTTTTGGTCGCGTGAGACGTCTATTAGGCGTTCCGCGACATCTCGATAAAGTTTTAGAGCGTTATTCTACATAAGATATTATATAAAATATTATATTTAAAGTTACATGTAATAAAACAAACCGAACACAGTATAAATCTATCGCGTCTTCCAACATGAAAATAAAATTTAATGAATACCGTCTATATACTATTGAGAGATTTTGAATTATATAATATACACAATTACCACATATTAGTGATAAATATTATTACATACAATCATCTCAAATTATAGAGAACTACTTAATATATACCAAAGAGGCGCTTATCACCGAATCAATAAAAATATAACAGTATTATTCAATTAATGAAATGGCCGATTGTATCTTTTAGAACTAAGTGGGTACATAACAAAATTAATTATTAACTTTAAAAAGAAACATGAACAACTATGCTACTAAATAACTATAACAATAACCCGATGATTTTTTTCACATATTTTAAACGCATTGTACATACTCGAACTATTTACAAATGTATTATATAGTATAGAATAGATGAACATATTTCATCCAACCTAATCCACTTTCCATCAGGTGGGCCGTATGCCCGTCTTCTGAACTTCTTCTTGTAAGGAATATATGAAGATACGTTAAAAAATAATTAGTACGTCATGTTTATAACTATAATAATATTGTCTATCCCTTTATTGCGTTCTGTCTTATTGAATATAGACTTTTTGCTTTAACTCCATTAATTCTTCAAAAGTCATTCTGTATACAACTTTAAAAAAAGAACTTGAAATATAAATGGAACAAGAAATATAAAAAAAAAACAATTTTTAGCTAGACGTGTTGCTGGGGAGTTTCTTGCCGCTTCTTTTCCTTAACAATAACACGTTGCGAAGCGGTGTACATAGACTAGGAAGTAAAATTAAATTTTAACCTATATGTATGACCTTCAAGAAGTGTTCTTCAGTAGAACTTATTTTGAATATTCTTTTGAATTTGAACTCTTGAATAATAAAACATTTTCTATCATTATGAACACGATTTGGTTTATAATTTACACGTTCAGCGGCTAAAAAACGCAACGTTTCTTTTATAGATCAGGCAGAAGCCCAAGCAGTTGTGTGGCATTAACGAAGTTCGGTCCAGACTTATCCAGGAAAGTATTGTAATGAGATAATGTTGTTATAGCGATGGATTAATTCTGTTTACGTCTGTTTGTCTTGTTTAATGGAATTTTCGTAGTGCGTAAACAATTTTAGAGTTCCGTAGGTATTTTGTTTATATATTTTTTTCGGAAAACAGTTTATAACTAAGTACATACTACTAAATATCTATAACCATTTAATTGTTTCCACATACAGATAGCTATAATGCTTACCTGTAAATACTTAACATTATATACATTAAATTAAAAAGTGGAAATTCAAGAATGTTTATTGCCCCTCCCGCATTCGGAGTTCTTTTATTTACTTCGCATTTAAATTTTGCAATTTGACAATAGCCTATTGTTATTGTTTTCCACTTTGTTGGCCGTTCGCAGGAATAATCAGCCAGGTATGAAAATTACTATTTCTCGGAAACCCCAGCGCACGCGGTCAGTTTTTTGTACTGTATAGTTAGTATAAAACACCGCCCGAACGGAAGTGTGGGTCAGTCAAGCGACGACTACTATACGAGTAAGACGTTTGTAGTACTCTCGATTAGTGATACAGTGACGGACTTTGCGCGTGATGAATTGCATTGAATCGTGCAGTGTGAACTGGTTGCATCCAGTTTTATTTTGTACTGGTTTTATACGTGTTTGTACAGTTCTAATAAACTCTATAGTAATTCCAACGGCATTTATTTTAATTCGAATCCTGGAGCTGGTAATATTATTTTGAAACCGACCAAAAGAATAAAACTTTTGTGAATTACTAATAAATAAATCGATATCATGTGTAATAGCTAAATATAGTTGATTGCCACATGATCAAAATAAGAATATTTGCCCAGCTATATATCCGAGGAATAAACAATTGTATTCGATTCCATAGTAACTAAATGTTGTATGTAACAAAAATATAAGTTTTATTAAAATCTTATCATGTATGTCTGTATGACTATATATTTTGTCACTTGGAGATTATCTAATGTATAAAATTCTCGTGTCACACTTTTCGTTGCCATACTCCTCCGAAACGGCTTGACCGATTTTGATGAAATTTTTTGTGCTTATCCGGTATCTATGAGAATCGGCCAACATTTATTTTTCATCCCCCTAAATGTTAGGGGTAGTCCACCCCTAAATTTTTTATTTTATTTTTTAGACAAAATTTTTAATTTCTATTTTTTTATGATACAACATACAAAAATACATACAACCCTACATTTTCAACCCTCTACGATCAACCCCTATTTTTACCGGGCAGGACGACGTCTGCCGGGACAGCTAGTTGACTATAGATAAATGTTTTACATCAAGTTTGTTGTATGAAGTGATGTATGCTCCTGTATAGTAATACTGTATGTAATGTAAACTGTATAGGAATTATCGGTCATACCATTGTTCATCCATATACAAAACAAGTGCTATTAAAATATAAGAAAACATTACTACGTTGTCTGCTTCTCGTCTCGATAGTTTTATTTATAAGTTAGCGTTATTTATTTTAATACCTACTCGTTGAATAATATACGAGTAACTAATAAACTTACGATACGGAGAAATAATATGATTTCCTGCGGCCTGGTCTAGAGTATGCCACCATAACAACCTTGAGTTGTGTTCCGGCATTAGTAACTAGGTTTCAGTCTCCATTAAGAGAGCAGCAGCGCATTTGTATCACCTTTGGTATTGAAAATGTCCATAGGCGACGGTAATCACTTTCCATCAAGTAGACCGTCTGCCTATCTGTTGAACTCGTGCAATAAAAAAATAAAAAACCATCAAAGGAACTAGATGGTATCACTCCTATTTCGGTACAGAACATTGTAGGAAAAATGTGAAAATCCAAAATTGGTTAACACGAATCTTATAATAATACACTGGCTGTTAATAAAAAAGCCATAAATAGTCCCCGCTTTCAAGGGTTGTTATTAAATCCAGCCAAAAGCGGTTACGGTCGTAAAATATTACTTTTTCAGTTCAAACCCTGTTCATAATCTCGTTTCTTAGAAAAATAATATCCTAGAAATTACGTCATAAACTAGTTTATTGGCGTGTTCTGCTTTTTATTAATCTAATGCTGAAAATAGCCTATCGAGGCAACGTATACCGAGTTGCGCATTTTTTGACAATAATTTTCAAGGCTACCATAATCGCCGTTTTTTCCGTGCAGGAACGGAGAAAGAATACAATTTCCTGTAGCCGGGCGGCCTGTCGTAAGAGGCGACAAAACAACCCACAGCATGTGGTAAGGCATTTTTTAAAAAATATGAAAATATGAAAATGTAAATATTTATTTCTTCAAAAAACACATGCACAATTTGTTAACAGTTGCTGGAATCTTCTTTTAAGCAAAATTTACTTGTAGCAGAAGATCCCGCTCTTCCATACCTTAAGTATTAATAAATATCGAAAATTATAATATATACATTTTGTAATTGAATTGAAAATAAAGTTACTGTACTTAATGTTCATTAAGTAGGTACAAAACATAATAAACATATCAAAATAATATTAATTATGATTCCATTGTATTTTTAGAATAATAGTTACTGCGCTTAAATATTTTCATTAAGCACAGAACATAATATTATAATAGTATTTAATCAAAAGAAAATAATAAATAATACGTGTTTGTGTGAATGTGTGTGTGTGTGTGTGTGTGTGTGTGTGTGTGTGTGTGTGTGTGTACGTATAGCTAATAATATATTCAATAAGTAATTTGTAAGAGAGATTCTACTGCGTCGTAGTCAAGCGACATTAGCCAATTTAGCAAAGACCTTTTACAAGCATGTGTGTTCATATGGTAGAGATTTAACACCTGATTAATTTTATTGTACAAGTAGCTAGATTGATAAACGTATTGCCGCCTAGCAAAGGAAGTTTTTATAGTTATTAGTTCAAATATTACGTATCGTCTTCTTTTGCATTATATGCATAGGGCATTTGCCCGACTGGATGGCTAAAGTATGTCGCCATAACAACCTTGGGTTGTGTTCTGGCATTAGTGGCCAGGTTCCAGTCTCCCTTAAGAGAACAGTAGCGCATTTGTAGCACCTTTGGTGTTGCAAATGTCCATAGACAATGGTACCTAAGCGCTTTCCATCAAGTGAGCCGTCTGCCTGTCTGCTGAACTCCTTGTGGCACTCGGGGACTGCCGCGGTAAAGCTATTGCATAGATTTTTTTATCTACTTATGCAATAATCATTATTTATTTATTTTTTATTTATGCAGTATTTTTAAGGCATCACTCATTTCCTTTCACTATTTTTTCATCACTTTCTTCATTAATAAATGCACTTTATTTATTCATATTTAAAACCTCTATAGTAGTAAGTATACACAAATGTTACGCGTACAGCTATTCACCAACAACCGCTATTACATATATATACATGTTTATTATACATGTATACTTACGGGGCGCACATGCGGTGAGTGTGGCATTATAAAGACATGACAGATACCTATACACCTATATACTTTCTCACAAACAGCTGCTTACGTATTCGTCCGATTTCGAAGCAGCTCGTCTCGATCCGTGCGAGCTTCGTACAGTCGTACCATATACATACACGTTAAGCGAACGCTCGGCCGAGCTACATGGTAGGCGAAGGGGGGTTTAGACTTTATTTTCGTTACAGAATTTCTTAATTCTGTCGCCGCGCTCAAGGCCCGCGTTAAAAGCTATGCAATAGCTTAAAATTTAAACTTTATTTGACGCTTTTGGTCGCGCGAGGTCAGTCTATACTTTTATTCTTTCGTCCGAGAATTGAACTTTATCTGCCTTCCCCCAGACGACATAGCCGTGTTGATAACGCAACCCATTAGCAATGGGATTAGATTGATAGCTGGAAAAGGAGACACTATTAGTCATAGTGAGATGGGAACCGTCAAAAGAGCGCCGTTGATCCAATTTATCAATGACATACTGAATTTTCTATAATATGATCTGCAACTATAGATTACCTACATACTTGGGGTCTTATGACATCATGTTCGCAAACTAAATTAAAGGCAGCTAATGACACAAAAATAAAATCTCTCCCGGTGATTAGAAGGATTCTAGAACCCGATCGCAGCGCCACCAACCGGTTCTAACTGTGAAACTAAACATTAGAATGTAGTGTGTAGGTGTATATATATATGTGAGTAAGTAAGTATACATATGCGTATATATTGTTACGACCTACAGGGCTCGAATTTAAATAAATGCCGTTGGAATTACTATAGAGTTTATTAGAACTGTACAAACACGTGTGAAACAGGTACAAATAAAACTGGATGCAACCAGTTCACACTGCACTATTCAATGCAATACAACACGCGCAAAGTCCGTCACTATATCACTAATCGAGAGTACTACAAAAGTCTTACTCGTATCGTAGTCGTCGCTTGACTGCTCCACCCCCCTCCGTTCAGGCATTGTTTTATACTTTTAAATAATACATCAAAGGATCGCGTTCGCCGAGTTACCACCTGGCATGCTTCAACGGCGATAAAACAAGTTCAATAACAATAGCACGTTTTTCTGGATTAAAAATTATAAACACAAAGTAAACAAAAGACATTAAAGAAGGCAATAAACGGCGTTTTACGACGGGCAGGTGTGCGCATTTCTTTGTCGGTATGTAATAATGTTTATAGGTATGTGTCTATATTATGCATATGCGTCACTATAGATACGATAGAGAACACTGTAGAATGTATGATTACAAATCTTGTATTTAATAGAACGACTTTACCTATAAATTTGAGGGTGTGTTGCATCACCCGCAAACCTATATAATACATATTAAATTATTATTACATAGAAAAATTAATTTAAAAAAGAAACTAAGTATAAAAGAACATGTCTTCTGAGATTTTTCTCTTCGTTGTAGACAATGTTGCGTCCAATATCCTCTCTTTAAACCAATCGCTAAGATATAGACCATACAAGTTTTAGTTTTTGCCGTACCCAATTCACGTCTGTTAGTAAAAAATATAGAATAGAATAGATATAGTTTATTGCACACAAGAAAATAATAATACACGTGTATTAACAATCTTATACCTAGTACAATCGGCGGTCTTATCGCTAACAGCGATTTCTTCCAGACAACCTTCTGGAGATAATTTAACATTTCTAATAATGGGTCGGTATATAGTGCGCATATTTTAAAATATATACAATCATATATACATGTCGGAATAGTATTTGTTATTATAAAGTTATCATATGACGGTAGTAGTCAAATGTAGTAATCGGAAGTCGCATAACCGGATGTCAACGTAGAAGCATTTATTATCAAGCTGACAGATATCGGAAATGGAGTAACTAATTATTATAATTGTTTTTATGATCCTGGCAACACTATAAAGTAATTGCTATTTTTAGCAATAATGTAATATTATTGTTTTGTAGGGTAGTTTTCGTAGTATTTTCGTATAAAAGGCGGTGTGGCGTGTAGTTGGGGTTCATTGCTTACTGTGCGGTGTGAATGGTCACACCAAAAGCTGAACAATAAAGGGAAACCATGCCCAAATAGTTAATATTTGGTACTTTCTTACCCAAGTCTCTACAAGGCTGTTTCTCTTGTCATGGCAGTCTTAAACCGATAGTCTACGAGTCTACAACTGTCATTCCACGTTCATCAGGACAGAGCGCAAGCTCTGTTGGACAACAGGCCCATAGTATATTGTGGTCGATAATACTGTTTGATAATCGCAGTATTCTTTGAGGGCGGGCATATTGCTGCTAGATACCTGACAAGCGTGGAGACAACTCTTGGAGTTGTCCTAATATTTCTGTGTATTATTGTGCTGTATTTAATATTGTAATTGTAATAATTCTAGTGTAATAAACTTTGATTATAACATTTCAGATTATTATTGCATTATGCTCCGAGTGTCATCCGCTCCCGGCGGGAGTGAATCCGACGTACATATATTACTAGTGAGTAAAAAATAAATAAATACACATACATATTTGTATACAAATATATGTACATAGAGTTACATAGACATACGTAAATTACAGCCTACACAAAATTGCGTACAATGTATTGATTGGCGTCATAAACAAACATGTAACAATACAGAACGTCTAGTCTTCGCTTTAAGATGACGTGTTACTATTTTTATGTTGCTCTACAATAAATAGTATTGTTGTTTACGGTTACAATATCGATTTACATATAACAATGTTTTACTACAACTATATACATGTGTATGTAACTATATGTGCTTAAGCAAGTCGGCAACGTACCAAATGCTCACTTGAACTTGCCAGAATGCTTTTAGTGATGTCCAACTACCAGCTTAAATTTATCGATTAAACAAATAACAAATTCTAATGCAAAACTTATTATTCAAAATAAGTTCCACTGGAGAAGACTTTTTGAAGGTCATACATATAGGTTAAAATTTAATTATACTTCCTAGTCTATGTAAACCGCTTCGCAACGTGTTATTGCAATAGGAGAAGAAACGGCAAGAAACTCCCCAGCAACACGTCTAGCTATATATTGTTATGTCTTTATGCTTCTATTTCTATTCATAACTCAAGTTCTGTTTTTTTAGAAAAAAAGAAAAACTTTATTTTAGAAAAATTGCGACGTAGTTACATTCTTTAAACATTTTATCATTTACACTCGAAACGTTATTTGAGAATTTGTACGCCGCATTTTCAGCGAACAAGGTTTGCACTCGGCATATTGTTTTGCCGGAGTTTAATTAAATTTTATACAGAAGTGTATTATGGAATTACTTTTTGAAGGATGAATGGAGTTGTAGCAAACAATATATATACTCAATAAGTCCAAGACACAATAAAAGGAAAGCAAAATACTTCATAGTTATATTAATGACTATGTTATGCTGCAATATATCACCAGTCTCCAACAGTAATGTGGATGGCAGAGCACGTGCGTCTAGACTGCGGTCAGTGAACACACGCTGGATAAACCCAAACAATACATCAGATTCGACAAACCACAAATTTTAGTGAGAGAGAATATTTTTATACCTACAAAATGATGCGTATTGTAACCACAAAACACCCAAATTTCTATAGAGAAGATGGTTGGCAAGTACCACCTGTTTGGGAAACTATCATCAAAAATATTAAAACCCAAACCCAGCAAAACCCACCTGCCAGACCTCAAGACAGTGTGAGCTCTTTCTGCGTGCACCGAAACACAAACAAACTTAATTGACAATTTCTTTTATTTTACTTTACGCTCATATATAAAATTATTTCAGCTAAGCATGTTTGCTGAAGAGATTCTTCCGCTGCTTCTTCTCTTCAAGCCACAACGTGTTGCGAAACGTTGGTTAACTAGATTAGGCTCACACAGAGTAAATCATAACCATAATTAAACTTGAAACTAAGTATAATTAAAATGAAAAAGTTGGCGGTATGCTAAATGAATCTATAACAATATTCATTAGCACTTAACTAATATCTTTGTCTTCGTAATCATGGCTACTAAAAGTGGCCGAAACGAAATAATAAAAATCAAATAAATTACCGCGCTTAAAACCGTTAAAACGTAGGTTGTTGGCGCGGGCGGGAGCGGGGTAAAGAAAAGGAAAGAACTTACAAAATAAGATCGCCGCACCAGACGCGCTATTTACGATGCGCGCTTCGCAGCGATAGGCACTTCTTCCTCGTGATCCTTTTTTCTCGTCTTGCAGTTGCATCGACTAATGGGCCAGCTAGAACGATACAGGGTGTATCTTCCAGTATGCGAATGCCTAGAGTTGATGTAAGCGGGTGAAAAGAGGGCCCTTAGCTAGCTAGGTAAGCAAGGGACCATCGACCCCCGTCTAACGAAGTGGGGTGTATTCTCCCAGGGCACACTCCAGGCACTTTGTTGCGCTGGATCGGCTGGGTGTAACTATGTTCTAAATCTCAGCCTTTCCTTCACAAAATAAAGCGCAGGGTCGATAGGGAGGAGGGGTTTTTAGTGGGTATTGGGGTCGCTTGCCCGTGCAGCTTCCTCTGAGTCTTTCCACACTAGCTGAGTCGATCGCGGGCGGATCACTGTCAAGACCATACTATTGCTGCAGTGATACCTCCCCCGACCGATGTGTGTCGTCCTCGCCTCAAAAAAAAAGCGGGTGAGAAGAGTTCGATACAACAGAAAAAACGCTGCGAGATTCGTGCGGAAGCAGCGGTGCGTTCAGCAGTTGGACGTAAGCTATGTCACGTTACATAGTGAGTGACAGATGAGGCGAAAGAAAAAAGAAACAAAGAGGCGGCGACCCAATAGGTCTAGTTATATATACAGTTTTATTGTGCTAAAACTTCATTGATAACTGCTATTTATAGCATGCCTCAGCATAAATTGCTGTTTTAAGAACTTTCAGCTGGGTTCCAAAGTTCATTCCAAATACGCTCTGAAAGGGCTCAACAAATTTCAATGACAATAAATCATCGATTTTATCTTAATTTTGTCTGAGGGCGTAGTCTCAAGTGTTTTTCGTCTTTCGTTTTTAGAACTCGTTTTAATTGTTTTTTTAAGTGTAATTTGCATTTTTTTCAAATATTTTTATGTTTTACTTTCTTTTACCCACGACTTCGTCCGAGTGGAATTGATAAAACAAAAGTTTGGTCTTAGCGTCATGATAGCTTATAAGCCTTCCTCGATAAGTGGGCTATCTACCACTGAAAGAATTTTTCAAATCAGACCAGTAAGTCCTGAGATTAGCGCGTGCAAGCAAACAAAGCAACAAACTCTTCAGCTTTATATATTAGTTTAAGATAAACTTTATTATTGTTGTTTTAAAGAAATCTTTGTGCTTTCTTTCTTCTATCTATTTCATTGTCTCTTCCGGGCTGATTGGACGAAAACGAACGATGAAAGATGTTTGAGAGTAAGACCTTATTTGCTAAATTAATAAGAAGCTTATAACTACTTTAAGCATACAGCGTTGCGCCGTTCGTATCGTCGACGATCCCATACTAACAGGCTGTTTAGAATCACTTAGCCTTCGAAGAGACTTTGCGTCCCTCTGCGTATTCTATCGCCTATACAACGGAGAGTGTTGCGAGGAACTGTTTGATCTGGCGCCAACGCCTCACTTTTACAACCGCACCACTCGCCAGCGACGGGATGTTCACCCTCATTTCCTTGAGCTCCCACGCTCAACTACGCAACGGTTCTCCAGAACATTTATTCCGCGTACAAAAATGATTTGGAGAGAACTTCCCAACGCGGTTGTCCCTTTGCGCTACGACATGGGATTCTTTAAGAAGGGCGTAATAAAATTTCTTAGAGGTCGGCAACGCGTTGGTGACACCCCTGGTGTTGCAAACGTCTATAGGCGACGGTAACCACTTTTTATCTGGTGGGCCGTCTGCCTGTTTGCCTGCTTAAGGCAATAAAAAAAGTATCGATAGTATAACTGTCGACACTTTACATCACATGAGCACCGAGGCGCATAATCAGGTGAGTGTCCCGGGCCGGAATAATGAACGCAGCTGAATCGCCCCCCTTGTGCCCAGCTGTGTGGCCCAAAGTTGCCACTACTACGAGATGCCTGGACATAGCTTCCTTACGTGAATGTCGATATATCGTATTCCGATATTTTCATTCTCAAAGTAACATTGTCAGGTGGTGAATTCCGTCAGTAGGGGAACTTGATACACCTCATTATTTCCGAGTTTGAATAGTTATGATGACAAATTTTCAGTGAGTGAAGCTAGGACACCATTAAATTCTGTCTTCGAAAGAAAGAAAGAAGGAAGAAAAGAAAATAAAAATACTTAGTGTCAGCCGAAGACCTGGACATACTAGCCTCGGAGATAGCATCCGCCGAATTCTTATCAGCATCAGTGTACCGGCCATCCTAGAGCCAAATAACTTGATTCCCGACGACAGCAAGAGACCGGACAGAATGTCACTTATTCCTTGGAAGATGAAACGACCGAGCATAAGGGATGCTATATGCATCGATACTTTGACTGCGTCACACCTTCCAATGACTTAGTCAAATGTCGGCTTCACCTTCGTCTTGAAACCCTCAAATGACGCAAACATGGACCAATAGAAACAGGTAACATATTGGTGCAGTTAGGAGTTGAGACACTAGGTCTGTAGGGCCTATATGCAAAGAATTTCTTTGAGGCCACATAACCAGAAGGGTGGTTTGTACTTCGCATAGCGAATTAATCCTGCAATGCTCTCAGCCTTCAGGGCCGCTTCGTTCTATCATTGTTGTGGTACATACTCTGTAATTTTCTTGTCTATAAAAAAATGGATTTAAAGCAGAAAATTTTTCAAAAAATGTTCTCGTAAGAAACAGTAAGGTATATACACCAATCATATCCTTATCAAGGTTATTAACTGCAAAAGGAGATAAATTACGGCGTGCCCACAATACACGAGTTAATATGTTTGAAAAAGCTTTCAAAGTCTAAAATATTTGTTTAAAAGTCAACAAACAGTTGGTAGGGGCTTAGTTATGTCTAGTGTGGGAACCCTTCAGAGCACTCCTGACAAGAGACAGGACCGTAGATCGATTTTAACAGGAAAGTCTTGTGTACAAATTCCAAAAGATTATACTTTCTCCGAAATAGCTAGGGAATTCTAATAATTCATATCTACAATATTTTTAGACGGCTTTGTGTCCGAGCTCGTAGACTGCTCTCCGGGCACATTCCACTATAAATTGTATCATGTTGTGAGAAGGAGCTATCTAAATTGTCTGCAATGCAATATAGTTGAAGATGTACAGCATTTGTTAGTGGAATATGTCTGGACGGCGGACGGCAGGAAGGGGCTGGTGGATGTTCTGACGGTTAATTTGATGGACATGGGTGTTTCGAGAGCATTTTGTCGCAGCCACTTTCTGTTGCAGCTTGAAGTGTGTATTTATACGAGTATGTGAGTGTGGGCATGGTTCTTAGAAATTGTTTCGTTTGTAAGTAGGGAGGTACAAACGCGTTCTTCTGAATGCATTGCATTGGAGGGAGATTATGTAGAAAAATAAAATATTTTTGTTTAAATATTTACATTGCATGCAATAGTACGTATATATCAGTTAATTAGGACAGCTCTTTGACTCTTTTTTTAAAGACGTTTCTTCTTTTCAGTAATTCCCTTAATACGGAGGCCTTACAATAACAGCCCATAAGCATTCAACTGCTGGACTAGAGCCTCCCATATATAGGCGAACAGACAGCATACCTGCCACATTTGTCCAAGGTGGCTTAATGGATTTAGCACATCGGACATTTCAACGCGCAGGTTTTAATATGCATATTAGGTCTGAAAACAGTAATGTGTTAAAGCCATGATTCGAACTCGCACATTTCGAGTTAGGACGCGAGTGCGCAAAGCACTAAGCTACCACGCCTTTTTAAAAGAGCAAGATTATATACCACTCCAGAATAAGGTTCTTACTCATCAAAATGGATCCAATATTTCCAACATTTTATATGAAACGTTACCGATATTTCCCGCATCTTCCGCTAAATCTTTCGAGCGAGCAACAAATAATGCGATTTTTCCTACTTTAATGCCGGTATTCCAGAGATAAGCCACTTTGAATTTCGTGCTTCGATTGCAATCGAGAACTGGAAGTTTTAACCCAAAGCCACAGTTTGCTCCAATCAATACTGGTGTATTGCACCAAACATAAAATAATGAATGTCCAATTGGTTATTTGACATATTTTACAATAAATTCTTAAACTATTTTACACTAGCATGTACGAAATATTGTTAATATTCTCATGGATCCCACGCGTTTGTTAGTGATGATTAGTTTTGTTCCATTGTAAAAAATTATTAATTTTTAGGCAGGTACTTATCGTTATATATTTTTTACAAATTATTTTATCATTATGTTTTCTGGGTTTTTTTAATTCCTTTCGCTTTCTATACGTTTGTAAAATATGTTTCTTATGATTATGTGTCTTGTTACTTTCTATGTCTCGCATTTTTTGAAATAAATATTTTCTTTTGTTCCTTTTCTTTCTGATGCATAAAATCATCGCAGCGCCATCTTTCTTTCTATGCCGTGAAAACGACAATTTATCGAGTTTAAAACTATACTATGTGTTTACGATTTTCATATAAATTCATTCAGTAGTTTTCAAGTGAACAGATACAGATTGATAAGCAAAGTAAATAAGCATTCTTAGGTCGCGTACAACGTCAATCCGTACGCAATCTACGGTATCTATGGCTCAAAATTATTACTTTGACGTCACGAAGAAAAACATGCGTACAGGTTCTCTAGATCGAGTAATTTTCCCTAACAATTTTGATTTGGAACCAAAAAATCCTGGGGTGGATCTGTAAAATTTTCTTTCATTAAAAATGGATATAGCAGTAAAATGTTTAATGGTGACTGTTTGGGTGCTATGTTATTTATAGTATAATAAATTCATCAAATTGAGCATTTCTAAAATTCAACCTGGAACGAACTCAACGGTCTCATAGCAAAGGATGCTGAAGACAGCTCGAAGTGGAGAATAAAATGAAGGAAGACAGACCCCGGGCTCTGAAGTACATGCTGAACTCGCAACTGATATTTAACACTAAGATACAAATACCGATCAGATGTGAACCAGTTTTTATGATTGTTCATGAAGCAACAGATTCACTCCACTTACGACCAGACGAATTATTCACTCACTAAGCAGAAAATCACTCGCGATTCAGATCAAAAGAAATACAGGAAAGAACGTCTCATATAGAAATGTAAAAACATATGCGCTCCAGTGGAATGAATTTTATGTACTAGAGATCATGCGAACCTTAAACTGTCTAAGTGTGTAATTTCTGTGAAATAAACCGCGCTAGTTTAGTTCTCCGGTTCGATTCCAGATTGGGAAGCATACAGCATTTAAGCAGTTTTCTAACGTAATAGTTGGATATATAGATAGACGATACTTCATTTTTATTGTATGTCCAAAACATAAGTAAACAGAAATAGACAATTACAAGAGATAGTACAACGGGTAGCCTTATCGCTAAAACGCGATTTCTTCGAGGTAACTCTTGACCGGGATTAATAGATTTTTAGTACTGACGCACCACACAATACATACACATAAAAAATAATAAATATATATTTATATAATATTTATATGCAATTAATTACGATGAAGAAAAATATTGTTTACACAACGAAGTAAGACAGAAAAAGTTACATTTTGTATTTGCCTGTGGCACTACGATCAGCCCTTCCCTTCTCCGCTGATGTGTCAAGTCACAGTACAATCCCGCTGTGGTTACGGCCGGCCTTCGAGTAAAACATCATGAACCGTTTTATTGTTGAAATTTCATTACAAGTGCTAAGAAGCCAGTTTGTTTTGAAGTAAAGTGTGCATGTTCCTTGGGAGAAATGTTTATTTTGCAAATATATAAGGTCTGCCCGTTGATTCAGAGTTAGTTAAGTTTTAACCACAATGGAGGCATAATTTGTAAAAATAAAAAAGTGTCAATTTTTTTTGTACATTGATGCAATATGCGCAGTATGCCTAGACGGATGGAGTACAGGGAGGAAACACACGATACTAAACTTTTTTGTGTAGAATTGCATAAGGTTTAAATGTTAATTCTTTGTTACTTTGATAATATGCAAATAATCAAATTTCTAAAATAAATTAATTATTCTTATCATTTATTGAAATCAGTAGAGCTTTCTTAATTTTCACGTATTATGCTCCGAGAGTAGAAATCCGTCGGTTTCAAGTGCAACAAGCTTTTTAGATGTCCAGAATTTACTAGATACCCGCGGTTCACCGCGCGCCATATTTATTAGCGGCCATATCCGCTTCCCGTACAACGGTTGATTTAAACGCACTTCCGTTTCCGACGTATCACATGACCAAGGGCCTGTTGCCAATTATATTGTTATGTAGTATGTTAAGGAAAATTAAGAACAAGAAGTCTCCCTACACGCTAAACGTCTAAAATGGAAGTGGGCGGGGCATGTAGCACGAATCTTAGGCTGGACCAGTGGGCAAGTTGGAAGAGGCCCAGTGAGGGGGACCCACGCCTGCCAGGGCACGTGGGGTCACCCAGGGGTTTTAGTGGGTATCCCTAACTGGGGAGTGGCAATAGTGTGGCACCAGTTCTGGCTGGGCATGTTAGTGACACCTCCGATCTGGCGACTCCCACACTCGGGTCGCCAAGTCGTCAGCATTGCTGACGCCACACTCTTTATAAACACTACGGTGGTTCCTCCTCCGCTAAGTTTAGTAAATTATTGTTCTTTTTTATTGCAGGAGTTCAGCAGACAGGCAGACGGCCACTAGTTGAAAGCGGTTACCGTCGCCTATGGACATTGCAACACCAAAGGTGCTACAAATGCACTGCTGCTCTCTTAAGGAGACTGAACCTGGTCACTAATGCCGAAACACAACTCAAGGTTGTTATTGCGACGTACTTTAGACCAGGGTGGTAGCCATCCAGGCGGGCAAATGCCTACCACCTGGCTGTGGGTTGTTTGTCGCCTCTTACGACAGGCCGCCGGATGCAGGAAATTGTATTCTTTTTCCGTTCCTGCACGGATAAAATGTTCTCATTATACTTATACCAATTTGAATTGAGTTAAAAATACAATTCTTACTATGTTTGAACTAATAATTATTTATAGATTATGTACCAAGACAAAGACTGCGCGAAGTGGAGTAGAAAAAGTAGGAAAGCGGACCCTGGGCGTCGAAGTGAACGTTCCGAACG
Source organism: Dendrolimus punctatus (assembly GCA_012273795.1). NCBI lineage: Eukaryota > Metazoa > Arthropoda > Insecta > Lepidoptera > Lasiocampidae > Dendrolimus > Dendrolimus punctatus. Next base: position 7,387,990 of record CM022551.1, on the reverse strand, counting down.
CAACCGATTTAACAAAGCGATAATGATCATGAACCCATCCTAAGATTCTGTTACAATTCTTGTGCTAGTTTTATATTTGGTTATTGTCAGACAGGATTCTCAGGATTTATATGTATCACTTTTCTTGGTTCATTCCAATAAAAAAACATTGAAACGTCTAATATCAGCTGCGGTACAAAATTAATCCGCTGTAGTAAATCTAAGCCTAGCGTTACACGAGCGCAACATAACAGAAAATGCGGCGACGAAAGGAGCGTCGCTAATCTGAACTTTTTCTTTTAGCTAGACTGCAGCATACAGACAGTCGGCCCACCTGATGGCTTCCCATCATCGGTTATCGTCGCCTATAGTCGTTAGCAACACCAGAGATGTCATTAACTAAAATTTTGTAACACCCTTTAAAAAAAAAAATATTACGCGTACAGCTATTCCCCAGCAACTGCTATTCACTGTTGCACATAGGTACACCTATGTATACATATATACCTACATGTATACTTACGGGGCGCACATGCGGTGAGTGTAGAATTATAAAGATATAATAAATACCTATACACCTATATACTTTTTCACAAACAGCTGCTTACGTATTCGTCCGATTTCGGAGCAGCTCGTCTCGATCCGTGCGAGCTTCGTACAGTCGTACCATATACATACACGTTAAGCGAACGCTCGGCCGAGCTACATGGTAGGGGGAGTGGGGGGTTAGTTAGGTTGGTTAGGTTTTATTATCGTTACGGAATTTCTTGATTCGGTCGCCGCGCTTAAATCCCGCGATTATAGCTACGCAATAGCTTAAAAATTATATTGACATACAATACGATCTATATGGTCTAGGAAGTGGGGATGAACACCCAGTCGATAGCGCGCAGAACTGGGCAGAATTTCCGCTGATTTGTCATAGATAAAATACATTGCGAGCATATTTGGACGAAATTTCCGCTCTATACGTTGTGTAGGTATGTCACTTTACGAACTGCAGTAATAAACACCTAATGCTCGTTGTTCTTTCAAACAGTAAACAATTGGCGTCCCTTTCATTCGTCCGCCATAATTCTTTTAACATAAGAATCAACACAACACCCCAATGATTTACGGTTATGGGGCCGTTTGAGAAACAACTGCCGGCCTCCGACAAAATAATGACGCAATAAGAGTTTAAAAGAAAACAATATACTTTTAGAAGTTTTCCTATATAGAAGAGACTTTGTACCCAGGCGAGTAGATGGACAGACAGACATACATGTCATCTACTACAGACGAGCTAGCAAGACAAGCAAAATTACTATACTTCTATATCTCAAGTAATATTATAAAGAGGAAAGATTTTTGTATGTTTGTAACGAATAAAATCAAAAACTACTGGGCCGATTTCAAAAATTCTCTCATCATTAGGATGTCGCACTATCCTTGAGTAACATAGAGTATATTAATTATTAGAAAAAAGTAGTGATCCGTACTAAAACTTTCAATTTTATTCTTTCACGCTTCTTTTTCACTAAAGCTTTGGTGTCATTCTTGCAGCGGCGATAAATTTCTTTCTTCATTTCTTTCATGCTGTCATTCTGGTGCAAAGATGCAACATAATCTAGCCAGGCTTTTCTCTTTCTCTCTACGCTAGATTTAACATCCGCGTCCCACCATTCGTCACCTTTCGTTGTTATATGCCTCTTTGCGCATCCACATACTTCTTTTGCGCTTTCCACTATACTTTTTTTCATACTATCCCAGTCATTATCCACATCTAAGTCGGAAAAGGCCGCTTTTGCAAGCCTTTCTTCGACTAGGCGCGCATACATACTCCTTACAATAACATCTCCCAATTTTTCACACTTTATTCTTTCAAGCTCCCCGAAATTGGTACGCTCTCGCCAGTGCCTCCACTTCTTGAAAAGGCCCACAAACCGGCTTATCACCAGTTAGTGGTCCGTTTCAAGGGTGGGGCCTCTGTAGGCTCTTGTATCCATTATTGTATTTCGGAGGCGACTATCTATTAAAATGTGACTAAATGTCCACCCATGCCAAGCCAGGACAGGCCGCTAGTAGATTATGAAACTCCATTATAACGGTTTTCAACGCCGTATTTTATTCACAAAACAATTATAAATTAAATAAAATTACATATCATCGAATACAATAAAAGAAAACTTATTTGTATTGTATTCTACCCATAGTCCCTCAAGACTATAAGTAGAATACTGAGCCCATATCGCCGTCTTCTATGGGTAAGCCCTCTGGGCGGCTGGCAAGTTTTTCGCTGGATCGCCATACTGTTCCGTTGCCCGAAGTAAGCACCAGCCTTCTGATCACCTAAAGAGTCGATGAGTCGTTTTGATGAATTTTGGTAGAGGCTCATGGCTTCAGGACCCCACGGTCCAAGCATCTCGGCAGCAAACGGCACAAACATATTAACTATCACTGAGTGTTGCATATTTGCGCCGTTTGCGGTATTTTATTTGACTTTTTATTTCAACATTTCGGCCATTCTTCAGTTTAGTTCAAATGGTATAATTAGTGCCTGGTAGTGATCTCTGTGGAGCCTTTCACTCCGGCTCGACATAGACTTGGCCAGTTTTGTAAGACTTTTGTATTGAGGCCTGAAATGCAATGAAAAGTAAAAAAGCCCACATTCAGTTGATAAGTGGGCCCCTTTTGCAAGCTAAATGGATCCTCGCAATGCTGAGGAAGGCTTTTATCCGATTGCAAACGAGACGACGGGTGTAATCACAGCCGCTTTGAAAAATGGGGTTTAACTTTTAATTTCTTAGCGTACCGTAGCCATTTTTGCTTAAATCGATTTTTTTTAGTTTCGTGTATTTTTATCAAGACTATTTTTTATTGCAGGAGTTCATCAGACAGGAGGACGGCCCACTTGATGGAAAGCGGTTACAACCACCTATGGACATTTGCAACACCAAAGGTGCTACAAATGCGCTGTTGCTCGCTTAAGGGACACTGAAACCATGTCACTAATGCCGAAACACAACTCAAGGTTTTTATGGCGGCATACTCTAGACCAGGGGTTCCCACCCCTGATCTAGAGGCCATCCAGTCGGGCAAATGCCCTACCACCTGGCTGTGGGTTGTTGTGTCGCCTCTTACGATAGGCCGCATGATATTTTATTCTTTCTCCGTGCCTGCACGAATAAAACTACTAGCATGTAAAATTGCAATCGTATACGTTTAACCAATCACTTGTTATTTACTTTCCTCCAATTCGAAATGAAAAGCAGAGTGTTCACAATCTCATGCCTAAATAGGTCACTGTTACCTCTCGTGTAACAATCTGCTATTTAACACTTAGGGATATTTATTTCTATACTCTTTTACAGTGCAAGCTGTCAAACTCTGAAATGCGTTGCTCTTACTGTAAGAGAGGCCAAAACGTTACCTACATTTCGGAACTCCCTTAGCAAGTACCTACTACCTGTCTTGAAATAAATATGCCTAATATATTGAATATTTACTTATTTATATTATGTTATATATGTTAATATAAAATGCTTGTCACATATTAGTTACGCGCTGGTTTTTTGATGGTCTCGTCGCGTTGGCAAAAATAGCAGAATGGATCAAGCAATAAATATAAGTAACCCTCTATTGACAGAGGACAGGATACCAGAGAGGACTCACCGATTATTTAACTTGATCACGATGCCGGAAGCCAGAAGACACATCACTTTTATAGTTAGATAGACTAGATTTTATAGTCTATTAATTATTTGCACAGCAGTTCTTTTGTAAGGGTAGCAATAGGGTGGCGCACGCGCACGGTAGTTCCGCCGTAACGATCGATGACGACTGGGCCGTCCGCTAGGTGGCGCGGCATTTCTAATCGGCGAATTATGGGATAAGGAAAGGGTTATTAGGCGCTGTAAAGGTGTGAAGGAAAGGCACATAGAAGGCACTAATATCATTACGCGATCCAATTCTTTAATATGGCCAATACACATATAATATTAACAAATATATTTATTTAGATTATTTTGTAAATACATATTAATATTATATTTATATATGTTTTAAATTTATAAATTAGTATATGTTTATTTAAATTATTATTTATATATTATTTAGCGATAAGACCTCCTGTTGTTTTGCGAAGAAGTAAAGTATTGTAATTATGCATTTTGTTTTGTTTAATTTGGTGAGCAATAGAGTGTTATCTATATATCTATATTTGCGTCGCTTAAGTGAATTCAGCTGTTTTCGCTGAAGCGGCTTTTCTCCGTTCCTGCATGGATTACGATATAAAATATTATTCTCTTTTAATATATCATTCCTTACAAGGAACTAGACTAAGTAATAAGAGAAAACACAGTGGATGTGTAAACAGGGGGTATGTACCAGGATCGCAGAGCGCGGAAGGAGGCTTCGCATACGACGTCGGAATGCAATATGTTCCGCCCAGCGCTTCTTAAGGGCAGCTCACATTTGTCCCAGACTTTTGTTTTTTCTAAATCATATAAGGCACTAAAAATAGGCTCTGCCATCTAGTGTCGTAATTCCGAATATTTTAGCTTATCATTATTCGATATTGAAAGTGTAGAAGACGCTGGATCTTACGTGAGTGGTGAATTAGGATTTTACGAAATAAGAACAGTATTTTTAGTAAAATAGAGGTGCGCGTGCAGTGCGTCTTTTGCGGGTGCTACCGGCCTAATATCTGGCCTATAATAATTTATTTATTTTTAATAATATATCTATATGTTTCAGGTCCTGATTGGAACACATCGTCTACAGATAGTTTATCTTAATTAATGATTATCTAAGTAAAAAAGTTGTTTTGGTGGCATACCCTAGACGGGCAAATACCCTACCACCTAGCTATGAGTTGTTTTGTCGCCTCTTACAATAGGATAGCCGGCCACAGGAAATTATATTGTATTGTATTATTGTAGTCTATCTATAATCCCTTAAGAATATAAGAAGAATTCTGAGCCTACGTCATCGAAGTCAATGGGTAAGGATCCCAGAAAGCTGGCTATATATTCTCGCTGGATCATCTTACTGATCCATTTACCGAAGTAGGAACCAGTCCTCTCATTACCTAAAGAGTCAATGAGTCGTTTTGCAAGATCTTTGTAGAAGCTCATGGCTTCAGGATTTCACGATACAAACGTTTCAACAACAAACAACACAAATATATATAACTTTCGCTGAGGGTTGTATGTTTTTGCACCTTTGAGATGGCTCAGCCAAATATCAACTCCAGTCGATTGAGCGGAGGGCCAGTAGGCTGGTGGGCAATGACCAGCTTTTCGATGACAAAACGCAGTCTCGAACATCGACGTAGGGTTGCCAGCTTATCGGTTTTATCGGATTCACTTTGGAGAGTGTGCAGCTGAGCTCTTCGATCTGATCCCGCCATCTCCCTTCCATCATCGGACCACCAGACGCACCGGCATGCGGCATCGATATATGGTGGTTATTCCATCTATAAGAACGAAGCGCTTCGAATCCAGCTTCATCATACGCACCACAAAAGAATGGAAATCATTGCCGGAGTCTGTCTTTCCCGATACTTATAACCTGGGTGTCTTCAAGTCCCGTGTGAATAGGTACCTTCTAGGTAAGCGGGCTACATCATAGACCACATCTTTGCTCCACATAGGGCAAGATTGTGGTCAAGCGCGAACCTATACTACAATAAAAAAAAATTCGCTGCTTTAGTGATTCTACTGTTATCACCGCCAAACCAGCTAATCTAGACTTCTCTGGTAAATGGGGTGTGGCCAAAGTGTCCACGCAAATCGCAGCCCGTATGAGCTACCAGAGTACCAGAAGCTTAGCACGTCGCCATGGAATTAGTCGTACTGTCAGGACGCCTACCATCGTCACGTACAATACCGTTCGGCTCTAAAACCCGGCACCTTACCAGTAGCAAGCGCAATCCGTAAGACGTCAGTCAAGGCGGCCTAGCGTGACCACTTGCCGGTACTACGACGGCAAGAAATACCGTGGTCTTTCTACGTAACGTAACGACGTAATTTCTTCTTCCTAAAATTGTCATATTATATTACGTACCGGTGTACATACAATATGCTTAGAGGGCCTAATTTTTAACATGTATGGATGACTTTCGAGATTTTTATCAATGCAAGTCAATTTGAATACAACCTTTCAATTTCAGTTCAAATATAGCATCGATAGAATATGTGACCTCCTTTACAGAGACCACTTTGTTCTAAAATTGTGCTCTGTTATTTGATTCAGAGAGAATTTGGTTAATAAAGCGCTGGACCGACTTCAGTGGATATTTCAGCGAGTGCATTTGCTGACTTGTTAGCCTGAAGTGCTTAGCTTAGTGGAAAAATTCTCATCTCATTTCTTTATAACATCTAGTAATATTCAGCGACGACGTTTGTATTGCTACAATTTGGGCCACCTGCATATATGTAAACAAACCACATTTATTACCCACCGGCGTTTAAATTAATAACATTGAAACTCTTTTATGACCGTCTTCTTTTGTTTACTTTTGCGTTTAATATTGGCACACCTGGAAAAACAGCCCATTGTGTATTGTAATCTTGATGGCAGTCATTAGCCAGGTGTGATTTTGGAAATTTCGTCCACGCATTCAAGCAGACATATTGTATTTGTACAGTATAAAGCATACCCCAACGGAGTAGTGAGGCAGGTTAACGATAGCCACAAGCTAAGCAAGACGTTACTGACGGACTTTGCGCATGTGATTGAATCATGTATTACGTTGGGACTGGTTGTGTTCAGTTATATTATACGTGTTGGTATGGTTCTAATAAATTCTATAGTAATTCTAACGGCATTTTAATTCGAGTGCTGCAACTCGTATGGTTTAGACATAGGCATTTTTGGTTCACTGGAACAGAAAAGTCTCAGGTTCGAAATGATCAGGACTTTTTTTCAACGAATCAGAGAGCACATAGGATACTATTATCCCGAAGATTAGGATAGCTTTTCGGGATAAAGATTGGATGTTAAACGATTTGTCATAAGTTTTGATTACGGGGATGAACACAGGATAATTTTATCCCAGAGACCTTCATAGAGAGCTTTACATTCTTTATTCTATTATGTTCTTATTTATAAATTCGCTACGCAGAAATATTTTTTACATTAGTATTTCTTTTCCAATATTACTTGTCATATTTTGTTTGTTCTATTTTACCTATCCGTGAGTTACTGTAACAGCCCTAGCGGAAAACCCGCGCTGTTTTTTTTTTTTTTTTATTTGAGGCGGGGGAAAATGACTAACCGATTTACGCACTCTCTGGGCCGTCACTAGGAAACGGCACGAATCCACGAGGGGCGGTAACGCTAGCAATTGTATGCTTTATTATGCGTTCCGTCCGCTATGGACTACACAGAGGAGTGTGGAGACTCCGAGTGATGCCGCACGGGCGAGCAACCTCAATACCCACTAAAAACCCCCTCCTCCCTGACGACCCTGCGCTTTTGTGTGTTGGAAAGACTGAGATATAGAACATAGTTACGCAACAGTCGATCCAGCGCAATAAAGTGCTTGAAGTGTGCCCTGGGAGAACACACTCCACTACGGAACGGGGGTAGTTGAAGACCCGCGCTGTTTGACTCAACCAGAGTCATGCTGAGTTAGAACCAATTTAGAACTTCATTTCGTAGTTCTATTTTCTTATCTATGTTTTACTTGTAGATACTAGTTTATTTCTTCTTTGTTTCTCTCAGACCTTATCGAATTTAAGCATTCGAAATGTAATAGGGAAGACGCCGAGGAGAAAGCTCGTCCAGTTCATCAATGTCTTGAAACTCGAAATTCTTTCATCTACCACTTTAGCCCTTCTGGAAGTTGCGCAGAAATATCTAGGCGTCCATAGGCGACAGTTACCACTTTCCATCAGGTATGTCATGTACCTGTTTGCCTGTTCCAAACAATGAAACTAAAAATAAATGTGTGTTTTTCTAAAGTTAGAATGCCGTTCCGCACATTAGAAAAAGAAACACACAATTATTTTAAATTCTAGTATGTAAATACATTAAATTAATTCTACCCGCAAATAAATTTAAAAAAATACGTTACTAAGAATCATTTCTCATCGCTATCTCATTTTGATTTACGTCACTTACTGTGAACTTACCAGATATATTAAAGACGTATACATAATAGTACCTCATCAGAGAGCTCATTATGCTATCGCGGCCCGTTTAGTCAAGCTAAGGTTGACTAAACACCGATTAATGGGGTCTCAACCCGTTACGAAGCTTTAATGAGATGCTCAAAACCGATTTCAAATGCCAACAGTGGTTAAACTAGCTCCGTTTGTTATCAAACAGTTAACCATTGATTGCAAATTATGAATGAATTAATATTGTTGAGTTAATTAAAACTATACAATTACAAACACGTTAAAACACAGGTACAAATATAACCGAACACAAGTCCAAACGTAATTCAGCAGGTCGTAATTAAATAAACGCGTCCGTCCAAAGTCCGTCACAAGAGTTCCCGATTGTAGTACACAAGTATCGCCTTGATCGTGAATATCGCTCGACTGCCTCCTCCCTCAAGCGGGGCATTGCTTTATATGCACCCGAACAATTTCAGACCACTCCTGGAAAAATTCTCCACCACCTGAACCTGTCCACCTGATGGAAAGCGGTTACCATCGCCTATGTTCATTTGCAACACGAAAAGTGATACAAATGCGTTGCCGCTCTCTAAGAGCAGACGGAACCTGGCCACTAATGCCGGAACACAACTCAAGGTTGTTATGGCGGCATACTCTAGACCAGGGGTGGTAGCAGTCCAGTCGAGCAAATGTCCTACCACCTGGCTGTGGGTTATTTTGTCACCCTTTATGACAGGCTGCCCAGCCGCAGGGTTAAGTATTATTTTTCCGTTCCTGCACGAAGGTATAGGGAGGCAAATGTAGTTCATCTCCACCTTCCAACATGATGAGACCCTCTAGAGATGCTTCTAGGAGTCAATCACTGTTCCAATATATGTTCTATTTCAATTCTGTATTTAATTCTAATCATCAGTTTTGACCAAAAGTGCTAATTCTAAATTTGGCTTGGCTGGGCACACTATCATAAGTGAGGCGGTACTTCACTCCAAAACAGTTGCTGATGCTGTATAAAGCACAAATGTATGACAAAAGCATGTATGGAGTACTCTTGTCATCTTTGAGATGGTTCAGCTAAATACCAACGTGAGGCACTAGAATCGATTGAGCGGAGAGCCAGGAAGTTGATAGGCAACTACCAGCTATTTTTTGACAAATCACAAAGTCTTAAACAAGGACACGGGGTTGCCAGCTTGTCGGTTTTCTATCGGATACATTTTGGAGAGTGTGCATTAGAACTTTTTAATCTTATCCCGTTGTCTCCCTTCCTTCAATTTAGACGCACTGACATGCGGCACCGCTATATGGTGGACATTCCACGTATACGAACAAAGCGCTTTGAGTCCACCTTCATTATGCGCACCGCAAAGGAGTGGAACACACTACCGGAGTCTGTTTTTCCCGAAACCTACTGTACTCGATTATTAGTTAAATTAGTACTCCTATTGCCAGGTGGTAGGACATTTGCCCGACTGGATGGCTACCACCCCTGGTCTAAAGTATGTCGCCATAACAACCTTGAGCTGTGTTCCGGCATTAGTAGACCAGATTCCAGTCTCCTTTAAGAGGGCAGCAGCGCATTTGTAGCATCTTTGGTGTTGCAAATGTCCATAACGATGGTAACCGCTCTCCATCGAGTGGGCCGTCTGCCTGTCTGCTGACCTCCAGCAATAAAAAAAAACTCGATCTTAGACCATATTTCCGCTCAAAACTGTAGATAAATAAGGATCGGCAGTGGTTTGTTATCTGTTATTAAAATGAGCACAATAAAGGATATTATTATACTATAATGTATTAGTAATACACGACTGAAAAAAATAGCGACATAAGAGGACAGAAGAATGTATCAAAAACATGGTGTCAAAACAATTCAAATGTAACATGACTTCTGAGGTGCCAGTGCCAAGTTACACGACCTCATTTTAACAAAAACAAGCGAGATAATGGTCAGACGCGAACCTATATGTGATAAAAAAAGAATTAAATTTTTATCAGATTTTTTTAAAACACTCTCCGGAGTATCCGAAATAACAGAACGTAATTTCAAAGGAACTAATAGTAACAAATCAATCTATCATACATACATTATCACAAACCCAATAATTTTACATTATTTTGTGTACATTAGTATGAAATTATTAATCGTTAAACCAACACAAACGGCTACTAAAGTACGGATTTCCATCGAAATTCATTTGCAGATATATTTGCCACAAATCATTATTTGCTATCCATTAATATTATGCGGAATTTACGGCTCGATATTCTCATGGTTTCTTGTCAAGAGCAATTGTTCATCTGTATATCTATAATATAATAAATATAGCTGACAAGTAGTCAAATGAAATCAAATAATTTATTGCATAAAAATAATAGGTCTTGTTATTTTATACAGATCACATGTTATTACCCTTATTAGTTTGTTATTGACCTATTTCTAAAAGGAAGAGGTTCTCATCTTGGTCGGTAATTCTTTTTTTATTATATATATATACATAGATTACTCTGAGATTTATGATCCGATTTACGTGATTCTTTTTTAGTTCGATGCGAAATAGTTGTCATTTGGTCCCCTAAAAATTTGACATAGTTTGGCCCAGTAGTTTTCATTTTATGATTTTTTTTCCGTTCTCGTTTCTTGGGACCTATGTTTTTAAGGCGCGCGGCACCTTTCGTAGGTCTACCCATAATAACTAGACACTAAAAAGTAACAAATAAAAAAAATCGTTTAAAAAACCGACTTCAAAAACTAAAAAGTATAAAATATGATATTCTTAAGTTTTCGCGACTTGTATACATAATAAAACTACGTTTCAACGGTTTTAAGCGCGGTAATTTATTTGATTGTGGTTTATCCATATATTATTTAGTTTGTCTATATATTAAAATTTTATTTAGCCTACCGCCAACTTGTTCATTTTAATTATTTAGTTCTAATTTTGTTTATGGATATTATTTACGCTATGGGAGCCCAATCTAATTTACCACCGCTTCACTACTAAACAAAATTAAACAAAAAACCAAATAAAACTAAATAATTAAAATGAACAAGTTGGCGGTAGGCTAAATAAAACTTTAACAATACACGTTAGACAAATGTCATCTTTGTCGTCCGTGACCACGGCCACTGAAAAGCGGTCGAAACGTCGGATAAACCAAAATAAAATAAATTACCGCGCTTAAAACCGTTAAAACGCAGTTTTATTAAGTATAAAATAATTTCAATTATAATATCTTATTTTTAATATATATTATGTAAAACATCTTGAAGTCGGTGCAAAGTAAAACACAAAAATTACTGTATTTTGAAAATTACTAAGTACCGACTTTAAGATGTTTTAAGTAATATATATTAAAACTAAGATATCATAATTAAAAATAGCTTTAGAAATAAGTAATTTTATACTTTTAATTTGTGAAGTCATTTTTTTAAACGAAGTTTTTATTTTGGCTGCACAATTTATGTACCTGTGGAATATGTATATAAATTGTTGTTGTATCTATTATTTCAATATTTGTTTGGTCATTATTATTATTACTTATTTTGTAATCTTATATAATTGAAATCCACGTATGTAGTGACTCATCACGATATCTCAGGAACTATAATACCATACTATAGACTTGAAATTTGGCATGGATCTTCCTGTCGCCAAGTAGAAGTTGGCTAAGAACGGATTTTACGGCACGAGAAGCGGGCGGGTATCAGCTAGTCACCTATATTTCAAGCTTATCATTTAGGAACTCTGTAGTAGCTTTTTCTTATTTGTACTTTTTATAATTGTGATTTGAATAATATAGTTTTCAGAGTTTTCCACTCTTTTGGGATCATTGTATATTTTTCGGACCATTCATACTATTATAATCTTGTACAGTAAAGTTGTTTTAAAGTTATATCTATATATATTTGATATTATAATATTAAATGAAACTCTGTTTCGATATTTTTACGTATATTTTGTTATTTCACAGCTTTTAATATATTTAGATTTTACATAGAACTTATTAGGTATTGATGTTTGACGTATGTAGGGTGAGTGACATGTGTTATTTAGTTATTTTCGTTAATATAATGTTATGATATTTTGTGAAATGAAGAAGTAGCGTTAATCGCAAATATCCCTTAAAAAATATTCCGTCAGAAACCGTAATTATATTCATCTCCATAAATCTAATACCAAGGCAATCACAAGTAATCCCACGTGAGCTCCCAACGCCATGGGAAATCGAAGGGAACAGGACGGCCCCAATTGTGGAACGACTATTCACTTGAAATACGGGCTTCCTTCCCATATGATTGTTTCCCTTTTCCAGTGTTCATAGACACAGCTGTGCACTATTTCCCCGTCAGTGATTTTCAGTGTCTATATGTAACATATGAGGCAAGATGAGGGATGTATTGAAATCCATTCCTGTGTTGTATGTGTGTGTATTGTTACAACTCAGGTCCCAACAAAAACAAAAACCACCTGCATATCTGAAAAAAAAACACATTTTATTACCTGTCGGCATTTGAATTAATTGTAATTCTTTTATGATCGTCTTCACTTGTTCACTTATTTATTGGCATACGTTTCTAGAGAACAACCCATTGTTTTATTGTACTCATTTATGGCCGCTTGCGGTAACTCATTAGTCAGTGTTTTGGATTACGATTAAGATACGGGCACATTGCATTTGTGCAGTATAAAACGATGCCTGATTACGAAGGAGGCAGTTCAGCGACAACTACGATACGGGTGTGACATGTGTACTGTAATCGGGAATCTAATAATGACGGACTTTGCGCTTTTTATTGAATTACGCTCTGTTTTGATGTGTTTGGTCATATTTTACCTGTGTTTTAGCTGTTTGCATATTTCTAATAAGCTCTATAATAATTCTAACGGCATTTGAGTCACGCAACTCGTAACAGTATGTTGGATTAATTTCAGATAATGATAAATTATCTACCCAATGGCGTAGCTTGCCTTACACGAGCCCTGTATCAAAGTGTATTGGGGGCCCAAAGGAAGGGAGTTCATAAAGGAAACAAAAATACTCCAATTGAATTAAAATAATTATTTATTGATTATAAGTTATTACTTATACTACAGAGAGAGCATGAAAGTAAAGTAAACGCGGCCGAGATGCGAGCACTGCGCAAATTTTGCGAAGTAAGAAAGAGAGTTGGTCTGAAAGAGAGTGTCGGGGTGAAGGTAAGGAAAGCAATGCTCCGGTGGTTCGGGCATGTGGAAAAAATGTATGATGAAAGAATGACTAAACAGATATACAATGCAAAAATGGATGGATGGAGAAGTCACTGAAGACCACGACACACCTTCCATGATCAAATTGATTGTGTACTAGCAGAAGGTGATGTTAGGAGCCTTAAGAACAGACAGGCGTGCATAACAAGAGCTTTGAATGTCAAAGACGCAAGTGAGGTGTGTAAGAATAAGGCTGAAAGGCGCTCTGTTGTTCGTGCCTACCCCGCAAGGGACCTGGCGTGAATTTATGTATATATGCATATACGTATGTATTAGTAATAATATACGTAACTAGCCCGCTGTAAGTAACGGACGTGTATAAAATTGATAAAAATAACAATTTAAAATAGTAGTAAGAAAATACATTAATAAGATTAGTAAATAAATAGATATTAAGAATATAAAATAATAAGCAAGTGTAAATAAGCATAAGTAATTAATGTAATTATAATTTTTGGAAAAAAAAAGAAAAGAAAATAATTAAAAAGAAACAAAATAAAGAACTCCTTACCTTTAAGATAAATAAATAAAAAAATAATACAAGAATAAACAATGCGATGTTTGTGAGCTATGATTATTATAATCAAACTTCATTATTCATCAATATTGAATCGTCCAACCAAAATTTATTCAGTAATCAAAAGACGGTAATTAATACAGGGAACATTTTTAATGTATTAATTAAAATTCATGTCCATCGAATAATTGACGCGGACGTAATGGGACGGGGCCACAGAGCGGGCGTTTTGAAACACGTCCGGTGGGAGAACAACAGGCCGAAGCGACAGCGATTACTCATTACATCGGTATTCCGATTTGGTGTTGTGGTGACGGTGCAAGTCATAAGCGGAAGCGTGTAAAAAAAAAAAAACAATTAAAATTAAACGTACAAAATAAACATATGGGTAATAATGATTTTATAGCAAAATAAAAAACACCGTCAGGAGTGATTAAAAAGCAAAATAATAAATATTTTCTACAACAACTTGAAGTCAGTGCTATTCGTTATATTATTTTTTTTATTCAGGAGTTCAGCAGACAGGCAGACGGCCCACTTGATGGAAAGAGATTACCATCGCCTATGGACACCTGCAACACCAAAGGTGCTACAAATGCGCTGACGTTCGCTTAAAGGAGACTGGAACCTGGTCACCAATGCCGGAACACAACACAAGGTTTTTATGGCGGCATACTCTAGACCAGGGTGGTCGCCATCCAGTCGGGCAAATGCTCTACCACCTTGCTGTGGGTTGTTTTGTCGCCTCTTACGACAGGCCGTCCGGCCACAGGAAATTGTATTCTTTCTCCGTTCCTGCATGGCGGATATTAATACGCGAAGCAAAACTTTGTACCCCTTTTTACGAAAATTGCGCGCATGGAGGAGTATGAAGTTTCGCACAATTATACTTTATATAAAGAAGGAGTGCAGAATGCTATTTTTTTTTATATATGCATAAAAAGTACATTAAATCAATAAAAAAAAATTCTAGGATTTTTTAAGGGCAAGACAACGTCTACCGTGTACAGCTAGTATTTCTATACACGAAAATTGAGTCTTGTAAAAAAAATTTACGAAATATTATCTAAATATTGAATTTATTTTTATTTAGTCTCTCTCTCTTTTGTCTTATACCACGCATAAAATACAACCCTGCCGCACCTATTAATATTCATAGAGTAATTAATTTGTCGGTCAACACACGTGACCGGGATATACTTATCCAGTGACCCATTAAATGGATATATATGATGGCTATCTATCCCTTATCCCAATTAGGACCTCAAGACCCGCATGATTTTTTTGATGCTTAGCACAATCAGTGCTATGACATTTTCAAATATCAGAATGGAAAATAGTGTTACAATTTGGGCCACCTGCAGATTTGTAAACAAAGCACATTTATTACCCACCGACGTTTGAGCTAATAACATTACTTAGTGTTTAAAATTTGTGATTGGAAAAACAGCCCATTGTGTATTGTAATATTTATGGTAGGCATTAGCCAGATGTGATTCTTGGAAAATTCAGTCCACGCGGTCGAGCAGACATATTGTATTTGTACAGTATAAAGCAATGCCCCAATGGATTGGTGAGGTTGTCAAGCGATAACCACTAGCGAAGCAAGACGTGTGTACTATATTCAGTAATCTTTAGTGACGGACTTTGCGCGTGTATATTTGTACCTGTGTTATACGTGTTTGGATAGTTCTAATAAATTCTACAGTAATTCCAACGGCATTTTAATTCGAGTCCTGCAACTCGTAACAATAGGATAAACATAGAATATGAATTCATATGGAAGATTGAATTCATATTCCATGTTTTTTTCAATCGTATAATATAGTATGAAAAAGTAACTAATGCTCGAGTGATAGACATGAACGTATATGAAAATTGGCATCTGCCAAAATTTGGCAACAACCATATCTGTAATCGTTTCACAAAGCAAAGTTCATGTCTGTCACAATACATAACACTTTATAGTTCTTTATTATAAAATACAAATACCCACCCCTCTGGGTCATTGCCTGACGCACGACCTGAGCTGGATTCAGGCTTGGCGGCGGGAGTTCGGGGCGTTGGGAGGTCATTAAAAGATGTATTAAAATTATTGATATTTGACTAATGTTCCCCCCCTCAACATATACCCCCTCCTACCCCCACGAAATTCTATTTTGCTAAGTGTCGTTGTTTATGCTTTCGTGTACAATAAAGAGATGTCTATCTGTCAATGTATGTACATATATATATTTGTCTAACTTCTATCAGGCGTCGAATATGTGATAAGAAATTTCTTTGCAAAATTAAAAACTACTATAAACATTACAGGTTAAAGATTTATAACAGAAGATTTATAAAATGATGAATATCAATAATAAATAACAAACCATTTTCAATTTATTGAACCGTGATTTGGAAAATCCTACAAAAAGACAAAAAGCCTTTTGAATTCATTGAACATGTTATTTTCATCCACTTATGAAGCTCAATTTCAAAACGCTCATAGTAGTCCAAAAGCGTTATATATTTCGAGATTTTCATCAATTTCTGACTACTGGGTCACGCACAATTATGGTAGCTCAATGAGTAAAGAACCCGCCGTCTTTCCAATGGTGTAGATCCGAATCCTAGCAGGTAACGAAAGCTTAGAACTTAGAAAATATATATATAAAGGATAAAGAATACTAATTCCTGCGGCCAGGCGACCTGTCGCAAGAGACTACAAAATAACTCACAGTGAGGTGGTAGGGTAACTGCCGCCTGGATCGCTACCACCCCTAGTCTGAAGTATGCCGCCATAACAACGTGGAGTTGTGTTCTGGCATCAGTGGCCAGGTTCCAGTTATGCCTTCGAGGCCAGCAGCATATTAGCAGCACCTCTAGTATTGCTAATGTATATAGGCAACAGTAACCACTTTCCATCACAGTTGGACCGTCTACCTATCTCTTGTCCTTAGCAATAAAAAGATGAAGGAAAAGACGTAAAATAAAAATTAAATAATTTTATCCATAGGTCATATCCATATTCATATCCAGCTCGAAGGACCAAAAAGAATATGTTAAACACTTCTTTAAATATTATTTTTTGTGGACTGTAATATAACGTGTTGCGGAGACAACCCAAGGAATGATAAGCTTTTGGATAATTAATGTATTTAATGGAGAAATGATAAAAATACAATGCAATCTTTAACAATGTGGCAGACAGACATTCACATGACTTGTCAAAAATTTGTTTCAAAGTTAATTTAAAAACATATATAAAAGTTGAAGATGAAAGGACTATGCAACAATACGTGAAGCAAAAACTTTGTACCCCTTTCTACGTATATTGCGCAGACGGAGTAGTAGGAAATTTCGCACACCAGTTTATACAGAGAAGAAGCGACGAATGTTAATATTTAAAAAAAAATATGCATAAAGATACATTATAAAGACAACATTACACACCTCCCATTTATTTGAAACACACACGCATATTACTCTTTTATTTATTGTTAAACTCAAATTGACAGTGTAGCCTTGGCGAAATCTGTGAAATAGAAGTACTAGAGTTTAGACCGCGGCTGCGCCGCGGGCTAACCTCTGGTACGTGTCTCTTGTTTATAGAGCAAGTGCTACAGGTTATATTATATTACATTTTTATGTATTTGCCCACGGAAGATTCACTTCATTTTATATCGCTAATTATACCATCCCCGTCTATCTCTCAACAAAATAAATTACAAAACTTGACCTAAAAGGCCAAAATGGTCTAAATGACCAAAAGACCACAGTTACCGACATGGCCAAAATGATCGAATAGGAAAAAATGAACAAATAGGCTAAAATGACCAAACAGGCCAAAATGATCATAAAGGCCAAAATGACCGAATAGGACAAATTGACCAAAAAAGCCAAAATGACCTAATAAGACAAAACGACCAAAAAGGCCAAAATGACCAAATAGGCCAAAATTACCAAAAAGGCCAACATGAAAATTATCCCCTGTCCACCCTCAGTATTTAATTTACATACGTACCGAATTTCAGCCAAATCGGCCCATTAGTTCTTCCGTAAAAGCATAACAAACAGAAAGACAAATATGTTTTTTATCCCGGAAACTGTCCCAATTTTCGGGATAAAAAGTATCCTATGTTCATTCTCGGTATCGAAAACATATATATATATACTGAGTTTCAGCCAAATCGGTCCAGTAGTTTTTACGTGAAAACGGAACAGACAGACAGATAGACAGAGTTACTTTCGCATTTGTAATATTAATAGGGAATAGGTATAATCTTTGACATTAATAGTCGAATTTCGAACACGGGCGACCACTAGTTTTTTATATAATTGTATTATCTTTATTAAAAGTCAAATCAATTGATAAAATTGTAATCATCTTTTTTTTATTCTAGTATAGGTTCGCGTTTGACCATAATCTTGGCCTATGTGGAGCGAAGATGTGGTCTAGGATGGAGCACGCTTACCCAGCAGGTACCTATTCACACGGGACTTGAAGACACCCAGGTTATAAGTATCGGGAAAGACAGACTCGGGTAATGAGTTCCACTCTTTTGCGGTCCGTATAATGAAGCTAGATTCGTTCTTACAGCTGGAATATCCACCACTAACATATCGATGGCGTATACCGGTGCGTCTGGTTGTCCGATGATGGAAGGGAAATGGTGGTATCAGATCGAAGAGCTCAGCTGAACACTCTCCAAAGTGAATCCGATAGAAAACCGATAAGCTTGTGTCTGTGTCGAAGTTCGGGACTTAAACAACATCTAACAAAACACCACATATTTTTGGCATTCTTATTAAATTATATAAACAAATCAATCCTTTTCGAAAGCTTCTATAAAATAGCGACCATTATATTTAGGTGTCCCGTATTCGAAATCAATTTATGGAGGTGCAAGAAACATAACCTTGTAAGCATAATACGTAAACAAAGGAAGTAAGCCATCCAAATACAATATTGGAAAGGTTCCTAACTTCCCTACGCACATTACGTTCTTAAGAAATTGCATTTAGAGCTCCACTGTTGTGTGAGCCGCCCACATTTGTCGCAGGACTGATGGCTGATGGAGCAAACGAATCCTGGAGTCATTTAGTATTTTACACCAAGATAAAAACAGAAACACATTTTCATATCTTAAAATTAGAAGGTAAGTACAATGGCCGGCCTTATTGCTTAAAGCAGTCTCTTCCAGGCAACTTCTGGATGGACAAGGATCTTATTCACAATCATTTGTTGGTGGGAGCTTAAGATTATACTAATCATAATATTGTAAAGACCGACAACAGATAATTCACACCTGCAGTTGTGTATTACCTTTCGCCATTTGAACTTCTTTTGTTTACTTTGTGTTTAAAATTTGTAATTTAAAAATCTGCCCATTGTGCATTGTAATCGTTTAGGGCCTATTGTTGTATTGTTATCACTGCCAGGTGTCTCGTATTTAAAATACAAGCTGATTCTAATAAATTCCATACGCGGCCGGGCAGACATATTGCATCGGTACAGTATAAAGCAATGCTCCAGCTCCAACTGAGAGAGGAGGCAGTCAAGCAATAACCTTTATCGAGGAAAGACGTGTGTACATTCGATAATCTATATAGTGACGGACTTTACGCGTGTTATTGAATCGTACATCACGTTTGTACCGATTGCGTCCAGCTATATTTGTACCTGTGTTATACGCTTTTATATATTTGTAATAAATTCTATAGTAATTCCAACGGCATTTTAATTTGAGTCTCGTAACTCGCAATCATATTTAAGCTTCAACAACACGAAATTTGAAGTGTTAACGAAAAACTGCAAAACATTTCCAACTCTATCTATATGAGCATAGTGTTTAAGTGATTAAATATAATGTATTCTATCTCATCCTCTCGCAGGCTGTGTTTATTTCATTTTAAAGTTGTTTCACTGCGAAAATAATCATCTATATTTCGAACAAACTTCTAACATGAACGTCGTATAAGCAGGGCTTGAATGAAAATCTCCCATCTTGATGCGAAATATAGTTAAGCTACGACGGAATGGAATTTATCAATGGCGTAAAGGTTTTCTGATGACGCGAGCTGTCAATTTTTAGACGTAACTGTTCGGCAGGTTTCTATTACTGGTATAAATTGACCCAATTGACCCAGAAACAATTTACTTGCACATCTCGTGTCCTCGCAGCACTGGTGAACATTATGTTCGTGAGTATAGTTTTCAATTAACAATTGATGCTTTAACTGGTAACATTTTAACTTTGGATAGAGACATGATCCCAATCTGGCAGATTGCAATTACTCACAACAAATATTCGATTTTATTGAAATTACAGTACAGTTACAGTAGCAATTAACTAATTAAAATGAAAAGCTTTTGGCCTACTATGCTGCATTGTGATTAAAATCAGTTTGTGTTTATACTAGAGATGGGCCGAATGTGGTTTGAACCGAATACAAACTTCGGCCGAATATTCGGTCAAAGCGAAAGATTCGGCCGAAATCTTCGGTTTGATCTCGCCACACTTTCTTAAGAGCGACACGTCGTGACCTGTTGACGTCGTGACTTCAGATAAATTTTAAGTATGGTGGGTGGGCAATAGAATTTTTTTTAGTCTTGATTAAAAAAAGTCACCATTACATAATTCTAAATTCATAATGTTTATTTTGTAAAAAGTGATTTCAATCAAAATTAAAGTTATAATTGCTGATGTGCCTTAGACGCGTTTTAAAAAAAAATCAAGTAAGGCATTATAATTAAGCAGTTTCACTACTTAGTGATGTTCTTAGAAGAATAATAAGTTTATTTTATTTTTATTTGAAGTTTATTTAATAAGCAAAGACTCAATCAAGAACTGCTTTTTTATCACATTGCACGTTGAGGTTTACATATCCCAAACTAAAATAAATGACCATGAGTATATAGATGCCAATTTTAATATTACGGTTATGAAGATATGATTACTATTAACTTCAATCAAAATAATGCAAGTAGGTATTTTAATTATTTCTTGCACCGAATGTTCGGCATTTAAACCAAATTTCGGCCGAATGCCGAAGTTCGGCTGAAGCTGCCGAAATTCGGTTAAACCGAATGTAAAACGAATTTCGGCCCATCCCTAGTTTACACCCAATGAATAATTCCGTAAACGTGGGTAACTTTTATCCATCATTCAGAGCGTTCGCAACGAAGCCTGAGGTACGCTTTCCTATTTTCTCTTCTCTTCTTCGCATGATTTTCCACGAGCCTCGATTGGCTCGAAGAAAAACAAAGTTACTATATATATTAACTTATTAGTATATATTAGAAATTTTTAATAATATACCAAACAAGCGTCTAACTTTGTAACAAAAAGTCCAGTCTGCAAAGAAAGACGCATACGAATGCAATCTTCCATTTTTCCAATTTGACCACAAAGTTTCTAAACTACCCACATTCGTTCCAAACTCCATCTTGAACTTTCTTAGAAAACACTGGTATCGGTAGATCAAGGCCATAGATTAAACATACAGATAGGTTAAACGTAACAAAAACTTTGGAATAATGAGTTATATTTTTTATTACAGAATGGAAAACATCAGCTATCAGTTCTGTCAGGAAGACGAGAAATCTTAAGAATTAAGTCATAATCGATTTCTGTCGATGAATTCCAATGACTAAATAATATTAAAACAATCACACTACACAATTGATTCACTGAAAATAACTAAAACAATACAGTTATAAAAAATATGAACATAATAAAAAAGTTTTTTTATCTATTTATTATTAAAAAGTATCTTACTGTTAACGGCAACCGGTTACGACAGGCAGAGAGGTGAGCGCCGCGAGCGACCAGTCCGCCACACATCGTCCGGAGACGCATACATTTATCAGATCACATACATGTAATTAATATTGTAATAAAGCTCATACACCTACAACAGTGCGCTAATCATTAAAACACCTTACTATCATCAAGGAAACAACCAGGAGGAATCTACACCTACAGTATTTCCATTTTAAGCCGAACATAACAATACATCTAAACCATTAAAGAATACATATAGATATATATTATAGGATAGAATATACTTTATTTTACAGTAAAATTAATGAAATAATTAACAAAAACAGCTTAGAATTAGGTACAAATGACGGTCTTATCGCTGACGATACTACGACGCTGAGCGATATATACACATACATATACACACACGTATGTATATACTTATGACACTACAAACAACATACATATATTATAGCTTTAGGAATTATTATATACAAGAAAAGTAATTCTTCTGAACCTTACAAGGGCAACACAAAGTCAACAAAATATCGAATTAGTTCTCTACACCTGGTAAATGTGTTATCACTAACTATAGAGGCTGTGAAATTATATGTGCGCCGCACTTTATGTTAAGTACACCATCTACACGTACATAATCTTTGTACAAACTCATTCTATATTCTAATGAAACAACGTTTGCATATCTCGATAGCAGATAACATGCTGTGAGCTTACCTCGATCGGTTTTCAGCCAATGACGTCGAAGGTGTTTTTTTTCTAATTTATTTTAATACTATAGCTTCACGCACCGTCTGATACACAAACAGTTCCGGAATAAAAATTATGCTCTCACTCTAATTAATGATGAAAACATACTGTTACGAGCTGCAGGACTCGAACTAAAATGCCGTTAGAATTACTATAGAGTTTATTAGAACACAACCAGTCCAAATGTAATGCACGATTTAATAACACGCGCAAAGTCCATTACTAAATAGATTACCGGATGTACACAGGTCTTGCTTTTCTCGTGGTTATCGATTGACTGCTTCATCTCTCATTTGGGGCATCGCTTTATACTGTACAGATGCAATATGTCTGCCCGGCTGGTGGACCTAATTGTATTTTTATGAGTAATTTTACAATAGTATTAACTTTCTGCACTCCTTCTCTATATAAACTATAAGGGCCTTACTTATATTCGTTTCTTAAATTTAAAGAAACAGCTCAGCAACTGATTAATGAACTCTTACCCATAAACTCTCTGTAGCTGAATATTTTGGGTACAAATAACGTCAATAATTCATATTTCATTTATCTGTGCTCCTCTTAGGTAAACAACAGGTAATATACGTCTATAAGTGAAAAAAAGATATTAATGGATTAAGGTCTGATTTTGATTCTCTTACTTAAGAGATGCCTAATTATTTCTTAACGAAATTAATATAAGCAAGGCTGTAACTGTGCGAAATTTTGTACTCCTCTGTCCGCGCAATTTTCGTTAAAAGGGGTACAAAGTGATCGCTGTTTTTGTCTCACATATTAATATATGAATAAGTAGGGTGAATTTAAATGTTTAAAATAATCTAAAAAAACGCGGTGTACGGGTTGTTAGGGTGCACTTTAATTTCTTCGGTCGGACAACTATAGTTTCGAGTAAAACAAACGTGTGTATGCTTCCAATATTTATTAGCGACTGCCGCGGTGGGGGGTTACAGATAAATAGATACTAAGGTATTATTACAGTATAAAATTGCATTAACACGTGGATTAAGTGAGCGAGTGTCATTTGTCATTAGTTAAAATAAAACTTTACCAGTCTAGTTTTTATGAAAATGACGGTACTCTAAAATAACGGATAATTTAAAAGTCTAGACCAAAAAAACAAACAATTAGGTATGTACAGTATATTTAGATTTCGAATTTTAAACATTCCATTTTACGCTTTACGCTTACGCAAGCATTTTGATTCGACGCCGTCCGCGCGACTACCGCGCACAAACAAAAACTGGAAGCGGTATAAGGAGAGCGCATACTTGCGACGCCTGTACTAGGTGGATTGGCGGGTGTGACACATCGCCAATCACGTGTTCTTAGTTAGATACTTTGTTATCTAGGCATACTGTTACAACAATAATAACAAAAAAAAAGACGCCACAAAGTGTCTAAAACTGGTTACAAGAGAGACAACGCTTGTTCCATGTAAACTTAGTGGCAGAAGTTAACAAAGCAAAACGATTGATTGACAGATTTATAGATAACGCTTTATTATACACCAACAGAAAATGAACTTCAAGACTAAAATTATATCTAGCAATGTATAAAGGGCGGTATTATCGCTAAAAAGCGATCTCTTCCAGACGACCCCAGGAATGAATTGAGATGATAATGGTGATGGTGGTATACGTAACCTATAGTATTACTTCCTTTTAATAATAAATTGATCAATGAGAGAGAGAGAGAGATATACATAATATACATACCATACAAATACATATCTACAAAATATGTAAATGTTTATAGATTAATTTAAATATCATATTCCAACGACAGGTAGTATTTTTTGGTCATGGTTTTAAATGTGTCCTGTTACTATTTTATATATTTACAGGAGACGGGGACTTTAGGGTCAGTTGAGAGATGGCTAGAAAAGAGCGTTATATTTTTATATTATAAAATGGAAAACATTAGCCGTAATTCTTTAAATTCTTTTATATATATGTCGGAGAACGCCTCGTTCTCACGACATCTCCTTTAGTTATTGCAGGTTTAGTGGGCGTCATCAGGGTAAAATGCGAGCATAAACACGATAGCTACGGTTTATATACTTTTAATTTAGATTTAAAAGACATTTTGACATAGTTTAGACCGAGCAGCGGGTTCAGGGCACCGCTCATACTTCCAACTTCAATACTTTCTTTAAAATTATCAAAGGTCAAACTCGACCTGTTGCCACCAACCAAATGTGCCACAAAAACTCCTCAGTCTACCGAAGTAGATACTACCAAAGTACAGAGGGCGTCTGACCCCGCTCCGAGCCATATGCTCTGCTCTCATTGGTCGTTTATTAAATCACAATATTCATAACTTTTATTAGGTTAGAACGATCTTTTAGTTATAGAAACATTTAAGACATCAAACCAAATTAAATTAACAATTTCAGAAGCAATTAAAATGTAAACAAATGATATTGTGCGTTATACGTCCAAACAATAATCCATCCAATTATAGCTTCCCTCCGACATATGTTATAATATTAGTCAAAAATTAATGAATGATTATTATAGTTATTAACGACTCAAATACTATTTATAAAGTAAATGAGGGGTACATCTAGAAAATTCTCAACATCTTCGCTAGACGTATTGCAATCAGCATTTCCCACTAACAGTGTCTGGAAAGCGGTTTAATCCGGATCACTCCGGATACGCAATAGCACTGAGGCCTAGAGGATCAACCAACCACCAGCTGATATCCACTCGATAATGACGTATTGAGCGAACGGAAACGTTGATTGAGGGTAGTTAGAAACATGTTTGGACAATCAAGTTGTTTAATTCGCCATATCATAGACACACCTCTATATAGCGAAACACAAAGTCGCTTTTATACGGTTATATATAAGTATGTTTATATTGTCATATGTAGAAGAAGGTTTGCCGATGAGACTACTTACTATCTAATATATAAAATTCTCGTGTCACAGTTTTCGTTGCCATACTCCTCCGAAACGGCTTGACCGATTTTGATGAAACTTTTGTGCTTATCCGGTATCTATGAGAATCGGCCAACATCTATTTTTCATCCCCCTAAATGTTAGGGGTAGTCCACCCCTAAATTTTTTTCTTTATTTTTTAGACAAAATTTTTAATTTCTATTTTTTTGTGATACAACATACAAAAATACATACAATCCTCAATTTTCAACCCTCTACGATCAACCCCTATTTTTTACCGGGCGGGCAGGACGACGTCTGCCGGGACAGCTAGTTATTATATAAACTTATATAAAGTATATACAAAAATAAATTTAAAAAAGTGTGTGTCTCGAGACGCCCGACAGAAATGATAACTTAAGCTAACCTAAGTTGAACTATTTAATATTGAAATTGTTTAACTTGAGAAAAGCTCAGGTTATTATTTAAATGTTATGTATATTAATATAATAATGTAAGTAAAGGTTCTTTATTAATGAAATCTTTTATTGATTATAAAATATATTATATTCTTATTTACAATTCTTGAATATGTATTGTAGAATTTTGTGTATGTTACATTATTAGTATGATTATTTTATCCAATTACAGAAATACGGCTAGCGCTATGAGTTACAGTGAGAGGGGCGGAGCCTGTCTACCGCTGCCGTATTCGTTAGAAAGAGAAGCCAGACAGACTGGCGCCGTAACGCGTTACGTAACGACGCGGTTTACCCTCCCAAAAGAAGTTATCACTTCAATCATAAATTTATTGCAATGACTATGTATGTACAATTGATCGTGTACTAGCAGAAGGTGATGTCAGGAGCCTTAAAAACAGACGAGCGTGCATGACAAGAGCTATGAATGTCAAAGAAGCAAGTGAGGTGTGTAAGAATAAGCCTGAATGGCGCTCTGTTGTTCCTGCCTACCCCGCAAGGGACTTGGTGTGAAGTTATGTATGTATGTAACCTTTTTTGTCAACTCTACTAACCATTGACGCGAAAACTACCGTCAATTATATTATTATATGTGCAAGTGTAAAATATTCAGTGGATTGTAAATAATTGTTATAGATTCTGAGTGTATTTATTCAATAGTAAAGTAGGTTATACTATATCTTGGACAGTAGCAAGCAAGGTAGCAAGCAAGATAGTAAGCCAGGTAAGCAAGCAAGGTAAGCAAGCAGTATCGCCAATAGCAAGCAAGCACTTGCTTGCTTTTGGTGATACTAATTATATTTACGTTTCTTTTTAAAGAACAAAACGATTTTATAGATCTTTGCTCTTGTTATGACAGAATTGATATACTAATAAGGACTAAAAACTAAAAAGTGTAAAATAACTTATTTCTAAAGCTATTTTTAATTACAATATCTTATTTTAATATATATTATCTGAAACATCTTAAAGTCGGTGCTTAGTAATTTTCAAAATATAGAAATTTTTATGTTTTATTTTGCACCGACTTCAAGATGTTTTAGATAATATACCTATATATTAATAAAAATTACGAATAGCTTTAGAAATAAGTTATTTTATCCTTTTTAGTTTTTGAAGTGGGTTTTTTAAAAGAAGTTTTTTTTTTATTTGTTACTTTTTAGTGTCTCACTATGGGTAGGCCTACGAAAGGTGCCGCGCACCTTAAAAAATATAGGTCCCAAAAAGAAACGAGAACAAAAAAATTATCGTAAAATGAATACTACTGGGCCAAACTATGTTAATTTTTTAGGGGACCAAATGGCAACTATTCCGCGTCGAACTAAAAAAGAATCACGCAAATCGGAATATAAATCTCAGAGTAATCGGTGTATATACATTTTAAAAAAAACATACCGGCCAAGTTAAGAACCTCCTCCTTTCGGAAGTCGGTTACAAATACTAGAAAATTCACAAAGCATTTTATAAAATCTTTATAAAACGTCGTGAAATACAAACCTACATAAAGAGTCGATTTTTCTTTTAAAGAAAGAGCTTTAAAAATCCATTGCTTCCATCTGTTACACCAATAAAGTTACTTTATTGAAGGTATTTCTTAAAGTCAGTGAAAGGGCGCATTGTGAACCGTGCTCAATGAGCTATGCCCACCTCTTTCTATTTCGCTTTGATATAAAAATTTTGGAAAGGCCATCTCATTAATTTGGCTGAGATGTGACTGGTAGTTGCAGGAATCAAACAACACGATCATTTACAGAATTGTAACGAGTTGCGAGACACGAATTAAATACCGTTAGAATTACTAAAGAGTTTGTTAGAACTATACAAACACGTATAATACAGGTACAAAATCAAACACAACAAGTCCAAACGTAATGCAGAAGGCCGTAGTTCAATAAAACGCGCAAAGTCTGTCACTTATTAGATTCCCGATTGCAGTACATACGTCTCGCTTCGCTCATTGTTCTCGCTTGACTGCCTCCACCTCCACTGTCCCCGTATCTGAGTCGACTTAATCCGCCACACCTGGCTAATGACTCGGCCGCAAACCCATAAAAGAATACAACAAAATAATGGGCAGTTTTCTAATCACAAATTTTAAACACAAAGTAATAAAAAGAAGACAATCATAAAAGAGTTTAATTAGTTTAAGTGCCGGCAGATAATAAAATGTGTTTTCTTTCAGATATGCAGGTGGATTTTGTTTTTGTTGGGACCTGAGTTGTAACAGTATTTTAAATATTGCGTTTGATATATAGGTACATAGCCAAAACAATAAACATGTACTATACAGTTATATTTAATAGTGGTCGCCCGTGGTCGAAATTTGACCATAATAATTAATGTCAAAGACTATACTTCTATAATCACAGATTTCGCCAAGGCTTACACTGTTAATTTGACTTGAACAATAAAATAAATACATTGTAGTGTGTGTAATGTTTTTTTACTGATTTAATGTATTTTTTAGGCATAATTAAAAAATATATTAGCATTCGTGGCTTCTTCTCTATATCGAGGGCTTCATAACAAATGGGCGTATAGACAAAAGTGCAAAAAAGTTTTACACAAGGGACAAAATTGTGAATAAAACAAAACTAGTTGATTGTATAAGGCTGAAATTTGAAATACCCTTCTATTTAGGTACACTTGCATACTGGTAAGACTTTCTAAATTATAACGTGCATAGATTTTAGTAAACAACAAAAAAAATATTTTTGCGTATACGCCCATTTGTTATGAAGGCCGCTATATAAACTATAAGTGTGCGAAATTTCATACTCTTCCATCCGCGAAATTTACTTAAAAAGGGGTATAATGTTTTTGCTGTGATGTTGCTTCACGTATAAGATCTAATATATAAAATTCTCGTGTCACAGTTTTCGTTGCCATACTCTCCGAAACGGCTTGACCGATTTTGATGAATTTTGTGCTTATCCGGTATCTATGAGAATCGGCCAACATCTATTTTTCATCCCCCTAAATGTTAGGGGTAGTCCACCCCTAATTTTTTTTTTAATTTTTAGTCAAAATTTTTAATTTCTATTTTTTTATGATACAACATACAAAAATACATACAACCCTAGATTTTCAACCCTCTACGATCAACCCCTATTTTTACCGGGCAGGACGACGTCTGCCGGGACAGCTAGTAATATATAGATTAGGATTAAAAATATACTTTATGACGATTTTTCACTCTCTAATCTGTGCTGGCAATAGTCAATTAATATTTAAAATCTGGCCTGCTGTCTAGTAGACGAAAATAAGGCTCTATTCGCCACAGCAGTACACAGTGAAATTTAATAATAATAAATAATTTTGTATACTTCATATGGCCGTTAGTGAATTTGTTTGGAATTTTCTAAAAATTTCACTTTTTTTATTGCTGAAGCACAGTGGACAGGCTGACGGCCCACCTGATGGAAAGCGGTTACCATTGCCTATGGACATTTGCAACACCAAAGGTGCAAACCAATATGCTGCCGCTCTCTAAGGGAGACTGAAACCTGGCCACTGATGCCGGAACACAACTCAAGGTGTTTGGCGGCATACTCTAGACCAGGGGTGGTAGCCATCCAGTCGGCAAATGCTGCAGGCTTGTGTGAGTGCTTGACTGTGTATGCGTGTGTGCATGTGTGTGTATGTGTGTGTGTGGGTGTGTGTGTGTGTTTGTTGTGTGTGTTGTGTGTGTGTTGTGTGTGTGTGTGTGTGTGTGTGTGGGTGTGTGTGTGGTGTGTGTGTGGGTGTGGGTTTGTATGACAGTGGAAATGAATGAGACATTCTTCCGTTTTTTAAATTGATTAATAAATATTATGCCCGTTCCATTATCTCAAATTGTATATCTATGTTTGAATACTAAAGAATTGAACACAATGAAACGCTTTACGGCTATTGAGCGTACACTGTCCGTAGATGAAATGCCCAGCGTTGGGCAGACATCAAGTAACCGGGACTGGGGTCCATTTTCGTAGATATTTTCAAAGTCAGCTTTACCATATTTTTAACCGACTTCAAAATAAGGAGGAGGTTCTCAATTCATCGTACAAATATAATATGTATGTTTTATGCGTGTTCAGACATAACTTTGGTGTTTCTGAACCGATTTTGATAGTTCTCTTTGCGTTGGATTCAGTACAGCTTTAGGATAGTTTCGTATATTTCGTTGTTATTCGATAACATGTAACTTACGTAAAAAGTGACATATACGAAATTACTGGGAAAAGGAAACCGACTTCAAGAGTAATTAAAAAGTAAAAAATAAATAATCTATACTTCTATACCAATATAATAAAGAGGAAAGATTTGTATTTTAGTATGTTTGTAACGAATAAACTCAAAAAAAATGAACTAATTTAAAAAATTCTTTCAACATTAGAAAGCTTTTTTTTCCAGGCGGGAAAATGCATTTCGCACAATACCGGGTCCTTTGTTAGGGATTAGACCAGAGTTGATTATGGAGGCATTTCCCTATGGGGCTGCCAAACAGTAATCAACCGGCTTGTATGGAGACTCGAATACCAGCCTACGTCCCAACTCAATACTCCATTAAAGCCACCCTCCTCCCATGTGCCCCGCGCTTATGGCGGGAAAAGCGTGAGACTTAGAACGTAGTTACGCTGATCTACCACAGCACATTATAAAGCTACATTACATCCTTCAGTAACATATTTATTATTAGAAAAAATAGGGATCCCACTTAAACTTCAACAAGGTGTAAAAATTACCATAAACCACCCGTAGGACGGACGGGCCACTAGTTTCTAATAAAACATCTTGAAGCGGTGCTAATAAAACATAAAAATAACAACAAATACTTCAGAGCGACTTCCAAGTGTAGATTAAATTAAGTTCCACTTTTTAGGTTCTCTTGCAGTCGACTTCTTTTGCTAGACAATTTTATTTAGACATTTGTCTTGTTTTTACAATCATTCTTTTATTGTCCAGACTATGCATCTCTGGATAAGCTACGTATTACTATAAGACAGGCCAAATCTTTAAAATGCTTCAAAAATCAGGTTCAGAAGAATTAACTTTCTATTGCGTATAGTAATTTTTAATCTGTAGTACAGTATATATTCTATATAACGTCACTAAAGGGACTGTGACTTTTATGGCGTTATAGGGAGTCGTCGTTAAATGGAGGAAATTCTGTAATTTTTGTCTGACGTCTTTTGCTGCATTTGTAATTTTTTGTATTTTTTTACTCATTTTATTCATGCCTTGCTATATTGAGGCATCTTGGTGATAAAGTAAGTACTTAGAAATTTTGGTTTGCATGATGGCGATAGTCGAATTTATTACGGGCTAGGATAATATAGATGTAAAGTACGTATACAGTTATGCAGTTTTACTATTTTGGCTATATAACGTACTTTTTATGTGTTGTCGTTATTGAGAGTAAGTGTAATGCTATACAGAGTGTATCATTGTATGGAACAGCTAATCACCAAGCTAGTGATTTCGACGCTTAAGAGTTTGTTGTTAATCGAGTGACTTATATGGAGTTTACCTGTATTATATTTATATATATATATATATATATTATTATATTATATTATATATATTATATTATTATATATATATTATTTACATATAATATAATTACTGTGTGTCTGTGTGTTGTGTGTGTTGTTTAACAGTTTGTATATATTTATTGATTCTTCTTATTCACTGTGTACACATATTATCTTATTATATAATGATGCAGCATCATCAGTTCTAAAATCTATTAATCCTGCATTGTCTGCCTGAAGGGGATCGCTTTTTAGCCATAAGGCCGGCCGTTGTACTATCTTTTGTATTATTCTAGTTCTGTCTGTCTATACTTTGTTTTACAATAAAGAGTTCCTTTCTTTTTCTCTTCCTTCCGGACATACTAGACCTGTCAGAGTTTTATTTTTAATACGAGAAAGAAAAACTTTGCACCTCTTTTTACGAAAATTGCGCGGACGGAGAAGTATGAAATTTCACACAATTCTAATTTACCTACAGAAGAAACGACGAAAGCTATTTTTTTTAATTATTAATAAAATATATTAAATCGATAAAAAAAACGTTACACACACTACCATATATATGTCACACACACGATATATATACTCTTTTGTTTATTGTTCAACTCAAATTATCAATGTGGCCTTGGCGAAATCTGTGATTATAGAAGTATTATTATAGTCGAATTTCGACCACGGGTGACCAATAGTTAATCTAATTACATCTATTCTTCTCTTACATTATGTTTACTGATATTTACAATATTGTTATTGTTAATTACATTCCTCTCTTTTTACCTACGTAGCTATCGACTATTTTTTTATTTCTTACTTTTTCACTCTTCTTCTTATTACTATATAATTATACATTATAATGCTTATATTACTTATTATAGTAGTTTAAATATGTTAGGCTACTACAATTAATAATTAATGATGATTTGGATAAATTTGGATTTATTAGGTAATTAGAAAACGTCTTACAATATCGAAGACATCAGTCAAGTCTCTTATATGACAAGACATTCTCTTTATATTCGTAAACGTTGCTAGAGGTTGATGCTAAGGTGTAAAACCTCCGTGTTACATTATTTATTACTTTTCTACACATAGATGGCTTCTAATTAAGAGTAATTAAGAGTTACCTTACCTTTTTTTTGATAACGAGGGGAATGTCTTTTCTTGAGACACTTCCTCGGGCCGGGGGGGTTGACCGAGGGGTGTGTGGGACTCCTGACGTCCGGAATCTCTACGCATGACTACGAGAGCGTAGTAGTCGCGAGATTCTGTCCATCAGACTACCCACTAAACCTAACCTGCGCCCCTAGTCCCTCGCGCTTTTATGGGGCGTCACAGGATGTAGACCATAGGTACACAACTGTGACGCCCCAACGCATGGCTTAACCCCAGGGTGGCCCTCGGGGTGGACCACCCTCTTCACCAGTAGGGGGGAAGTCCCGTGAGTGCCCCCGGACACACGGGCCCCTACTAATGGAATCCCTGGGGTGGGTGGAGGTGATGAGCATATATGCGCATGCGGCGTCTAGTTCGCCGCCGGCGGATTAGGTCCGCCCACGCATCCTCCTCCCTTTCCCTCTCAGCGACCTCCTTCTGGAGCATGACCGCATCACAGAAGGAGGCCACTGCCGTCCAACAGTCGTCGGAGCATCGCCGTGACCAGATCACAGAGCGAATCGACTGGACCAACCACGGCTTCGAGCGAGTGACGCTGAGGTCCCCAGGCGGCGCACTCCACCAGCGTATGGAACGCTGTGTCCAAAGGTGCGCCGCAATGCTTGCAGTCCGGCGAAGACTCCCGACCCGCAATACGATGCAGATACTTACTGAAGCAGCCATGCCCAGTAAGTATCTGCACCATCCTATACGTTAGGGTCCCCTTATTCGGGAGACCCAACGAGACAGGTGGGGCGGACCGCCTCCACCGTCTCTACACCAGCCACTGGGGACCTCAGGTCCTCTTCCCATTTAAGCATCAGGGCCGCGGTCGCTCGGCCCTGATCTTCTTCACTTCCGCCAGGCACGGCCTCAGGCCTCTTTCCCGGGCATTCTGCCGAAACTCATACACCAAGAGTTACCTTACCTTACGTTACCTTACCTTACCCTACTTTACCTTACCTTACCTTACTTTTATGACAGTGAACGTTTGAATTATAGCTGGGTTTTTTTTACTAATTCACAAGCTAATCTCGTCTCTTGTCATTTATTATTGAACTGAATGTAATTCGAATCCAATATCCGTTTGGAAAAACGATGTTTTCCTGAGCGTAACAAGAACACGTAATGATGTATTTTGAATACAAAGAAGGAAATAATGTATAGAATACAAAATGTCTTAATTTCCTTATTGCTTTTATTTTGGACATATTTCTTAGAATTCCCGCGTGCCCAATCTTTTATTTTCCATTTCCATCAGGGGATGGACGCAGAATCGGCTTAGGATACGCTCCAAGGAAAAAATATTTAGGCGTCAATGACCCCGGCCGAATAGATTCTAAGGCCATAAGACAAGCGGTTTGTATTTTTTTGAATATAATAAAATCATCATATTCATACGTGAAGCAAAAACTTTGTACCCCTTTTTACGAAAATCGCGCCGACGGAGGAGTATGAAAGTTCACGCACTTATAGTTTAGAGAGGAATAGACATAGAGAAGAAGTGCAGACTGCTATTTTTTTTAATTATGCATAAAAATACATTAAATCAATTTAAAAAACCGAAATGTGTGCTGGGACACAATTAGAAGTCAAACTTCAACGGACAAGTGGAAAGTCTTCAACTGACAACTGCCAAAATGAATGGCAACAAAATTTTGAATTTTGAACTTGAAGTTTTGCGGGCAGCTTGTTAATTACTTTCCAATTTGAAAACCTGCCGAAAAATCGCAAGCCCCCCGTTATATAGAAGTTTCACTTCAAAAATTAAAAACAATACACACACTACTGTGTATTTGTATACTCTTTTGTTTATTTTCAATGTCAAATGACAGTGTTGTAGCCTTGGCCAAATCTGTGATGTAGATGTATGTCTTTAACAACAGAACCTTAATAATGTTCAAAATTATAATTTAAATTAATCATGGTCGATTTTCGACCCTGGGCGACCATTAGTATCCTTTATTGTTTTTATTTTTATTTCGTGCTAGCAAAGGGAGCAGGTTCGGTCCTGGCCGGAACGCATGCGCGACTTAAGCAGTTTTCTAACCTAATGTGAATATTGTTACAATTACCACCTGCTCACAACGATGAAGAAAAACATCGCGATGAAACCTGCACATCGCGATTACCGATGTATCAAACCTACCAAGCCGCCTTGGACAAGCGTGGCGGGTATTCGGTACGTTCCTCTATAATGGGAGGCCTCTATAATATTCATCCAAATCGGTAAAGTTGTTTTCAAGTAATGCGCTTACATACATTTTCACGATACACGATTCATTTTTATATTTATAGATATAAAACTCCTTGTGGCTCTCGGGGACTGCCGCGGTAAAGCTATTGCATAGCATTTTTTATCAACGTATGCAATTTTATTATTATTTTAATAATTTAGGGTTGTATGTATTTTTGTATGTTGTATCATAAAAAAATAGAAATTAAAAATTTTGTCTAAAAATTAAAAAAAAAATTTAGGGGTGGACTACCCCTAACATTTAAGGGGATGAAAAATAGATGTTGGCCGATTCTCATAGATACCGGATAAGCACAAAAAATGTCATCAAAATCGGTCAAGCCGTTTCGGAGGAGTATGGCAACGAAAACTGTGACACGAGAATTTTATATATTAGATTTATTTTTTATTTATACAGTATTTTTTTCTTTAATATTAATTCTGATTATAATGTCTCGATCCGTGCGAGCTTCGTACAGTCGTACCATATACGTTAAGCGAACGCTCGGCCGAGCTACATGGTAGGCGGAGTGAGGGGGTGTTAGGTTTTATTTTCGTTACGGAATTTCTTTATTCGGTCGCCGCGCTCAAAGCCCGCCATAAAAGCTATGCAATAGCTTAAAATGTAATTGTGATTAAAAGAATAATATTATGAGGAATTCAATCGACGATAATAATCATTTAGCGAGTAATGGTCATCGTCTATCATCATTGCGATTTTCAGAACGAAGTTCTTTATCGCACGTTACTCAGACGCTCAGTGGATGGGAGCTAGACGGATAAAACTGTAATCGCAATTAGTAATACTGACCGTTAGTGTATAGTGTATATCTTTATATACCATCTGTGGATTCTGCGCCACACTACTGTGCTTTGATATTGGTTTTATACCAATTATCTATATAGTTTTGACAAGATCTTCACTGACAGATGGCTGATGTTATAAGAAGTAACTTAGGCTACTTTTAGGGTAAAAATATCCTAAGTTACATACTAAAATTAGGGTTCCGTAAAAAAAACCTCGTGACGAAGGCCCGGACACTAGCTAGTATTTGTATATTAGGTATATAGTGACAAGAATGTCGTTCAAACCAAGTGCATCAAAGACAACTCACGCGTTTTTTAATGCTTGTTCATTGTCTAAAGCACCCAAATATTGGACTCTATTGTTTGGTATTAAATATTATTAATCTACCAACGGAAGCATATAAATTGAACTAAATGAATACTAATGGAACATAAATTGATTTTGGTTAGCAATAATAAGCTTATTAATTTATTGGAATGTTACCAATCCAGCTTTGTGACATGACAGATGATTAATTAATATTTCACCGTATTGTAAGTGCCCACATTTTCTATTTAATTAATGCTCTTTTTGTTAATGGTAATTTGTGTGTCATTAAATATTTTATTTTATAACAATAAATGGAAACAGGCGCTAATTGTGTTTAATAATGGCTATTTAGCTGTAAGTGAATTTATTCGTTTGAGAAATAAATCTCTTAAACCTATATTTTTTAAACATTTGTCAATTTGACAATCGTTGGAGAGCATCGGGCATCCTCCGAGTTAATCGGCAAGGGAGTGCTGTAGTGGCCATGCGGGAGAAGACTTGTCGTCGTGGAAGCAATGTAGGAGTTATGCGTGAGAATTAAGTGACGTACATCGGATAAGGATAAAGAAGCCTACGAGCTGGTTTGTATATATTATGGATTCTTAACTATCGTCGAGTGTAGTTTTATCCCGGACTCGGACAACGTATCGGACTGACTGTTCAGTGTGAGTTAAACTTGCATTGGCTTAAATAAAGCATATTCTTTTAGATCAGTGTTTCCTTCAATCCCCGTACCCATAGCACTAATAGTATTCAATCTCGACACATGACAATTTCATCTCCAAAAGTGGGCAACTAAGTCACATTTTTGTGCGTTTTTGAAAGCATCTTTCTAACGAGGGAATAATCTCTTGTTCTGTGGCCCACCATCATATCTCCGATCGAATGGATTTCACAGTGAATTAAATTCCACTCCGGTTTAGGGAGCCTTTGTCCCATGACAGCCTGCTGACACCCCAACAAATAATATTATTCAGCAATGCCCTATTAGGTTAGCATGCAGCTCTCAAGACTCTGGCCTTTGCAATAATACGCCATTACTTGCCTTTGAAAAATGTTAGTGGTTAAAAGTACTAAGTAAGTTGCCGATAATAAGTATAATAATTATTATTATCGGTAAACTAACACACAGTATATGTCCCCAAATTAAGCAAGTTACGCTTGTGTTATGCGTAATATACAAAGAGTACTCTGGGGCCGACCCCAGACACCCGACATAGTAAATAACGGAGAAAATACGTTTCCGAAATTTACTACACTAGGAATCGAACCCGGACCCTCTGCGTTGCAGTGAGGTAGGCCGGCAAAGGCTAAGCCCGCTTAACCACAGAGGCCGTCAGGATATTTGTTAAATGAAAATGTTTGAGTTGCTTTTGACTTGAGAGAGCGAAGAGAATGAACGTACGTAATATTTTTAGTATATTTCAACAGCCCCTGACAAAAAGTATGTAGCAATAAATGTTCTTTTCACTAAATTTTAGTTATAATTTTTGTAGGCGGCAACCGTGCCTTAAAACGCGTTATGTTTTTTTTTTAAATTTTATTGTAGGAGTTCAACAGACAGGCAGATGGTCTCTTAATGTAAAGCGGTTACCATCGCCTATAGATATTTGCAACACCATAGGTGCTGTAAATGCGCTGTTGCTCTCTTAAGGGAGACTGGAACCTGTCACTAAGCTGGAACGCAACTCAGGGTTGTTATTAGAATAGATTTAGAAAATAGACTAAATCAGTCAGACCCGCGCCCTTTGAGCCTGGGATGCGTGCGCTAGCCATTACGCTACCACGGTATACTTCAGCTTTATACACATACATACATAACTTCACGCCAGGTCCCTTGCGGGGTAGGCACGAACAACAGAGCGCCATACAGGCTTATTCTTACACACCTCACTTGCTTCTTTGACATTCATAGCTCTTGTCATGCACGCTCGTCTGTTCTTAAGGCTCTTGACATCACCTTCTGCTAGTACACGATCAATTTGATCATGGAAGTGTGTCGTGGCCTTCCGAGACTTCTGCATCCATCCACTTTTGCATTGTATATCTGTTTAGTCATTCTTTCATCATACATTCTTTCCACATGCCCGAACCACGGAGCATTCCTTTCCTTACCTTCACCCGACGCTCTCTTTCAGACCAACTCTCTTTCTTACTTCGGTATAACGAACACGGTCCGCGAGTGTTACTCCGCAGATTTTGCGCAGCGC
This sequence comes from Dendrolimus punctatus, assembly GCA_012273795.1. Lineage (NCBI taxonomy): Eukaryota > Metazoa > Arthropoda > Insecta > Lepidoptera > Lasiocampidae > Dendrolimus > Dendrolimus punctatus. The sequence goes on along the minus strand of CM022551.1, from coordinate 7,350,027 downwards.
TCGCATCTCGACCGCGTTTACTCTACTTTCATGCTCTCTATTCCATACCTAACTCTCGCTTCCATACGTTAGCGTAGGTACCAGCACCGCGTTGTGTATGCCAAGCTGGGCCTTCTGGCTGAGGTTCTTAGCGCCTAGGAGTAGCGCGTTTTATATGTTGGTATAAAATACTATTGTAACATATCCTGTATACAAGAAGAGCATAACCTCGTTTCATTGTAAGTCGGGTAATAAATGTTGCTCTCTAACGCTAACAAATAGGTAGGTAATATAAACAATATAAACTACGCCAGCTAAATAAATCCCTCTGGAAGCCTTAAATAGACTACGATTCTTTACTTCTACCCTTAAGTTGCTTAAAGTAGATGTTACAATAGGGATACGCCTCAGGACACATCTTTATATAAAAAGAAAAAGACGTTTATTTGGTAAACACACAACGAGACAGACATGGAATGAATTACACGGTACGGTGATAAGAATTAGAGAGTCTCGCGATGGTACTAAATAGGTGCAGTTCAGCATGTGCCAGGCAACCGCGGATGCCTAACGCTGGTTTTCAACTGCACCTAGGACGAACGGATGTTGCACTGTTATTTATATATATATATGTATACATATAGTGTGAATAATAATAAAATAAATATAAACTCATAGAATTCAAACGAATATTTGGGGGATACCGATAAAATAAATATTCATTATATATGATACACATGATATATATTACATATTTATAAACAGAAATAGTATTGTTAAAGGCAGAAGAAAATATATATTATATAAGAAAGATTTATATTGATATTTTCTAGCTTCCGTTGCTCATCTAAGAGGTAATTCTTCAAGTTCTTACGAAAGTAAAAGTCGAGTGATTTAATTGCCTTAATGGTGGTGGTATATTGTTCCATATCTTAGATGCAGCATAACGGAAGCTACCTCTAAAGCATGTCAATTTATGTAATTGGAACGCTAGTTGACGGGACGGTATATAGTGTTGTTACAACCTATTCGCCGACAAAGACAAATTCCACGTACAGATTTGTATACGCACATTTGGATATACTTATGCAAAATAAAACCAACCCACATACTGACAGTTTTGAGAAAAAGCCATTTTTATTAAAATTTTGCATACATAAAAATGTGTGTATATTTTGGAAAAAAATTGAATATTGTATATTATATTTTGTCCCATAGATTCAAGTACAATTTTAACATAAAAATAAAATAATAATCTCAGCCCATAAATATCCCACTGCTGGGCTCGGGCTTCCCATTATAGGGCAACGGACAGTATACCCGCCACGCTTGTCCAGGCGGCTTGGCAGGTTTGACACATCGGTTATCTCGATGTGCAGGTTGCATCACGATGTTTTCCTTCACCGTTTTTAGCACGTGGTAATTGTAATAATATGCACATTAGATCAGAAAACTAACTAAGAGGTCCTTGCGTTCCGGTCAGGATCGAACCCGCGCCCTTCGATTTAGCGGCGCGTGCGCTAACCATTACGCTACCGCGACTATTATTACACAATTATTATATTATACAATTTTAATCTTCTAATATATAAAATTCTCGTGTCACAGTTTTCGTTGCCATACTCCTCCGAAACGGCTTGATCGATTCTCATGAAATTTTGTATGCATATTGGGTAGGTCTGAGAATCGGCCAACATCTATTTTTCATCCCCCTAAATGTTAGGGGTAGTCCACCCCTAAATATATTTTTTTATTTTTTTGTCAAAATTTTTAATTTCTATTTTTTTATGATACAACATACAAAATACATACAATCCTCAATTTTCACCCTTCTACGATAAACCCCTATTTTTTACCGGGCAGGACGACGTCTGCCGGGACAGCTAGTATTATATAATAATTTCAAATCGCATTACCATGGGTCATGGATCTAGTTAGTTTATTATACTCTTGTGTTTTATGGGTTAGCTACTTTGTAATGAAAATGTTTTATTCTGTAAATAATGTCAGATCGTTATGATTCTTATTGAGTCGATAGAAGGTGCATTTTGAAAGCATCCTTAAACCAATTTTGGCATGTTTGTGGATTGGTTCTGTTTTGCATAAGCAATAGGCATGTTCATTTATTACCCGTCGGAATCATTTTATTGTATCTGATTCGGTAATGTGTGATTTCTTGTAGAAGCGATTAAAAAGTTTAGCTGCATCGCCATCCATAGTTCACGTGACTACTAAAATCAATTTGATAAATGCAAAACGTGGCTTTATAACGGCCGTACTTAAAACACTTATCCATTGAGGTAAAATGAACTATGTAGTACACATAACGTCACTTATCCATTTTTTTTCAGTGATTGTCATTTCATAAAGGTTTAATTTTAGGTCAAAAATATTTTTTTCCAATCTTAAGTCAGATGTATAGTCTCCTTTATTCTTCATTGTAAGAAGTAGAGCACGGGGATGTAGTTTTTATTGATAGTTGTAAATCGCGAGCGGGTTAAGTAAGAAGTTAGAATCAGACTTATAAACTTACTGACAAGAAACGGGGCTAATTACTTTGGTATTGCTTAGTTATTATGTAGTAAGTTGCAACTATAAAACCTGTAATGTATAAATGTATTACGTAAGAATTAATAATGTTATATATATGTAGGTAGTTCAGTAATAAAATCAGTCTGATCACGGAAAGTTCTTGTGTGTTATTGATTATCAATAAGAGACTTAAAAACTATACATATATACATATAAAAATCAATTGTTATTCTTTAGTCTCGCTAAAACACCTGGTTTATTACCTTTAACCCATTTCGACTTCTTTTGTTTACTTTGTGTTCAAATTTTGCAATTAGACAATAAATAACCTATTGTTATTTCACTTGTTTATGGCCGCAGGTGTGCAGATTACGGCTTCCCGGAAACTTCATCCACGCGGTCGATTGTTATATTATACAGTTTAGTATAAAACGATGCCCGAACGGAGGAGGGGAGAGGCAGTTAAGCGAGGATTACGATACGAGCAAGACGTGTACATTCGATAAGCGATATAGTGACGGACTTTGGCGTGTTATTGAAACGTGCAGTTTGTACTGGTTGTGTTCAGTTATATTTATACCTGTCTTATACGTGTTTTTATAGTTCTAATAAATTCTATAGTAATTCCAATGGCATTTTAATTCGAGTCCTGCGCTCGTAACAAGACTATAAATAGTGAATTTAGCGTTTTTTTCTTAATATAACTGCTAGTTGCAATGAAGTTAAAGATGCAATTTCAAGAAATATATCTTTATTAAAAGGAGTGGCATCGAGTAATTAATATATGAAGAAGTAGATTGTCTCTTAATTTAGCATTCGATGCAAATTTAGTGTATTAAAATTTAATTCTTAGCAAATTTACATGTTAATAAAAAAAAATTCGAATACGTCTACCAACCCTAGACGCACACGAAGAAGACAGTGTTTTCCGCTTTTGCGAAAATAACTGGGGAACCCTAATAAACTTTCTAGAATGTTTTTCTATCAATACAAGCTTTCCGTAATTGCAACATGGAGTATATCCTAGCTGACTCGTACTCAAGTAAAAAGATCTTGAATAAACACAAAAGCAGAAAACAAATATTAAAGAACGGTCGACCGTTCAAGTTTACGCATCGGAACCCTTTTTATTGGTCAGGCTCCAGGACTGCCATTGGTCTTTGGTCCAAGCCATAAACAATATTCTTCAAACCAAACTTCTTCCACACAAAGTCAAAACTTACACACATACCCACACCAACGCACACCACCGCATTGCATTACACGCACAATTCACAAACAAACCCAAGACACACAAAAAACCTAAAAATTAATAACCCCACCATAGAACGGAAAAACAACACACATGTAACACGTTAGGATAATATATTATTACGAGCTACAAGACTCGAATTAAAATACCGTTGGAACTACTATAGACTTTAATAGAACCGCACAAACACGTCTAAAACAGGTAGAAATAAAACTGGATGCAACCAGTTCACACAGCACAATTCAATAACACGCGCAAAGTCCGTCACTATATCGCTAATCGAAAGTACTACACACGTCTTGCTAGTATCGTAATCGTCGCTTAACGGCCGCACCCCTCCGTTCAGGCATTGTTTTATACTGAACTGTATAACAGAACCAAAGACCGTGCTCACCGAGTTAATCGGCACACCTGGCAAGCTTCAACGCAATGCAACAGCAAGGATTAGTTCGACACTAATGACGGCCATAAAACAAGTTTAATAACAACAGTATGTTTTTGTGAATTACAAATTCTAAACACATATTAAACAAAAGAACTCCGAATGGAGGAAGGGTAATAAACTGCGTTTTACGTCTGCAGGTGTGCGCATTTACTTGACGGCATGTAACACTATATAGGTATAGAAATAAAGCACACACTGCGCATGCACTTTCTCACAACACCAGCATGTAACAGATACACTCTACATTAGTATAAGTTAAGTATTAAAATAATAATAAATGAATATAATAAGTTATTCTTAAAGTACACCACAACACAAACATGCTTGCAATAAATGTCACACACAATAACAAAAGTAACAAATAAGCGTGTACAACTTCTAAACTTCTTAAATCTAATATATAAAATTCTCGTGTCACAGTTTTCGTTGCCATACTCCTCCGAAACGGCTTGACCGATTTTGATGAAATTTTTTGTGCTTATCCGGTATCTATGAGAATCGGCCAACATCTATTTTTGATACCCCTAAATTTTTTATTTATTTTTAGACAAAATTTTTAATTTCTGTTTTTTTATGATACAACATACAAAAATACATACAACCCTAGATTTTCAACCCTCTACGATCAATCCCTATTTTTTACCGGGCAGGACGACGTCTGCCGGGACAGCTAGTTTAATTGTAAAAAAAAGAGAACGGAACTAGAGTCCGTAGAGTTGCTAATAAAAAATGAAAAAACAATATTCTTCTTCTTTTTAACTGACTTCTAAAAGGAGGCGGTTCTAATTTTTTTATTGCCCAAGCACAACAGATAGTGGTTACCTTCGCCTATAGACATTAGCTTCCCCTAATTAGATTAGATTCCCCCTATAATGGGAGGCCCGAGCCCAGTAGTGGGACATTTATGGGCTGATATAATATATCATATTATAGACATTAGCAATACTAGAGGTGCTCCTAATGAAGGCCTTAAAACAGAGCCTAGAACCTGGCCAGTAATGCCGGAACACAACACAGAATTGTCATGGCGGCGTAGACGGGCAAATGCCTTACCACCTGGCTGTGGGTTGTTTTGTCGCCTCTTACGATAGGCCGCCCGGCCGCAGGAATTAGTATTTTGTTTTATTAGGCAGTACTACTTTTGTTACGCGATTTCTTCGTCAATTGTGGACCGATTTTTAATATTTTTCTTTATTCGAAAGAAATTCAGGATATAATGAGTAAATGCAAGAGAAATTGAGGGCAATACTTGTTGAAAATTGAGCACCTACACTCTTAGCAAAGCACGCATGCCAGAAGTACAATTTCTTTTTTTTATCGTTGAAATACAGCTCACAGGTAGATGGCCCACCTGATGGAAAGCTACTGCTAATTTATTGTATTAGATTTCATAAGTGAAATGTTGTTTGATTCAGTAATATGATATCGTTTAAAGTACAAATGAATTAAGTCCCTCCCCATAAGGTAAATCTAAGTAATTTATTAAAAACCTTGAGAGGGAGTCCAAGGGTACATCACCCCGGATGGAACGAAGTTCCTTTTTTTTATTATTTATTATGTACAAAAAAACCTGTATACACTCAACATAAATAATCGTCGCGACACCACACGTTACAACTTTTGGTCTTAATTTTATCCGTGAAGCCCCCTTTCGCAACGCGCGATAAGAAACTTCGTTCCAATAAATGTAAAAAGACTTATTCTTATAACTTGGGCCACCTAATAAGGGTCGAGACAGACGCACTGCGCTCGTAAAACACAAACCGAGCGGACAGATAGTAGTAAAACGCAGATTTCCAACCGCACAGTGCTTATATGAATCTATATATATCGTTTTATTTGATCACAAGTGACAGAACTACACTTTTCGAGTCGTGAAAAATATTTAAGGATGATTTACCCTCTTTGCCTGTATTGGTTGCCTGAGATTATATAGATTGTCAACATTTATAATTATTCTTTAAACTAATATTATCCCCGCCAATTGCTATTACTAATTCCAGCACATTAGCAATTTGCGGAGATAATAATTAATATTAGGTAATGTCTTTGTTGATTTTCCAATATTTTATCAATTGTATAAGCTTATGTTGATTGTATAAGTTTTTTTGATTGTATAAGTTTGTATTAATGGTATAAGCTTATGTATTATTGTATTAACATTTTAATGGGTTATCCAAGTTTGAATTGTATATCTAAGCATGTATTGATCGTCGAAGTCTGTATTGATTATGCATAATTATGTATACGTCAAGTCTTATATTGGCTATTTAGATATGAATTTATGTGGCGGTTACATTTGGATTAAGGTACATATCTTTATATCCCTGTATCAACATACCGAGATTTTTTTAAATCTAATGAACTTCGTCATATTACAGTTTTAAACCTATTTAAGTTTCATTTGGCGACTAGAGAAGATCAATCACCAAGGTCACCGATATGCCTTGTAAAATAAGTAAGCAGAAAAGTTAGTAGGACAGCTACATTTGTCATAGATCGACGGTGGCTGAAGTAGATGAACCTTGAAATGGACCTGTGGCGCCATCTAATTATCCAAAATTTGAAGCTTTTTAAATTTATATTTTGTACTGAGCAATTATCATCTATAGGTACTATAATAAATCTGTAGGGGTTATCGAGTTTATACATTTAATTTATAAAAAAGAATCATGGGGCTAATTCAAACAAGCAAATTTAGAAAACGCCACTTTTAAATTTTTGTCTATCTATTAGAACATAACGTGAAACTCATTTTTACCACCGGACAAGCAGATGTATGATCTCACGGGTGAAAATAACAACAAAGCGGACAAAATGCCATGCTTCCACTTTTATCATCATCATCGTACCAGTGAAGAGCGAAACTCTTTACCGTTGTCTGAAACATCTAGGCGTCTTCAAGTCTCAAACCTATTCAATATAAAAAAAAACTGGACATATAGCTAGCTTATATTCCAGATCAAGAAGCATAGTTCAATCCCGATTAATGACAATGTTTCCAAAGGGTAGATCGCATTATTTGCCGCCATTAAAATTCACCAAAAAACACGTTATCGCCATAGCTACACAAACTAAGTCTCATCTGTAACTAGCTATACAGTTTTACGCAACTTCTAATTCTGATCGGCAGTGTTTGTTTGCCCATAAACGAAGACCAGTTTTTCGACCTATAAATAATCTATATTGAACTTCTTTTCACAAACGGACATGGCACTGCGCTGCTTATATTTTAGATCTGTTCCGCTTACATCTTTCGTACATTGCCACGCGCTACAAAAATTTGTATACTACGCAGGTACATCGAGATAATTTATTAGTTGTATAAAACTGTACTTATATAATTACTAGCTTTTACACACCCTTCGTCAGTGTGGGATATTTTAAAAACATCTAAGTTAAAAACCCCCCGAGTTTGAAACATTCTTCATTGGTGCTCCGCTCCTATTGGTTTTAGCGTGATGATATATAGCCTATAGCCTTCCTCGATAAATGGGATATCTAACAATGGAAAAACTTTTCAAATCAAACTAGTAGTTCCAGAGATTAGCGCGTTCAAGCAAACAAACAAATTCTTCATATTTATATATTTTAGTATAATAAGTTACTACGTATATACTTATATCCGCACCTTAGCTAAAGTAATCAAACAACTACTACTTTAATAATTCTTAAAATGCAATTTAATGCGAAAGATATTTATACTTCAAAATCATAAATTAATATAGTCCATCCTTAACAAGTCCATAAGTCGCCATGTATAAAACATTTTATAGGGTGACTATCTCGCAGATAAATAGGCGTGAAAGCGTCAAGATTTTCATCCAAAATTCTTTATATCTTTCGACACTTACTTTTGGTCTTTTCGACTCACGGTATTGCAGATTTATGACGATTTTATGTTGCCACTATATGAATGGGAAATGCTTTAGGAATGAAAATCACTCGGTAAAAATGTAACTTTGGGAAAGTGCTTAAATCCTAACTTAATAGAGGGCACCACAAATCATTTACATTTGCTTTTGATATACACAAATTGGGCAAGTTTCAAAAAGTAATCAAGGGATCATGATCAATCAGTTTTTACTTTCTATTATTAAGTTCCACTTTGAGTCCTTTCAGAGTTTTTATCTTTAAAAGTTAAAAAGAGAAAAATATCTTATATAACATTGGAATTAAATATGTCATATACCTAACATAGATACCGTTATAATTTTGCATAGCAATTGATAGTGAGCTGTCTTGTGGCTTCACATCTCGTAATTGAGTCGGAAACTATTTTTACGTACGAGGTACCTAAGAAACTTTCTGCCAACTTCCACCACGATAACTCTCCATACTTAATTATGTTAACGTCGTTTAGTTGCTAAACAACTTAAGTGAGTTTAGAATTTTTGTATCAAGTCCATATTTGCAATTATGGGGTGCGAAACTACAACCAAATTTCCGAATTTCGTAAAAGAATCAAGCCTATTTCGACTCATTTTCGACAGAATACTTCTTCTCTCCTTTACAACATATTATTTCCATCCTTTCGCATCTGCACTGCATACAATTTGCCCACTAATTCACATTGTAAGCTTATGGCACCTGCAGACACTTCATACTTCTGTGGTAATTCTTTTTTAGTGCAGGCTATCACTTTAGAATGCGCAGCCTCTTAATCATATTTCATACATATATATTAGTAGTTTTAAAGACAAATTTTTATAATATACCTGTTTTTTTTATGGAAGTATAGGTTTGCGTTTGACCACTGTCTCCCCTAATGTTGAGTGATGACGCATTCTAGGATGGAGCACGCTTACCTAGAAGATACCTATTCACTCGTGACTTGAAGATTTCAAGATTGTATTTATCAGGAAAAACAGACTCCGGCAAATTATTCCAATCTTCGGCAGTGGCCAAAAGAAGAGGCAAACGCTTGGTCTGACTGGTGGTGTTTCCACCATGTAACGGTGGCGTAAACCGGTCCGTCTGGTTGTCCGATGGTAAAAAGGGGCTGGAGGAATCAGCTCGTGTAATTCTGAGGCACACTCCCCGAAATGTATCCGATAGAAGACAGTCAGCCCCGCGACCTTGCGTCTATGCTCTAGACTCTGGACTCGAGCATCAAAAAGACGATCATCGCCGACCAGCTTCCTGGCTCTTTTCTCAATTAATTCCAACGCCTCCAACTGGTATTTGGCTGACCCATCCCAAAGATGAGAACACTACTCCATGCAGGATCGAACTTGTGCTTGGTATAGGTTCAGCAGTTGTTCCGACGTGTGAAGTACCGTCTCACCTCTGCGAGTAAACCCAGCTATTTGGCCGCCACTTGCGCTAAAGACTCTATGTACGTGCCAAAATTGAGTGTTGGAGTCAAAGAGATGCCCAGAAGCTGGAGTCTATCTGTCAATGTAATGGACACACTCCTGAAAGTGGGAGTCAGGTCAAATTGACTCCGTTTTGCAGATAATAGACACGCCTGGATTTTGGAGGCGTTGAACGTAACCAAGTTTGCGTCACCCCATTCAGAGACGGCTTGCAAGGATACGTTCAGCCGTTCGACCATCATCTCTCTGTGCAACAGGATCTGGGCTCTATTGTCTCGCGCATTGGACATATATCTCTCCACAACCGTGCTGTCGTCTGCGTAGCCAAAAACTCCGGGTTGAAGAGATCGTTAATATGCAGCACAAAAAGAGTTGCGGAGAGAACAGATCCCTGAGGGACCCGGCACTGATTGCCATGTGATCGGAAGAGTAGCTAAGCTAATAGTAGACAGGCGGACAAATGTGACAATTTTAGAATGGAGCTTCTGCCGCGATTTCGTTCGTGTAGAATAGTAAGAAAAATAAGTTAAAAAACCCCGCGATTTTGAAAAATTCTTCACTGGTTCTCCGCTCCTATTGGTCTTGCGTGATATATAGCCTTCCTTGATAAATAGGCTATCTAACACTAACAGACTTGTAGTTCCTGAGATTAGCACGATCAACAAGCAAAGAAACAAACTCTTCAGCTTTACATATAAGAATTATTTTTACAAAAAATCACAGCAAGGTCATAATAATGATTGATTCACATTGAAACGTTACTTTATAATAAACCAGCCAAAATTTTCAATAGATCCCCAAAGGTTGTTAAATTAGCAGAAATGGAGGGCAGTTAACAATGATTTAACTACATTTTAACAGTCGTGCCAGTTTGTTTCGTTTATTGGCCGAGTGGTCGTTACTTGAGGATATTACTGTCAGGCGATATTGATGAGTAGCTGTGCCAGCTAATTAGTTCCAGGGGCACTTGAACTTTATATTCAAAATTATCTTCTCATATAATTGTATAAGTTTGTATTGTATAACTTTGTGTCCATTGTATAAGTTTTTATTTGTTGTATACATTTCAGAAGCCATTAAAAGTTGTAGAAGCTTAGCGGTTAGCCCAATCGCATCTCTATGTCAAAGGGCGTGGGTACGAATCTCGGCCGGAAAGCACTATTTAGGCAGTTTTCTGACCTATTGTGCATGTTGATACAATTACCACATACTAATCGGTGACAGAAAACATCATAACGAAAGCTGCACATTGAGTTAACAGATGTGTCAAACTCTACTATCTGCCTCAGACAAGCGGCGAACTCTTCATTCCTATATAAATGAAATGGGACATTGATATTCGATTTTATATTCATAACTGTCTTTTCATGTTTGTATCAATATCAATTATATAAGTTTTAATTGTATAAGTTTGTATTAATTGTATAACTTTGTATTATTTGTATAATTTTGTATTAATGTGTAAAAATTAAGACTCCAGCGTATACAAAACAGGGAGTAGTCAGTGGAGCAACATTCCGAATGAATTGAAACCATTTTGGTAAATAAAACTACAAATCGGCAGACAAACACAACGTAAGCAAGTTACGCTTGTGTTATGGGTAATATAAACGGACTATTCGGGGGCGATCCCAGAGACTCAGACCATAATAAATAACGCAGTAATTTCTTTGCCGAAATTCATCATCGAATCGAACCAGGAGCCTCTGGTTTACAGTGGGATTAATATGTTTGAACATAATGCGTAAACACCAATGAATGCATGGCTCTTTTCAATTTTTGGCCGCTAGTCGCTAGTTTCTTATAGGTAGTCTATGAGACTACGCCAGGTGGTAGGGCATTTGTCCGACTGGATGGCTACCACCCTTGATCTAAAGTATGTCGCCATATCAACCTTGAGTTGTGTTCCGACATTGGTGATCAAGTTCCAGTCTCCCTTAAGAGAGCAGCAGCGCATTTGTAGCACGGGCCGTCTGCCTGTCCGCTGAACTCCTGCCATAAAAAAAAATAAAAATGAGAAATCGAGTTGTATGAAGTCCACGCCACTGGAAGCTATACTTTTATATAAACTTTTAAATATTAAATTGTATGTATTTACGTAGACTACATAATTCTGTTTCTCTCCCTTAAACCCAAAACACAGGTAGGCAATAGTCGTACAGCGAATAATATACAAAATTTTATGACGATAATAAACAAGCGAATAGCTCGAAATTGAAATTTACACGCAAATGGAAGGTTTTACTACTTCCGAAGCTCTGTTATTGCGTGAAACGGAACGTAAATTTAAATTTTAAAGGTTTCAGAACATCGTTATTTCAGTATGGCTATACAGTTTATTTCTGCAATATTACTCTGCCCTCGTAAGCACTATGACAGAAGAATATCAAAGTATAGGGAAATAGTCAATCATTTGGTAATGGTATAGTTATATGGTATAATTATTATTTACTACTAGAGGTCACGGTAGACGTTGTAGTGTCCTGAAAAAAATGGCCCGATCCCAGCGCCACCTACCGGTTCCAAATGTGAACCTAAATAATCTGAGGACTCACTCAAACACACAAAAAATCATGAAAATCGGTCCAGGAGATTAGAAGGATATCAGAACCCGACCCCAGCGCCACCTACGGGTTCCAATTGGAAATCTAAACCATCCATCAACTCAAACACAGAAAGAAAACAGACGGTGTGCGTCTCGGGACGGCCGAGAGAAGTGATAACTTAAATTAATTTGAACCATAATATTGAAATTGTTTAACTTGAGAAAAGCTTAGGTTATTACTTAAATTTTATGTATATTAATAAGATAATGTAAGGAAATGTTATTTATTAATAAAGTCTTCAATTGATTATAAAATATATTTTATTCTTTGTTACAATTCTTGAATATGTACATAAGAAGAAATACGGCTAGCCCTGTGGGTTAGAGTGAGAGAGGAGGAGCCTGCTTACCGCTGCGATATGCGTGAGAAGGAAGGCAGACAGACTGGCACCGTAACGCGTTACGTAACGAAGCGGTTTACCCTCCTATAAGAAGTTATCACTTCAGAAACATTGAAATCGAAAGTCGAAAGGCCTTAATCAATCGTAGATTAACCAGTCATTCACCAAATTCACCAAGTATTAACCAAGTCGGGAAGAAACTGCATATCGACCTTTGACTATAACATATATGTATACGTTAACTTTTATATTTAACGTTATTAACAATGTCGCATCTTAGACAACGCAATAAACCCATCGCAATATCTGCAACATTATCCCAGATGAAGTCGCAGCATTAGACACAATTGGGATTGTTCACTTTTTTTCAATCTGGCTATTTGAAAAACCATTTCGAGGAATAGTGTCCGAAAACATTTCTGTCTAGTCAAAATCCCAAAAAACGTACGATCTTCTTGTACTTTGTAAGAAATGCGTTTGACCTTTATTTGACCTTACTAAATCCAATCAGGTGGGCCGTCTGTCTGTTTGCCTGCTTCAGATGTAAAAAAAATCTAGCTGTACCTACATTATTTGATTTAAGTTCTATAACATGGAATTTCCCTAAAGACCACTTTAAAAAATTTAACGATAACTATAGAAAATAATAATGGTTGAACACGAAAAATTATAAGAAAACATACACGAAAAATAAGCCTAGCGACAAAAAACACTAAAATGATCACGATACGACGTAATGAGTAATGACAGTGACATTTAATAATAGCACAGATTACTATGATTATATATAGATAACACTTACTTTTATTATTTGTTTTCTAGGCAAAGAAATCAATGTAAACTTGTCCCTTATGACGTCATCGGAGAAATAATTTTAAAATCGAATTATAAAAAAAAACTAACGCTTAAAATACAAAAATATTCAAATTAGTATCTTAAAAATACCCTATTTTACGTAATAAAAATATAAAGTGAAGCAAGTGAGGTGTGTAAGAATAAGCCTGTATGGCACTCTGTTGTTCGTGCCTACCCCGCAAGGGACCTGGCGTGAAGTTATGTATGTATGTAAAAATATAAAATCAGAGGGTAATTTTTTGTGAACAAGCCCCAATTTTCGGACTTTGGGAGATAATATACTCCCATCTATTGACTTAGATGAAAAAGTCGTTAACGAATATAGAGGAAGTTGAGTATATATTTTCAATTTTGAAATCCTGGAACCATATCATTATCATATTTACCAGTGTTGGAAAATCTTGCAACGTATTTTTTTCCATGCTTTAAACCAGTGCTTTTCAATCTGTGGGTCGCGACCCCTAGAGGCGTCGCCGGCAAAACGGAAAAGGCAATTTAAGTTTATACCTCATACTTAGGTACTTTCTACGCTCAGCAGCTTTTTGCAGAGTATAGGGATATACGTAGGAAAGGAAAGACATAAACATAGTCATTTAAATTAACTTTTTGTCTGTCTATGACCCAAGGGGGTCGCCAAATTTTTCAACCCATAAAGGGGTCGCGTACCCAAAAGATTGAAAAGCTCTGCTTTAAACAAAAGAAAGTGACATCTGTTAGTCAACCAGTGTAACTAATAGAACGTAAATATTTAAATACGTTGGAGCAATTTGACACTAGATGGGACTGTTTACTTTAAAGTTTAATATTAAATAATACATGGCACTAGTTCATCGCGGCGTTATCTACTTTTATATTGCAAGAGTTCAGCAGACAGGCAGACGGGCTCACATGATGAAAAGCGGTTACCATCACCTATGGACATTTCCAAGATGCTGCTCTCTTGAAGGAGACTGGAACTTGGTCACTAATGCCGGAACGCAACTCAAGGTTGTTATGGCGACATACTTTAAACCAGGGGTTGTAGCCATACAGTCGGGCAAATACCCTACCACCTGGATGTGGGTTGCTTTCTTGCCTCTTACGACAGGCCGCCCGGCCGCAGGAAATTGTATTCTTTCACCGTTCCTGCACGGATAATCATGAGAACAACACGCTATAATTACGTTGTCATTATCGTTGCTATGACGATGTCTTTGTTAATGAATTGTACTTTTTCTGGATGAAGGATGCCCCCCTCCTTTCATATATAACTTTAAACGTGTATTTTATATAGCGGTGTGCGATTATGAAGATATATTGAGATATCTCGATTATGACAGATAAGTAGTTACTAATTTAGTTGTGAGTACTTGTGAGACTTTTATTTTTGTAAATAGCTAAGTGTTCGAGAACATTACTTACATACACATACATGTTAACCTAACGTTATAAAACTCCACCAAAAACAAATACGCTAGCCACTCGCACCACCGAAAACGAGACGACGCAAAGAACGATTCACTGTAGTTGGAATGTTACTAATACTAATCAAATCGTTGAAAAAAGTTGAAACATTGAAATGTTGGTATTGGATGTTACTAATACCAACATTACAATGTCTTGCTCGACTTTCGACTTTTTTCAACGATTGCATTAGTAGTACTAATATTAGTAACATCATTCGATTATGAAAACAAATTAGTAACTAATTTCATAATCGATTATTAAAATTAGTAATTCGATTATATAAATTAGTATAATCGTCCACCTTTAAATTTTTTAAACGAAGTTTTTTGTTTTACATACACGTAAAATTGCTCACAATTTACATTTGTGACGTCATGGATTGTAGTTATGGAACTCATGTGGATATCGAACATCCCTTGGTGGAATCCACAGATCATCAAAACACAGACGGGATCCAACTAAGATAAAGATGGCGGATAACAATTTATGACGTAGGTATTTTTATTGCGTGTATAATTATTGGTCAGCGCCATCTAGTTCAACATGTATGAACTAGTGGCATCTGCGATATACATTAACGTAACAAAATTAAAATAAGTAACTTTTAATGTGAAATCATATTTGCTCTGAAATAATCTATTAATTTTTCTAAGAGCGGCAGTAAACACGGCTGTCAGTAGATTATTTGTGTATATATAATCTTTATTTCTTTGATATATTTTTTCACACGATACTGTGAATCAAATGCCTCTTAAGACAATGAACACCGCCTTATCTTGAGCCTGGGAAGCCTTTTTACTCATAGAAGGACGTTTAACAGTTAATCCACGATATTCGGTGAATGACCCGTGTCACGGACAGAGAGACGTGTGGAGCGGACTTTGTGTTCTTTTAAATATTATTCGTGAAGTAAAACACTTTTAAAGTGGCTTCGTATACGTAAGGGACCTTTTTAACTGTCTCCTACCCGCCTTGGAGCTCTGCCTGGTAGGTCAAAAGTAATAACATTTTACACCACCTTACACCTGTTTAAAATCACGCGTAGCTTGTGATACACGGTATATATACAAATAAATAAAATTGGAGTCTCTGTTTGTAATATTGAAATAACCGCTTTTTACTACATGCATATGAATATGCACACGGTACATACACCAAAATAACATTTTATACAATTTATGTCTGACTGTCTAGTTTGTTCCGGCTAATCTCAATAATGGCTGGACCGATTTTGACAGGACTTTTGTTGGCATGTAGCTGATGTAATAAGGAGTAACTTCGCTAGTTTATTTTAGAAAAAATATTTTATTTTGGAATTATGACGATTTTCAATCACCATGCGGGAGAGACCGCAGAACGCAGCTAGTCTTAAATTAGTTCAGAGTATTTTCTTTTAATGCAACAATTAAATGAATTTATGTAGTAGAATAATTGAACTAAAATCTATACTAATATTATAAATACATGAATTTTCAATGTATGTTTATTACTCAATCACGCCAGAACAGCAGAACGCATCTGGATGAAATTTGGCACAGAAATAGGTTATATTCTGGAATAGCACTTAGGGTACTTTTATCACATTCCGTGAGTGTTACATAATGTTATATGCATTAATTTAGTTCTACATAGTTGAGTAGTATGAAGATTGAATTTTTGACATTCCACGGACGTGATAAAATACGGCAATGCCAAAAATTGGTAACGCCGTCAAAACTAATAATAAAAACTACATTTGTTCTTGACAATAAATCACCAATTAACGCACGTTTAATAATTATTATGAAATAGCTTTTTATTATAACGTGGTTGACATATTTGTATACATAGGCTTAAGTTAAATACGAAATTAATTAAGAAGAGGTCATTCACCATATATATTTATTTTACTTATAGCCTTCCTCGATAAATGGGCTATCTGACACTGAAATAATGTTTCAAACCAGACCCGTAGTTACTGACCTTAGCGCGTGCAAGTCAATAAACTTTTCAGCTTTATATAAAAGACTAGCGGTCCTGGCAGACGTTATCCTGCTCTGATATATAATAAAAATTTAGAACCCGATCTCAACGGGACCTACCGGTTCCAACGGGATAAAAGTATCCTATATCCGTTTCCTGGTTCTAAGCTACCTCCCCACCAATTTTCAGCCGAATCGGTACAGCCGTTCTTGAGTTATAAATAGTGTAACTAGCACGACTTTATTGTATACAATACTAGCTGTCCCGGCAGACGTCGTCCTGCCCGGTAAAAAATAGGGGTTGATCGTAGAGGGTTGAAAATCTAGGGTTGTATCTATTTTTGTATGTTGTATCATAAAAAAATAGAAATTAAAAATTTTGTCTAAAAAATAAAAATAAATTTAGGGGTGGACTACCCCTAACATTTAGGGGGATGAAAAATAGATGTTGGCCGATTCTCATAGATACCGGATAAGCACAAATTTTTTTATCAAAATCGGTCAAGCCGTTTCGGAGGAGTATGGCAACGAAAACTGTGACACGAGAATTTTATATATTAGATATAGACACATAAGGATAATTTAACATAGATAGTGCTCTTTGACTTTTTGAAATTAATAAAAATGGTTTGATTTACTCCATAGTTTCCGTGTTCGTTCAATTTATTCGTATTCGTGGTGCAGCCGCGCTCATTACTGCGTCCATATCGGTGGCGTCGTTATCCGCAGTCGGCCGACGGTCGCGCCACAGTCGCGAGCCTATCGTCCCACATTGACACTATTAGCTATGCAAAAATGTCGATTGCTATAAAATTATTTATTGCTACTAATAAAAAATGGCGACGAATTGTAAAGCTTGCCACCCCTATCATGAGGACCACGACCACTCTGCCAAGAGTGTGACGACGGAGAAGAAAGAATAAATATTTTTTTATTTATCTATGGAAAACCTACAGCTAAATACATTTGATTAAATAACTGGACCAACCCACATACTGACAGTTTTGAGAAAAAGCCATTTTTATTAAAATATTGCATACAAAAATATGTATCCATGTTTTGAAAAAAAAAAAAATTTTTTTTTAAACGGCTTTTTCTCAAAACTGTCAGTATGTGAGTTGGTTCCATTTTGCATAACTAGGTCCCTTTAATCAACAAAACAAAACCAATGACAGGTTTTCACGAATAAGCTATTGGTTAAAAGTAACATGCAGACGTAAAAAAGACACCGAGATGATAAGTCAGTGTTGAAAAATTTAACGCTTAGACACCGCTCGACACTTGAAATACTGATCACAAATGGGCCGATGTCATCCTATTTACTCACATTATTTAAATAACTACTTGCTCGCACAAGAAATGAGTTTCGTCTGTAATAAGTAAAAATGTTTTCATAAAAAATGTCATGAAATAAAACTACTGGGCCAAACTATGTTATAGTTTTAGGGGACCAAATAGCAACTATTCCGCATCGAACTAAAAAAGTATCACGAAAATCGTATCATAAATCTCAGAGTAATCGGTGTACATATGGAACGGTGTATAATTTTTTCATAAAAAATGTTCATACAATAAAACTACGGGTCCAAACAATGTTAAACTTTTAGGGGGCCAAATCGCAACTATTCCGCATCGAACTAAAAAAGAATCACGCAAATCGAATCATAAATCTCAGAGTAATCGGTGAACATACATAAAAAAAAGATCCCGGCGAATTGAGAACCTCCTCCTATTGGAAGTCGGTTAAAAATTTAAAGGTACATTTATAGATTCTAATATCAGGACGCAGTTTCTTTTTAACACAGGTTATTTTATTACCTAGCTAGGAAGACAACGCCATTCTCAGTTTTCGCGCAATACAAGTAACTGTTTACTTTGGTGTAAAAGAATATATACATACATACATAACTAACTTCACGCCAGGTCCCTTGCGGAACAACAGAGCGCCATACAGGCTTATTCTTACACACCTCACTTGCTTCTTTGACATTCATAGCTCTTGTCATGCACGCTCGTCTGTTCTTAAGGCTCCTGGCATCACCTTCTGCTAGTACACGATCAATTTGATCATGGAAGGTGTGTCGTGGCCTTCCGAGACTTCTGCATCCATCCACTTTTGCATTGTATATCTGTTCAGTCATTCTTCCATCATTCATTCTTTCCACATGCCCAAACCACCGGAGTATTCCTTTCCTTACCTTCACCCCGACACTCTCTTTCAAATCAACTCTCTTTCTTACTTCGGTATTACAAACGCGATCCGCGAGCGTCACTATGTCAAAAATATAATATGTCAGTCTTTATAGTTATTTTAAGTTTATGCGCATACTATAATGTTTTGGTAAAGTTTTATAATAATATTTTATATTATTATTGTTACATACCGACAAAGAAATGCGCACACCTGCTTGTCGTAAAGCACAGTTTATTGCCTCCCCGCATTTATGAATTCTTTTGTTTACTTTATGTTTAGAATTTTTAACTAAGAACAACATTCTATTGTTGTTGTACTTGTTTTATGGCCATCATTAGTGTCGAACTAATCCTTGTTATTATTGTATTACGTCGAAGCTCGCTAGGAATGGATCGGTGCATTATAAAGCAATGGCCCAATGCGCAGAGGGGAAGTCAAGCGAGGATTACGATACGAGCAAGACAGATTCGACAAGTGATATAGTGACGGACTTTGCGCGTGTTATTGCACCGTGCAGTTTGTACTGGCTGTTTTCAGTTATATTTGTACCTGTTTTATACGTGTTTGTACAGTTCTATTAAACTCTATAGTAATTCCAACGGCATTCTAATTCGAGTCCTGTGCGCTCGTAATACTATTTATCATTATTATAACAACGCGTGTAAAACCGCGCAGTGAGCTGCAGTCTTTACTAGTATAATAAATGTGATAGTAAGTGTTGGGTTCGATAGCGTTCAAATTACTGCGGACTGTATTTGGTTTTAAATTTTTTTAAAAAGCGACGTGTGTATTCCTCAATATTTATTAACCAATTGACTTATGTTACTATACCTCATACAATACAAATAATGCAATTTGAACTGAACAGTAAGTTTATTTCAATGCTTGTATATTTGTATATCAGTTTGTTTTCTTATCGAAAACTTCATACTATCATTCACAAGACTTATAAGATTAAATCAGTTTAAATTTGTAATTACATAAAGTATCTTAAGTATAGCTTTAATATCATCGCTTCGGTACTATGGGACACGTTACAAACTACTATAAGAAAACTTGCTCAAACTTGGT
The DNA here is from genome assembly GCA_012273795.1 of Dendrolimus punctatus. NCBI lineage: Eukaryota > Metazoa > Arthropoda > Insecta > Lepidoptera > Lasiocampidae > Dendrolimus > Dendrolimus punctatus. The sequence continues at coordinate 7,330,028 of CM022551.1, read as the reverse complement.
CAGAAATGCAAATTTCAGTTCAACCTATATTTGGAATGGAACCTAACAGTCTGGCTTCCAACTTCGATATACACGTAAGTTTGTTTGTTTGTTTTAAAATGCTAGGCATATTTTATTGGTACAATATGGGACTCTGCAAAAAGGGCTTGCTCGCTATGAGATAGCTATCGCATCAGCTTGTTTAATATTATAGCTGTGCATGGACTGTATACATATTTTTATTCTGGTAGCTCATTTCCATCTGCCCCTATCTCCTCTATGCGCTCCACTCTATCCTATTTTCTCCTCCTCACTCTCTCTATCCAATCTCTTCTATCTCAAGCGCCCTATCCATACTGATTTTATCAATTTCTGAATGTACACCAAATTGCATGAATTTAAATTTACATTAATTTTATTATAATTTGTTTATCTTCTAATATATAAATTCTCGTGTCACAGTTTTCGTTGCCATACTCCTCCGAAACGGCTTGACCGATTTTGATGAAATTTTTTGTACCGGTATCTATGAGAATCGGCCAACATCTATTTTTCATCCCCTAAATGTTAAGGGTAGTCCACCCTAATTTTTTATTTTATTTTTTAGACAAATTTTAAATTCTATTTTCTTATGATACAACATACAAAAATACATACAACCCTTATTTATCAACCCTCTGCGACAAACCCCTATTTTTACCGGGCAGGACGACGTTTGCCGGGACAGCTAGTTTTATATATTTTTCTTACTTTATTTAGTTGTGCACGTGATCGGTTGACTATATGCTATTAACTCTAGATTTAATTTTATGGGGAAAAATGAAAAGTTTTCATTCTCTTACGTTTACAAAAAAACAGAATTAAGAGGGTCGAAAGAGAGATAGAAGGATGATATAGAGATCAGACCGGAGTAATGGGGTAGAGGCGCTGGGATATGGGATTGAAATTGAGGTTGAGGACGAAGTAGCCCATCGGATCTCTCACTAATTGCACGAATCGTTTCACGCCATTTGTCTGTGAGAGCGTGGTACCCACCAATGAAGCCAGTCCCAAGAGTTGTAACCAAAATAATAATTTCAGCATGGCTCTTCCACTTATACAAGCAAACAAATAAATAAATTATTATTATTATTATTTATAAATTAATTCATACAATAAATATAAACCTAAATACAAACTAGAAAAAATATTATATGAATTAAATAAATGAAAACTAAAACTAAATACAAAAAAGGCGAAAAACGTCTAAAGATGGG